>CM037869.1:3816373-4241703 GCA_021292105.1 Anadara kagoshimensis
ATACTTATTGTACGTGATTGCAGTGTCAGTGTAACAAAGGTATTAATTGTATATTTATAACATGTCTCTGTTGTTATGTATCATGTAACACCTGTCATTGAGAAAATTGATCAGCTGTCAGGATCACAGGCGACTTGACCACATGGTTCATCTTTAATACTTATTACATAATGTACATCATATGTAACATACAAATTGGAAATCATGTTTCCGGCAACACAAAATAGTACATAAATATGGTAATACATCACATCTGTAACTGCCCCCAAACGTAAATTTTGTTTCTGTTGTAAGTTTGTAATTGTAATGTAACTTTTTGTTAAGTATTTAATTGTTTAATAAAGTCTTAATCAGCAAATTAAACTTCGTTGGCAATTCTTTCAGCTCGACAGGACATTTTCCGTCAATTTGGAAGGAGTCACGTAGTTTCTTATGATCCTATCCTTGATATTATACAATAATTGCCCTTGTTTTCGTGTGATATGAAAATTGGAAATCCGAGACAAGTTGTAAAAACCGAGAGCTCTCTAATATACCGAAGACAATTTTTACTTATATGAAAAAATCAGAGTTTGCAATTACACATCAAGTGTTCTTAAGATTTCTTTTCGTGCAGAAGGCGGTCAATTTCTGCATCGTCGATCAGACGATAACTGCTTGACGCCGCCATTGTTGGACATAGATACACCTTTGCCACACTTTGGAACAGTTTAGTATTGCACTACGCATTCATTAGATTTCCGAAAGTGAAGTGGCTGATTTGAAGTGTACCCAGCGGGTGATATAAGGGGTTCCAGAGGGCATGTTGGTTTTGCAAAAAAAAAAAAAAAAAAAAAAGAATCATCATGATTATTTATCGAATGACACGTGGCCTATTCTAGGCAAATGTCAGTTCAGAGATGGTGAAAGAATCCAAAGAAAACCACCGATCTTTGGAAACTTTTGTATACTAGGGTTTACCCAAGTGGCTAACGAACCTTGTCAGAAAGAGGCACTGAGTCCCCGCTTAAATCAGCAGAGATGACATTCAAGCTGGTTTAAGACAACGATGTTTGCTTTTCCTTTCCTTTTTTCATTGAACATAGACAGGGTCAAGAAAAGAACCAACACAACGGGAAATAGGATCCATTGGAACGGATTTAGACTTTCCAGTTGTGAGATGACGGATGCAAGGTAAAGCAAATGCTAGTCTTAAGAAATGTTCAAATACTCAAATAAAATAAAGAAATTAAGAATATTCAACAGCCTAGTTGACCCTCTAACTAACAAGGAAATTGTAATTTTTTCACAGTGTATCGTGTATTTAATCTGAGGTCTCGGGCATATACAGTTCCTGTAATAATATAGGTAAACAACATTGACCTGTCCTACTTTAATTCAGATATTAATTATACATATTTATATACATTTATGAATAGGGAACATAAGTGTTTACTTCTAATAATTAGGTAAAAACATTCGTATGTACAATAAATAGTCGAGTGGTTAAGGCAGTAAAGAAAATATAAATCTCAAGTTAGGAGCTATAAATGTTACTACGCCAATCCTATCACGACCTATGTATTAGGTAGACTTCCTTTCAGTCATTCTGTTTTTTATCCTGTCCTACTCAGTTTTCTGTAATAGTTTGTTTACTGCCAGTTCCGTAAAATTCGTTGAAACATAGGTTACGCGTTTTTGCGTTAAATTATACAAATTTTCGAAAATGATTTAAATTGCTGTATCTTGACGACGATGGAAACAGAGACAACAAACTTATCAACACTACTGTGATGACGGCCATAAAACTTTTTGAGGGCCTTGATAAGCCTAGGCTTGCAATATCCGTAAGTCAACATTTCATTTGCAAGTAGCCTGCTTTGTTGTACAAATCCCTGTAGTGGGAACAAGCTCTACCATAGCGTATTAATTGAGAAATACATAAGCAGGAGAAGCAGGTATGTTGCTGCATAGAAAAGGAAAGTTTACAATACAAAAATTGAAGTAATCACGTTTGTCATAAAGTTTCAAATGTAGCCTTTCGTGGGCGAAAAATAGACACTATAGAAATTAACAGTATGTCAAAAGTTAAACATTAGGTCATCAAATTGGTGCCGAATCAGCAGCTAATTTCGGCCCGACGTTAACTATATATCTCCAGGCAGCCATCTTTTCTGTCGCTCGCTATTTATGTGAAGTTTAGTCTACGGCAGCCGATCACGCGATACGATTCGTTTGCGTAAGCCTAGTTTAATGTTTCGATAGCTCTATACCGTATTCCTGAACAGCTAATATGACGAGATTTAACATGAAATTGATTCCCTTTTTGTTGACCACACTGATGAAATAATTAAAACAATATAAAATCTTCTCCAAAACCATTCAATGGAGGCAAAAACTGATGTAATGTTTGGAATTCACATGGTTTTAACCTGTAAGTGTGTACATTGCGTCGAATTTGGTTGAAAAATAGGTTACGCATTTTTGTGTTACATTATGTGAAATTTTAACAACTTATTTAAATTGCTATAACTTAACTATTAATAAAGATAATAGCATTGGGGTTTAAAAATTGATGTTGCCCTTCTAAATTATAACAAGGTCAATTGTGTAGGTAACGACCTAATTACACGTTTGGTATAGGGTGTATATTAAAATGTTGGTATTAACGTAACAATCATTTTAATATAAATATGAGAACATTGGTGCAAAGGTCAAGTTCGCAGATGCGAAATACTGAAATAGTTAATTATCTGGAAAACTAAACTTTTTGTATAGCATGTATATGTCAATAATGTAGGCATTCATACAGCGATCATTTTGATATATAGATGAAGGTCATGGGTTCAGAGGTCAAGGTCAAAGATGCGCCTGAATTGACTATTTATGTGGAAAAGTGTAAACTAAATGTAGACATGTTAATTGAAATATTGTAGCTTTTGGTACAATGATAATTTTGATATATAGATGAAGGTCATGGCTACTAAGTTTAACCTCTTCCTGTTCCTACCGGTAAGCATATTTTTAGCCAATGCGTCATGAAAAAACTGCGATATTTTTGAAGCGATTTTCTCGCGGGGTATCTCATTTGAAAACAACATAACATAATAAAAAACAATGATATAATTTTCTAGAAGAAACGATTTAATTTTCAATAAAAAATCTTTAATTCAAAATGCCGACGAAGAAATATTTTCTTACTTTTCATGAGAGAGAGTAATTTTGCATAGATTTAGGAAGAGATTACTTACCTTGTCATTATACCAAAAATAAACACATCTATCAAAAACTTGTATATTACGGTATTCAAAAGAATTTACGGGTTTAAACTTTTAAAAAATCCATCAGTCGGATCATAACAACCGAAATTATAGAACGGTCATATTTTCCCAGGTTAAAAGTTTAGGTTACACCGTTGGAAAATGAAAAAAAAATCTTTTGTTGATTTTTTTCTCATAATTAAAACCCAAAGTAGGAAAAACAAAAACCAGTTACAGAAACTTCATCATTTTCTCTTTTATATGATATAATTTTCAAAATGTTTTATCGTCTTCATTACATTTTAATCAACGTGTGAAGTTGCGACCTTGACGCAATATTTTCAGAAAACATGGGAAAACTTGTTAGTTTAGATTACCACAATTCAGTATATATTTCACAATCTTGGAATATTTCACACCAAAATGAACAAAATTTATTATAGTATCATTTTATGTAAAGAAATATCGATCTTCAATTGCCTTTGAGACAGTTGATTGAAAAGGAAATGGACCATATTTTCAATAATTTAGAACTTGCTGGTTACACAGCAGGATTTGTTTAAGAAATGAATACTAGTCGTGTGTCATGGAATGAAAATATAAATATATACAAACCAATAACAATAACATAATATGTCCTTAAATAATACAAATATATTATGTTGTTTTGATGGCATTATGTAAAAAAATGATGGAAAACTCTATGCATACCGTCACCGTACGTTAAAAAGTATGAGTGTGTCGATCATATGTCTTCTACTTCGTCCGTAACATATTTATAAACAAAAAAGGGGTCAAATATTAGACCGCTGTTTGAAATGATTTTGTGTTGACTATTCACGACAATAAAATATCAGTCAAACTGTTATATAAAGTCTCCATCAGTTAAAGTAAAAGCCGTATGCAATATGCTGATGGTGTTGCGGCCATTATACTTCAAACTCAAGGCCTCTCACAGCTGTATGTTTGATTGTTGGTTGGTTGAATGTTGCTTAACGTCGTATCAGCAATTTTTCAGCTATTCGCGACGAGCTATTTTATTAATCTCTATGGATTAATCTATGAACAATTTTTTTTATGCATGTGAAGTGCGAGTGTGGTCTACCTTATACTAGCGCGCACTCAGGTCGACTTTACCGTGCTAGCTCAGAGTCAGTACGCCACAGACAAGCGTACACTCCCCCGTTCCATTATACTGATACCAGGTGAATCGGTAAAGGCCAACGGCAAGGAAAATTCACTTTCCAACATGTGGTCTGAGCGGGACTTAAAATCACAGTGGTGAGCGACCCCTAATTTGTAGACTGACGTCTTATTCATTAGGCCACCGCGGCCTCTGTCTGAGTTTGATGGACCACCAAGCAAGTGAAAAAGAAATTTTCCTTGTCGTAGATCTCTAGTTTAATGGATCGAGAGGCACCATCTGTGATTAGATTCATACTTCAAAGCAATAACATGTGCTACTTTTGAATGCATTATTTCATAGCGATTTAAAATAGCACATAAAAGTAAGAACTGTATCGCCACCAGTTATTGAAAACAATGATGATGCAACGCAATCCAAACTACCAATCAAACATCCGACCAGGTTATGATGTTCACAACTATAAGGAGTTATTATTATTTTTATTATTAAAATGCTACCAGCGAGGGACGAGTATCCATATCTGTTATAAAAGTGTAGTACAGACCTGTTTGAAGTTTAACACTGTTAAGGATAAATGATCGACCCCTGACTACCGAGTGGCCGAGATATAGAAAGCTAGTGGACAAGAGAGAGATAAAAGCCGTGTCGAAAAGCTGTCGAGATGTACATAGCTATCGAGGACATTAAGACAACTCATACCCATGCGTTTTCCACATCATGACAACCCGCATAGAACCTAGACAACTCGTACCCAAAGAAGCAAAAAATCAACATAATTTTTAAATCTTAAACTTTGGTACCTTTACATTAATTTTATGTAATTAGTTCAAACTAATTAGATATGACAAACTTTTTCTAAAAAAATCTTATTTAACTCTAATTGAAATCAAGACAACAAAATGGATGTACATTTTTTTAAATTGTTTTCTTGGGTACGACTTATGTCGGTTTGGACACGGGGTGTCTTAGGTTCTAGTTGTCTCATTATGGGGTTCGAGTTGTCCTGCGTGCGAGTTGTTCGGGCAGGAGTTGTCCAGCCATCGCTAACGTTAACGAGGGGTCGATTTGTCACTAATTCATTAGCGCAGTGTTAAAACTTTCGACAGACATGTACTGCATGTAAGTTTTACAAATCAACGCGTCTCACAAATACACGCCTTTCAACGCCTCGTTATATATATTTTTATATTTTCAAAAAAAAAAAAAAAAAAAAAAACAAGTTACACATGAAATCGCAATCTTATCAAATTTAAGCATTTTCCGTGAGGTATTCAATAATGGGAATTTTACTTTTATCAAGACAGCTAGCTCCATAGTACTGATGGAATCTGGGTGCTTGAAAAAAAAGACAGTCAGCAAGCGAACTCACGAATATCTGCAAGCGTGTGCAATATACTGCCATTTTTATTTCTGGTGAACGCATTTATTTTGTTTAACTAACAAAATCTTCTTCTATTTATTGTTGTTCATTGTGTTCTTTTATTAATACGACATACTGGTCTGACACACTAAAACAAAAATGGAACAAGTTGCTTATAAAATATCTTGATCGAAAAAATTATTTAGATTTTAATATGGATCTGCTCTTCAAAGATCATTAAGATAAAGTGGGTTTTATTGATCTAATAATGTTGAAGCAATCGGTCTATAAAAGACACTAAAACATGAAAATAGTTCAGTAAGTTTATTTTGAGATTTAAATACATTTTGTGACATTTTTGTTCATTTACAGCACAAAACTCTTCCTTTCTTTTACATGTTTTTATTTTCTGGTCAAATAATAAATATTAACAAAACCAAAGAGTATTAAAAGAGAGAGAGATTATGGTCCAAATTTTTTGATTGACCCTGATTGGAAAAGTGAACTGGATGCTAGAGAACGATCAGAGAGAAAATCAATCATAACTTAGAAAAAGACAGCAAGGTTTATCTTGCTTTCCTCGACATTGCACTGTCATTTGACACTGTCTGGAGGAAAGGTCTGATGGATGGTGAAATTATACAATTTTTGAGATCGGGGTAAGCTTCTGCACCTTATTGACAACATGCATATAAATATCAGTAGCGCTGTTCAACACCGTGCAATCTTAATGCTTTTTCGTACTTTATTATGTTCAATTTAGAGCAGCCTTAAAATACTTAATACATTTTTGTTAGCAATTCATAAACCACCTACTTTATGTTGGGATTTTATTAATCCTTCGTGTTGCATTGAAAGAATTAAAAGTTCATTCTACGGTTGGCGATCATATTTCAAAATTTAATTTAAAATGTTCGACGGCGTAATATATATAAAGATGTGTGCGCGTAAGGAATCATATTAGAAAAACAACCGTAACAACCTGTACATGTTTATTTAATTCAACAGCAATGGAACAGAGAAAGAAAAAATTATTAGCCATTTTTTGATTAGTCTTTTGTTGTATGATTGCATATTCGTTAATTTAATGTACAATGACGAGCGTGAATTTTATTCCTTTTTCCGTCTAAATTGTTTCATTTAGTTGTATCACAGATGATAGAAGCTAATCATACTTGCTACCTAAAAGGAAATTGTAAACACAACGAACAGGCTTTTTTACCAGTATGTTATTGTGACGCAGATTGTATTGAATATGATGACTGTTGTTATGACTCTCAAACGAATAAAAACACACAACCAGTCAGAATGTTAGGTGATAAAAAAGAATTTATGGCATGCGAGGAGAGGATAGTTCTAGACAAGAAATTTGGTATATGGATGGTATCACGATGTCCATCGTCGTACGAAATTTTGGAGATTTCTGACAGATGTAAAATGGAGCAGATAAAACATCCTGTATCAGCTAGTGATGGAACTATCTATAGAAATGTCTACTGCGCATTTTGTCATAACGTAAGTCAGTATAAAGCATGGCAGTTTAAACTTCTTTATAACGGACGTTGTAACGCAGAAGATTTATCGAATGCAACAATTTCTGAGAAAATAAAATACGTCATTGAAAACACATGCCAATATTATTTCATTCCTCCCGACAATGCTAAATATCGAAGTTGTTTCACTAACGCTATTAGAGAAAACGACGGAAACGCCCTGTGTCCCAAATTTCAGAATCCGTTTCGTATTGATTATAGACTGTATAGAAATGTATTTTGTATAAACCAGCAGCAATTCCACGACATGCAGTCACAAATGTGTGTTGAACCTTTGATTTACGATCAGACTACCTCAGAAAAGGGATATGGAACACTTATGTTGACTGGAGTTTTTAACATTCACCCTGTCCTCGACTTGTTTGGGTTGAAAATATGCCACAATAACCAATACCGATATGATATAAATATGGTACGTATAATAACGTTATCTTTATGTTTGTTGTCTATTATCTTAAAAAAACATTTTCTATCATGTAAAACAACATTGACCTGTCTGCTTGACTTTTCATTTGGAAGTATCAACCCAATAAATGCGTAGTGTTAGGTTTACCAGTTTATTTTAATATATACACATGAGACATTATAAGAGTTGTCGATATATATGTAGACGACATAGACACATATGTCCCCTAAGTCCGTGGTAAATATTTAAATTTAAGGTGAAACGGACAGGTCAATGTTGTTTACCTATATTTGTAGTAAATCAAAATAAATACTGTAAATCAGAAACAAATTAAAATTAAAACTGGTAATATATGTAAACAAACATACAAATAAATGTCCCATTCACAACCCAGAAGCAAAGTAAAAACCTTGGAACTGACAAAGTAGGTTAAACCCGCCAGTGTTATTCAAAATTGTGTGAAAGGTACATGGAACTATGGGACGTCAAATATATCCAGGTTAATCCTGGACACAGAATTTAATGTTTTTAATTCGTGTCCATTTAGACATATCCGCGTAGGTAAGCTTTCGTTTTTTTTCATGCACTAAAACACAATAAGCATAATATTATTTTCGTACAAAACAGACGACCACGAAATAAGGATCAATTAGTACACCGCGAAAATAAATAAGGTTACAGTATACTGATTCATATTCAAATCACAAAAGCATCCAGAAGAAAAAGTTTAAAAATGACAGATTCAAATACCTAGAAGTAAGGCTTGGTACTTCGAAAAGAAAACATTTTCTGTTTAGCTAGCTACACATCTTGCATATAAAATCTCATAAAGGTTCTAACCTTAAATGATTCTGGATACCATACCTATCAAAATATTGTAAAACCCATGCGGAGTTACATGTAAGGAATGCGTTTTCAAATCGGTCATCAAGGTATGAATTCTTTTAGCAGCTGGAACAAATCACATTAAATGGTTAATTTCCCCGGACCTGGTTTAACACTTCATACTTTAATTAACGATTTAAATAACAGACGTCAATCTTTATATTGTTGATATATGGGGAAAAGAAAAGGAAAATTTATATATAAAATTTCACATTTGACATATAGGTTCTAATGTAGCCGTTAGTGTCATAATAAAATTACAGATTGACACAGAACATAGAAAATAGAATCGTATCTTTTATTTCAAGCTCACTAGGATAGATTGCATTCACATAGTCCAAATTCAGGAATATTAAGATCCCTGGCAACATCCGACACAATTCATACAACCAGCAGTCCAAATTTCCATGACTTTTCAATGACTTTTTAATGACTCAAAACTTTTTCCAGGACTATTATATCGTCTGTGCGTCGTCCTATAGCTCCATGTTTTGTTCATTCTCAGTTTTTATTACTGACATGCCTGGTATAGCTACCTTAACAAAATTTACTAACTCTTCCGAATCATCCAGTCTCATTTCCATTTCACTTTATTTGTAGTATTTATTTTCATAATTTTGGTCCAAGCACTACTGATGAGGAATTGTATTCCGAAACGGCCGTCTAGTTCTGTAAAATTAAAACTGGTATAATATGTAATTTCAAGGGCTTTTCTTTGCATTTGGATTGTGATTTGGACGTAACTCAGTATGTATGTTTTTGATTGATTGCCTAGTAAACAGATGTTGTTATTAAAATCAAACATTGACCTTTCCGCTTTACCTTTAATCTAAATATTTATAGTTGACCAGTTCATCTATGTATGAGTGACCAGTTATCTAAATCAATCACGGAAACATGTTTTGCTGTTGACGTTACCAATACATTGGGTAGATTTTATGATATGAATAATCACATTGAAGGTCAAAAGTACAGGTCAATATAAGGACTAATATTGCTCTCTATATATTATTGTCAAAACTAAGTGACTGGTACGTATGAATTATTTGATATTTTTTTGATTTAAAAAATCCTTTGTTACTGGAAATATAATTGTAATGACAAAAATTCAAACCATTATTGATTATTCATATTATGATGAACCAATAGATCAGTTGGTAGTGACCGATTTGTAATTTAGAAGTCGTGGGTTCGAACGGGTGTGACCCAAGACTTGAAAGTGGGTAGCGACTGTTCTTTAACCAAGCTCTTTGGAATGAAAGTCGCGGCACTTTCGAATTGGAACTTATAATAAAAGAGGCTCAGTGTCACGGTAGAATTAGAATGCGAAATAACCCCGTTGTATAATGCCATCAGCGCAATGCACAGTCAAATTTTCTGCACCATCGTCTATAGCATGTGACGTCGCGATATAAGTGAAATACTATTGACTGGGACGTTAAACACCATTTCTAAACTCAACTCAATTATTCTGAAGTATACTATGCATAACTATAATCTTATTTCAGGATATATGTGTACCAAATAACTGCAAAGAACGACCAACAGAAAATTGTAATGCCGAATACATCCGTAATTTCAAATGGCATAAACAATTTACGTTTGTCACGGATAATGTCATTAACAAAGATTTCATTTTGCGTCTGACTACGTTAATCTATTTATCTTTGCCAGTAGACTTTTACAAAATAACTTTTGCCACGGTAGGTGCTTTTTATAGATGTGGAAACAGCAAAAATGATGCAAGCAGGCCTTGTTGTACAGGTCTGGTTACCCTAGAGTGTAAAAACCGCGAAACAATGACGTTGATGGACACCGAGGACTTCAAAATTGAAATAAAAAAATGAGATGGGACTATCAAGAGATAAATAAGAACGTAACGACCACGGCAATGGATACATTTGATGATAAGAACCTAACTGCTACATGTGATGTTTCGGACCGAGTTACAAGCACCAGAGAATCCAATTTGAAAGGAATTATATCTCAATTTGTTTTTCCTAAAATGGCGAAACAGTCAATGCTAATACCAGAACACCTTAAAGGTGTTGTAAGGGTTTACGACAAGGACAATGTAGAGACAACCAAATTAGTATTAGAACAATGGGAATTACTATACAAACCACACAATCAAACAAATGGTTCAATAATCAACAATAAAGACTATGAATCAGGCAGTAATTGGTCTGTGGGTACAGTATTGACTTATACAACTTTAGGATGTTCATGTTTTTTTCTTATGCTTACGTTGAGTATTTATGGATACTATGGCTTGTTTGAATCTTCACCCGGGATAATTTCAAAACATATGATGGCTAACATGTTGGCAGCAGAGTTGTTGTTTATTGTAGGGGTGGGGGCTAGTTACGTAACAGCTGTGTGTACTGTTATAGGGATTATTTCACATTATCTTTGGTTAACTTCTTTTACATGGAATTCCATTTTCCTGTTTAGTATTTTGATCATGATGAGGAAGTTACAAAATTGTCCTGGGGATCTTGTAGATAAACGAAATCTATCAAAGGCAGTTTACTGCGTTGGCTATCTTTTACCCTTTCTAATGGTCTTACCTTGTGCGTTAATGGAATATCTGACAGAAATAAACATTGGTTATAGTGGTGAAGTATGTTTTCTTAACGGGTTTTTAGCTAATCTTGTTTCATTTACTCTTCCAATTATGATATCGCTATTTTTCAATATTGCTGCATCCATTTCTTCGGCTGTAGCGCTGGCCCGTTACAACAACACAGTCAATCGTTTGCATTTAGTTAAACAAGCGCGCTCATTCTTGCCTATTTATATCAGGCTATGCATACTCTGTGCACTTCCATGGATTCTCGGAATAATTGCAGATATACTGCAGATTGAGATCCTTAATTATATCTTCATTCTTCTGTCTGGTTCTCAGGGCACGTTTGTAGGTTTGTCATTCCTGTTTGCTAAATCGGTTAGAAATCTGGCGTGTTGTAAACCTGAAAACTCGGACATGAGAACATGTAAGAGCTAAAATTATCAATGTACCGTTTGTCATTGTTGCTCTATTTCGTTTTCATCCTATGACCGTTGGTACAGTGTACAGAACACCTTTTAAGTTTTAGCAAGTTTTGAAGATATTTTAATTTGGATGTGTTGTAGACATGTTTTCAAGCATGAAGACCAAAATCAAAAGTAGGCCATGACCTGATTTACACAATTAGTTGTATTTTGTTTGCTACATATATCCATTTATATGTTTTAATGCATTAAACTCTGTTTATAGGAGTATAATTGTCATTGCTAATGTGACGTCATTCATCTCCTGCTCGAGTCTATACCCGTGAAGTTATTGATTGGCTGTTTTAGCGATTTGAAATGCATGTAGTGAACAACAGTATTTTGAAGATTTATTTCAAGATTAGAAAGAGGCGGGAATTATTCAATTATCTATGTACGACAATGAACGTTCTATAAACGCAATGTCTAGAAAGTTCAATGGTTATATGTTGACTATTCTCAAAAGATCTCGGGAGTCCGCGAGGTAGCATTTGTAAAAGAGGTATTTTTTTGTAATTTCGAAATACTATTTCTTATAATGGCTATAATTACTTCGCTTTTTCAAAAAAAAAATCATATGGGGAAATGACGGCGGAATTCCCTCATTAAAATGCATTAAGCACAGTCACGTGACAAATATTTTGTGACGTTGTAGCAGAAGTTCTTACCCGCGAAGGTCTTGATTATCTGTATTGGAGATTACGGTGTAACAGGAAAATGTTCCCTAAATAAAGATTGTATTATTATTTTGTATTATTATAATTTTTAAAATAAGTTCATGCCTTCTTTGTGAGCTTTACTTAAAATAAACGAATTACTCAAAATGGGAGTTTTTTAAATTATCTTGGAACCATGTAAATAAATGTTACATAAACAAATACTGCATACCTTCAGCGGTTGTATATTAGTGAATCGAACGCATCCTTTGCACTTTTGGTTTTCCGCTTGTGTTTTTAAAATGGCGAGATTAAACTTTCGGCCTAGTAAAAGAAAATATAGGACAATCATACTTTACACTTTAATTTCAAACACGCCGATTTTATTATGAAACTAACAAAGGATGTCTAGCAAAACTTTTTTTTTCTTACATATGACTGCATATATATTGCAAATTCATAAGGATGGAAGGTCTGCCCGTGAACGAAACCGACATTAAAATGTAGGTACATGTATTTAATTCAGTTTGCACTGACCTAAATATTATCCACGGGCAAGCCTGATATCATCGTTAAAAATTGAAAAACACTTAAAAACTAAACATTATCCTGGTCCATGGCTTGTATATTATACCGTATACAAAAGCATCGTAAGCTTCGGTAGTCCAGTGGTAAGCAAGTTATATAAGCATCGATGTTAATAGATATAAAAAGAGAAAGAAAGAGAAAATCTCGTATACAACGTGCTTGATGTTATATACTGGTATTAGTAACAAAAGAGTGTCATGGCTGTAGGTTGTAATCTGAAACAACGAATTGCTGGGGGTAACAGTGGCCTCATACAGGTAAAATCGTAAAGCCATACCAGTATATGCCTGTGGGTCGATCGCTCGGAAAAACCGTAGACATCCTTTAAACAAACTGGTATCCTGTCTTTGTGTAGTGACACCCTCGGCAAATTTGTCACGAGTTATCAACTTTTCTAAAAAGAACTTTTGTTTTCTTTCGCTTTTATTTTCCTTCATGCAAAACATCATTCATGGCAGACTGTTATTGCGGATATGCAAATGAGATCATTGCCGTTCATTTCCTCATATGTTCAAATGAGTGTTTGATCGAAATAACTTTTGTAAATACAACGAAATAACTATATTGTATGTATGCCAATATAAAAAAATAATTCGAAAAAGCTAAATAACTTTTCCAATTTCAAAATACGAGTTCTCTTTTAATTACTTGGGATACTGACATGGTAGTTTTAGTTACGGTCAGACAAAGACTAAAGAAATGATCTACTTATTCTTACGTCAGTGGTTTTGCCGACAGTTTAGTTATATTTATTCTTACCGCAGTGGTTCTGCCGACATTTTGGTTATATTTATGTATACCCCAGTGATTTTGCCGACATTATAGTTATATTTAGTCTTATCGCAGTGTTTTTTACCGACATTTTAGTATACTTATTCTTACTTCAGTGGTTTTGCCGACATTTTAGTTATTTTGATTGTTACGTCAGTGATTTGCGGACATTTTGGTAATATTTATTCTTATCTCGGGTGGTTTTGCCAATATTATAGTTATATTTATTCTTACTTCAGTGGTTTTGCCAACATTATAGTTATATTTATTCTTTTTCAGTGGTTTTGTCGACATTTTAATTATATTTATTCTTACCTTGTGGTTTTGCCGACATTTTAGTTATATTTATTCTTACCTCGGTTGTTTTGCCGATGTTTGCTATATTTATTCTTACCTCAGTGGTTCTTCAAACAATTAAGTTATATTTATTCTTACCTGATTGGTTTTGCCGACATTTTAGTTATATTTATTCTGAATGACATTTTAGTTATTTTTATTCTTACCTCAATGGTTTTGCCAACATTTTAGTTTCTTCTATTCTCACCCCAGTGGCATTGCCGATATTTTATTGATGTGTATTCTTACCTTAGTGATTTTGCCGACATTTTAGTTATATTTATTTTATAATTTAATGTTTGTTTTTTCGTCACGTTGTGACAATGCTGACCATATGAACATTGCGAATGAACCTTGAGATGATTTAGGTTTGGTCAATATTTTGGAACACTTTTCTTCTTTGCCGACTTTTTTTCTCTTTGTTTCAAATCTCTTTCTTTTCCTGATCAAACGCCCTCAATTGAATTTTCTTTTTCCCATTTCTTATAACTTATGCACAAGTTATCAGGCTGTTTTTTAATCTTGTCGTATGTGAATACAGTACAGACGTGTCAAATGATTAACTCTATTGTCACGAATCGACAACTTTTATCGGTCAGTATACCTTATAAGCTTTTTGACCACTAACTATCCATATCTAGGTCACTCAAGGTAGCCGAGCTTCGACTACTTTTCAATAGATCAGTGTTCGGCAGGTCTGTATTGTACAGTCTATATTTGGTTATTTATTGTTTTCAATGCTTCTGTCTTATCACCAGTTTAATTTTGTATGGATACACTCGGAACTACATAAACAAAATCACCTCTATGACAACCTGCTTTTATTCAACAGCTCTTCATTCATGTTATTTGAACCTCTTTATAAGAGCCGCTTGCTAATAAAGGTAACTTTTACTGGTTACTTTGGGCTGCCTTTATGTACAAATTTCACTGCATTCAGAAAACATTTAAAATTATAACTTTATTTTATATTGATAAAATATAATATTGTATTTTACGCAATTTTCTCAAAAGTTAAAAATAAGAAACAGAAATTTGGCTATGTATATAACAAGACTCGATATTATTCATATCATGATGGTTTGAATTTTACATCAGTTTCAATAATGCCTCTGTATATTGTAAAAGTTTGTCAAAAATGTTACTACGAGTTGTATCAAAAAGTGAAAAAGTGTCACATGTTGTATTTTACGCAATTTTCTCAAAAGTTAAAAATAAGAAACAGAAATTTGGCTATGTATATAACAAGACTCGATATTATTCATATCATGATAGTTTGAATTTTACATCAGTTTCAATAATGTTACTGTATATTGTAAAAGTTTGTCAAAAATGTTACTACGAGTTGTATCAAAAGGTGAAAAAGGTGTCACATGTGAGCGACTTAATGACTCGTTGGGCGTGTTTGTACTAATGGTATATTAAAAGTTGTTTTCCTTTGGCCTAATTGTCTTCTTATCAAACTGTTATATAATTGCAAAATGACTTGCATTTAAAGTGAATGATTATTATATAAAAGCAATTGCTTAAAAATCTTGTACATAAATAATGTTTTCGTTATGTATAAATACAAGGAAGGCGATGAAATTACGGCGGGGTTGAGCTGGTTGCGGTGGTTTTTTGTGTTGTATATAGTTCGAGTTCAAATTATAACGTAACACTTGTAACCCGTGATTTTCCTAGTTTTTGAATTCCATACAAAACTATTTTGCTTGTCACATGGATGATGCTATGTACGAATACAAACACGTGTTGCGTAATTTTCGGAAATTGTTCAGAGTTCAATTAAAGCCGTTATGGAGGGCATTGGTTTAGGGATTATGGCATTTAACATAAGCTACAGAAAAAATGGTTAAACAAGTGAAAGATATGTACTATAATATTTTCATTGCTTCTGAATACTTGGTTAAATATCGCAAATTTACTAAAATACAGGTCAGAAATTATTGTGAAAAGTAAAACATATACAGTTTCACAGCAACTTCTATTGATGGCATCAGAAAAATACATCATAACGTCATATGAAATTACACAGATAACACACAAATATTGCCTACTGACTTTGTGATATGATATCCTGGTGGCACCAGACACCAGCAGAGATATCGGCTCAGGGGTTTAATGAAAGCTAGAAATATCCCAACTTGAAATAGCTATTACATTTAATGTTTCTATTTTGAACTGTCAATAGAATTATTATTAGTGTTCTCAACGCTAGCCTACCAAAGGCCCAGCCGGGACAATTAGTAAAGAAATGGAATTTTTCAGGTTTATGTCCACTGTTACATTGGCGCCCTTAATAAATAAACCCACGGAGGGGTTGTGAATTCTCGAGATAACAGGGGAGGAATCTAGCAGGGCTGGGATTATCTCGATGTTGTTGTGATGTATATATTAGATATAATTACATATAATAGTGATTAACTGCTCGCATTGCACCTGGAAGGCCGGGTTCTATCCTCAAACGGCGCTCTCGAAGTGGAACTTTTTTATTATCATGTGTCTTTAGTTTAAAAAAAATTATAACAAATTTTAAAGGACAATATTGTACTATGTACTATTATGTGTAAATATGATACAATAAATATTGTGTAGTCCCGATATTACATGTGATTTTAGTGTCAGTTTTACATGTGATTTACCTTAGTACTTTTGGCACCATTTTAATTATACCTGAAGTTAATTGTTTTGTTCATAGAGTTTAATATCTATCGGTTTGCAACTGAGATTTGTAATATGGATAAAATATTAGGGTAATTATTAGAGTAATAGTTATATTTACTTAAAACATTTCTCTTTGCAATGTCCTTCAAGGTCGAGGTCGAACATCAAACTGGTTTGTATTTTTTAATTGATGTTCATTGTTTTATTTATACTTATTGTACGTGATTGCAGTGTCAGTGTAACAATGGTATCAATTGTATATTTATAAATGTCTCTGTTGTTATGTATCATGTAACACCTGTCATTGAGAAAATTGATCAGCTGACAGGATCACAGACGACTTGACCACATGGTTCATCTTTAATACTAATTACACAATGTACATCATATGTAACATACAAATTGGAAATCATGTTTCCGGCAACACAAAATAGTACATAAATATGGTAATACATCACATCTGTAACTGCCCCAAACGTAAATTTTGTTTCTGTTGTAAGTTTGTAATTGTAATGTAACTTTTTGTTAAGTATTTAATTGTTTAATAAAGTCTTAATCAGCAAATTAAACTTCGTTGGCAATTCTTTCAGCTCTACAGGTCATTTTCCGTCAATTTGGAAGGGGTCATGTAGTTTCTTATGATCGTATCCTTGATATTATACAATAATTGCCGTTGTTTTCGTGTGATATGAAAATTGCAAATCCGAGACAAGTTGTATAAACCGAGAGCTCTCTAATATACCGACGAAAATTTTTGACTTATATGAAAAAGAATAATCAGAGCTTGCAATTACACATCAAGTGTTCTTAAGATTTCTTTTCGTGCAGAAGGCGGTCAATTTCTGCATCGTCGATCAGACGATAACTGCTTGACGCCGCCATTGTTGTACATAGATACACTTTTGCCACACTTTCGAACAGTTTAGTATTGCACTACGCATTCATTAGATTTCCGAAAGTGAAGTGGCTGATTTGAAGTGTACCCAGCGGGTGATATAAGGGGTTCCAGAGGGCATGTTGGTTTTGCGAGAAAAACAATCATCATGATTATTTATCGAATAACACGTGACCTATTCTAGATGGTGAAAGAATCCAAAGAAAACCACCGATCTTTGGAAACTTTTGTATACTAGGGTTTACCCGAGTGGCTAACGAACCTTGTAAGAAAGAGGCGCTGAGTCCCCGCTTAAATCAGTAGAGATGACTTCAAGCTGGTGTAAGACAACGATGTTTGCTTTTTCTTTCCTCTTTTCATTGAACCATAGACACGGTCAAGAAAAGAACCAACACAACGGGAACTGATTTAGACTTTCCAGTTGTGAGATGCCGGATGCAAGGTAAAGCAAATGCTAGTCTTAAGAAATGTTCAAATACTCAAATAAAATAAAGAAATTAAGAATATTCAACAGCCTAGTTGACCCTCTAACTAACAAGGAAATTGTAATTTGTTCACAGTGTATCATGTATTTAATCTGAGGTCTCGGGCATATACAGTTTCTGTAATAATATAGGTAAACAACATTGACCTGTCCTATTTTAATTCAGATATTAATTATACATATTTATATACATTTATGAATAGGGAACATAAGTGTTTACTTCTAATCATTAGGTAAAAATATTCGTATGTACAATAAATAGTCGAGTGGTTAAGGCAGTAAAGAAAATATAAATCTCAAGTTAGGAGCTATAAATGTTACTACGCCAATCCTATCGCGACCTATGTATTAGGTAGACTTCCATTCAGTCATTCTGTTTTTTATCCTGTCCTACTCAGTTTTCTGTAATATTTTGTTTACTGCCAGTTCCGTAAAATTTCGTTGAAACATAGGTTACGCGTTTTTGCGTTAAATTATACGAATTTTCGAAAATGATTTAAATTGCTGTATCTTGACGACGATGGAAACAGAGACAACAAACTTATCAACAATACTGTGATGACGGCCATAAAACTTTTTGAGGGCCTTGATAAGCCTAGGCTTGCAATATCCGTAAGTCAACATTTCATTTGCAAGTAGCCTGCTTTGTTGTACAAATCCCTGTAGTGGGAACAAGCTCTACCATAGCGTATTAAATGAGAAATACATGATAAGCAGGAGAAGCAGGTATGTTGCTGCATAGAAAAGGAAAGTTTACAATACAAAAATTGAAGTAATCACGATTGTCATAAAGTTTTAAATGTAGCCTTTCGTGGGCGAAAAATAGACACTATAGAAATTAAAAGTATGTCAAAAGTTAAACATTAGGTCATCAAATTGGTGCCGAATCAGCAGCTAATGTCGGCCCGACGTTAACTATATATCTCCAGGCAGCCATCTTTTCTGTCGCTCGCTATTTATGTGAAGTTTTGTCTACGGCAGCCGATCACGCGATACGATTCGTTTACGTAAGCCTAGTTTAATGTTTCGATAGCTCTATACCGTATTCCTGAACAGCTAATATGACGAGATTTAACATGAAATTGATTCCCTTTTTGTTGACCACAATGATGAAATAATTAAAACAATATAAAATCTTCTCCAAAACCATTCAATGGAGGCAAAAACTGATGTAATGTTTGGAATTCACATGGTTTTAACCTGTAAGTGTGTACATTGCGTCGAATTTGGTTGAAAAATAGGCTACGCATTTTTGTGTTACATTATGCGAAATTTTTAACAACTTATTTAAATTGCTATAACTTAACTATTAATAAAGATAATAGCATTGGGGTTAAAAATTGATGTTGTCCTTCTAAATTATAACAAGGTCAATTGTGTAGGTAATGACCTAATTTTTACACGTTTGGTATAGGTGTATATTAAAATGTTGGTATTAACGTAACAATCATTTTAATATAAATATGAGAACATTGGTGCAAAGGTCAAGGTCGCAGATGCGAAATACTGAAATGGTTAATTATCTGGAAAACTAAACTTTCTATAGCATGTATATGACAATAATGTAGGCATTCATACAGTGAACATTTTGATATATAGATGAAGGTCATGGGTTCAGAGGTCAAGGTCAAAGATGCGCCTGAATTGGCCATTGATGTCGATGAGTGTAAACTAATTGTAGACATGTTAATTGAAATATTGTAGCTTTTGGTACAATGATAATTTTGATATATAGATGAAGGTCATGGCTACTAAGTTTAACCTCTTCCTGTTCGTACCGGTAAGCATATTTTTAGCCAATGCGTCATGAAAAAACTGCCATAACTTTGACATTTTTGAAGCGATTTTCTCGCGCGGTATCTCATTTGAAAACAACATAACATAATAAAAAACAATGGTATAATTTTCTAGAAGAAACGATTTAATTTTCAATAAAAAATCTTTAATTCAAAATGCCGACGAAGAAATATTTTCTTACTTTTCATGAGAGAGAAGTAATTTTGCATAGATTTAGGAAGAGATTATTTACCTTGTCATTATACCAAAAATAAGACACATGTATCAAAAACTTGTATATTACGGTATTCAAAAGAATTTACGGGTTTAAACTTTTAAAAAATCCATCAGTAACAACCGAAATTATAGAACGGTCATATTTTCCTAGGTTAAAAGTTTAGGTTACACCGTTGGAAAATGAAAAAAAAAATTTTTTTGTTGATTTTTTTCTCATAATTAAAACCCAAAATAGGAAAAATAAAAACCAGTTACAGAAACTTCATCATTTACTCTTTTATTTGATATAATTTTCAAAATGTTTTATCGTCTTCATTACATTTTAATCATCGTGTGAAGTTGCGACCTTGACGCAATATTTTCAGAAAACATGGGAAAACTTGTTAGTTTAGATTACCACAATTCAGTATATATTCCAAAATCTTGGAATATTTCACACCAAAATGAACAAAATTTATTATAGTATCATTTTATGTAAAGAAAACATCGATCTTCAATTGCCTTTGAGACAGTTAATTGAAAAGGAAATGGACCATATTTTCAGTAATTTAGAACTTGCTGGTTACACAGCAGGATTTGTTTAAGAAATGAATACTAGTCGTGTGTCATGGAATGAAAATAAAAATATATACAAACCAATAACAATAACATAATATGTCCTTAAATAATAACAAATATATTATGTTGTTTTGATGGCATTGTGTAAAAACAATGATGGAAAACTCTATGCATACCGTCACCGTACGTTGAAAAGTATGAGTGTGTCGATCATATGTCTTCTACTTCGTCCGTAACATATTTATAAACAAAAAAGGGGTCAAATATTAGACCGCTGTTTGAAATGATTTTGTGTTGACTATTCACGACAATAAAATATCAGTCAAACTGTTATATAAAGTCTCCATCAGTTAAAGTAAAAGCCGTATGCAATATGCTGATGGTGTTGCGGCCATTATACTTCAAACTCAAGGCCTCTCACAGCTGTATGTTTGATTGTTGGTTGGTTGAATGTGCTTAGCGTCGTATCAGCGATTTTTCAGCTATTCGCGACGAGCTATTTTATTAATCTCTATGGATTAATCTATGAACAATTTTCTTTATGCATGTGAAGTGCGAGTGTGGTCTACCTTATACTAGCGCGCACTCAGGTCGACTTTACCGTGCTAGCTCAGAGTCAGTACGCCAGAGACAAGAGTACACTCCCCCATTCCATTATACTGATACCAGGTGAATCGGTAAAGGCCAACGGCAAGGAAAATTCACTTTCCAACATATGGTCTGAGCGGGACTTAAAATCACAGCGGTGAGCGACCCCTAATTTGTAGACTGACGTCTTATTCATTAGGCCACCGCGGCCTCTGTCTGAGTTTGATGGACCACCAAGCAAGTGAAAAAGAAATTTTCCTTGTCGTAGATCTCTAGTTTAATGGATCGAGAGACACCATCTGTGATTAGATTCATTCTTCATAAGCAATAACATATGCTACTTTTGAATGCATTATTTAATAACTGTATCGCCACTAGTTATTGAAAACAATGATGATGCAACGCAATCCAAACTACCAACCAAGCATCCGACCAGGTTATGATGTTGACAACTATAAGGAGTTATTATTATTATTATTAAAATGCTACCAGCGAGGGGCGAGTATCCATATCTGTTATAAAAGTGTAGTACAGACCTGTTTGAAGAACAAAGAAGCAAAAAAATCAACATATTTTTTTAAATCTTAAACTTAGATATTTTAGTACCTTTAAATTAATTTCATGAAATTAGTTCAAACTAATTAGATATGACAAACTTTTTCTAAAAAAATCTTATTTAACTCTAATTGAAATCAAGACAACAAAAACGGATGTACATTTTTTTAAATTGTTTTCTTGGGTACGACTTATGTCGGTTTGGACACGGGGTGTCTTGGGTTCTAGTTGTCTCATAATGGGGTTTGAGTTGTCCTGCGTGCGAGTTGTTCGGGCAGGAGTTGTCCAGCAATCGCTAACGTTAACAAGGGTTCGATTTTAACGGGCGATTTGTCACTAATTCATTAGCGTAGTGTTAAAACTTTCGACAGGCATGTACTGCATGTAAGTTTTACAAATCAACGCGTCCCACAAATACACGCCTTTCAACGCCTCGTTATATATATTTTATATTTTCAAAAAAAAAAAAAAAAAAAAAAAAAAAAGTTACACATGAAATCGCAGTCTTATCAAATTTAAGCATTTTCCGTGAGGTATTCAATAATGGGAATTTTACTTTTATCAAGACAGCTAGCTCCATAGTACTGATGGAATCTGGGTGCTTTAAAAAAGACAGTCAGCAAGCGAACTCACGAATATCTGCAAGCGTGTGCAAAGAAGAGCATTGAAGTAAAGTTGACAATTGGAATAAGGGAACGTAGAATAAATCAATTATATATATATATAAGAAAAAAGCGTGAAATTGATCTTCAAATAACACTACTCACTTTCCCAAGTATCCTAAAATTGAACAACATAGGCTAGATTTCAAATTGTCATATGTAATTAGTCCAAGGGAAACCTGGGACTAGTTCCTCACCTCATTTCCATAATAATTTCTTAAGGAAAATTTTTTAAACGTATGAAAATGGGAATCTTAATTATTGTGTTATTTTTTAAAATATTCGAAAATTTAGGGTGTCATATTCAAACTTATAGCATTATATGTATTCTTGTTTTGTCGAAGTTTTGTATTTTGAGCTTTTCAAGTTTGCAAAAAAATAGACTTTAGTCCAGAAATATTAGTTAAGAAATGATTGTGAAACCTTGACTTGGTTCTTTTTGTCTTTTAGCATATCCTCATGGTTGTTCCGTACATTGTGTCTATGAGTTATGTGATATCTGAAGTAGTGTGTGCACCACTGGACCACCCAGTAAGATCACAATTGTTTAGTACCGCAGTTTTCATGGTTGGCATAACAACAATTGTCAATACGGCCATAGGAATAAGGTACACATTGAATAAAGAAAACTTAAATTGTAAAGTTTATAAAATGTAATTGAGTAGAGTAAGAATCTTTAACTTATTTTGAGACATTGCTAGTTATAGGCGAAGGTACAAAAATTTTCTCGTGCTTTGCATTGTTGGCATTATACAGCATAATTTTTTAATCGTGTAACGCCTTCTGTGACACAGGACGTCTATTCTTTTTAATTTCCATCTGAAAGAACCATCACTTTCATTTGGTAATGTTGAGTGCTTGGCGTAAGAGCAGTTACTACACACTTTAAGTCTTGGGTCAGACCCGTCGGGTTTGCGACCGATGACCTCCCAATTATGGAGCGAGAGCGAGCACTCTACGAACTAAGCTACATCAGTGTGTGTGTGTGAGAGAGAGAGTAAAACTTGTGAAACACCTGCTTCTGCATGAATTGAACGATAATAGTATTTAGAGGTTTTAATTAAAAGCAAGCTACGGATCTCTGGTTGTTATGAATACTGAACGGTACACTACAGTATTATATAAAAAATCATATATTTACTCATACTAGTAATATAAAATATCACTGTAAACAAAACACTTGCTTTTTACTTTAGCACCAGTCCAAAGTCTTTGTAACTTTTTTGTTGTATGTTTTTCTGATGACTGTTTTGACGTACATCTAAAAACATTTCAATTACCATTCTTATGCATCTTCCTTTTACAGATTACCAATATTCCAAGATCCATCGTCTAGTTTTATACCTCCGCTTCTTGTGATGCAGGCAACTGGAGGCTGGAGTTGTCCGTCCACAACATCAACCGGTAAGTATCATTCCACTGATGGATCTGTCTTAGTACTAGCTAAACAGTAGATGCTTACCCTTCCGGAGCATCCAGTCTCACTTACCCTGTAAAAGTTCAGGTGCTTAACCAAAGGGCTAGGTTCACGAAGGGGCATATTTGGCCTAATCTCGGATTTGGCCCAAATTTACTCTTATGATTCTATAAGTAGTATAGAAACACAAAATGTATTTTATTCAGATAATTTTTCTTGTTGGTTACCATGGCAACCGATCAGAAACATACCCCTTATTTCAGGTAAAATCTGAACTTGGTGCTTTTGAAACAATGACATTTGCACACATATCATTGTTATATTTATAAAAAATCGTTTGAAACAATCTAAAATTGCATGAATAGGATTAAACTTATTACTCAATCCCTAAAAATACATAATTTGATAAAATAATATTTTTATTTGTTGTCATGGCAACTAAAATACTAGTTTCAGTACTATGAAACCTCTTTGTTTTATTTTTCAAATGCCTTAACACACACATAGTTTTATCCGAACATCCTTCCATCAAGTTTGAATGCCAACGCGCTAACCATTGCACCATGTACAACATTACGCAACAATGCTTTTAAAATTATCTTATTTTTGATACTGATAAATGGCCGTATTTTTGGCAATTTTTATATCTTTTTTGTTATTCTGTTAATTATTAAACTATCGATAATGTCAACATGTAGTTGTTCCTTTTCAATCCATTTTTATTGGGGTTTATTTCAACATTGACTGTATTTTACGTTTTCACCGTGTCCGGCTCGCGCACTGTCTCATTGTACGGATTCATTATTTCCACATTGTGAGAAACATACAAGCTAACATTTTAGGTAAATTTCCTAAAATTCTTTTATCACCTAAATTACACCAAGCAAAAAAAGACAGAAAGAACCTGTGTACATTTTGGCACCAGTTTAAATCCCGGTTTACGTCAGGGATTGGAAGGTGCTCCACATTAACCACAAAAAGTTGTATATAGATCGAAAGATATTACAAAAACCATTTAATACTGAAAAAATGGTGGTGGTTAACGAATGCGCACATTTTTGAAATGTACGCAACAAATAGCACATTTTCTCAATTTTGTGCATTTCTAACCAACTTTATGGCGATTTATCATAATCCTGGGTAATATTTTGCTGAAAAAAACACTCAGGGTGCAAGTACTGATATTACTTAATATATAACTAAAGATATTTTGGTGATATTTCTGTCTTAATTTTTTTACCAAAATTTAGGCCGATCTCAATTCAGTATATCCGATGCGTCTGTGATTGCTGGTTGAATCCCAAAATCCCCCTTTTTCCCTCAAAGAAGTGGCAGCGACTAAATAGTTACTCCTAAAAGGTACAACATCAAACAATGATTTCTTTGAATTTTCACATTATTTATATGTTTCTAGTTCGTAAAATTTCGCCCGCCAGTGTTTATTTATACAAAAAAGCCTAGGCGTATCAGGGCCCTCACAAAAATGCATGGCCGTCATCATAATATTTTTGATAAGTACATTATAATGTCTGTTTTCAGGATTACCATGGATAGACTTGACGCCCCTAGGTTCCATGTTGCTTTCACTTTCAATTTTGATCATACACTTGGCGGGCGTAGTTAGCTAATTAGCAAAAGTACTGTCCGGAGCACCCATCCTCTTCTACCTGGCGATATTTCGCAGATTAAACCAATTTCAAAGTTTATGCTTTACATTTGGATTGTGATTTGAACAAGGATAAGTATGTTTAAGTAATAAAACATTGTTGTGAAGCTGTTTATTTCTTCATTAATCAGGTCTCAATGAAACCCAGTATGGAACACACAATGATACAGAGACTTTCTATAACGAGACTCTTGACGGGGAACCAGTACAGTATTATCGTCTTCGAGAGGTAAGTATGCAACACCTGTACTCAACACCATATGTCGCAAAGCCTTTAAGAATATTTATCAAAAACAAACATACCAACCGATCTCAAAAACAAAACCACAAATCGAAAACTGACAAGTTAAGTTAAACCCATGAACTTCCACAAGATAATTGAAGTCATGTGCTCAGGAAGAACCAACCCTTCTTGGTCATCTTACTTTAGCTACGTACACCTGTCACATCCGTAATCAAAATTTAGAATGAAAGGGCTACGCAACTATGAGACGGGAATATATAATTTTGAATAGACGGAAATCATTTTTATCAAGGAATACCACACGGTACAGTGAAACGCACTGACATGAATACAAAGACCTTGCTGGAATGGGATTAGTGACTCTAGTTTTAGGCCTAGATGTCAGCCTAAAACGTTGGTTAGTCTGCCAAAGGTCAGTGAAGTTCTTTAAATACATATGTTTCGCTCACCATTTTAAATGTGTAGTGTGACAATATGACTGAAGCATGAACTTACAAAAACAGATATAAAATATGTTTCTGATGATTGAATTTGTAAAAACAGAACAAACAATAGTAGTCACGACCCTTAACGACATGGAGTACAAATTGGTTAAACATGTACCCCCATTCGCAATATTTCAAAGTTATTTTGCAAACGCCACATTAATAAAATCGGATTAATGAGATTTTACTTTTGCTTGTATGGTCCATTTCGTCAAATTTAGGTCGTACATGTACTAATGTGTGTGTGTGTGCAGTGTTTTTGGACTTTTTTCATACTGGGGGTTTTCATGACCCTTTGGAAAAATATCTGAGGGTCAAATGAAAATTTTAAGGGTCACAATATGTTGTAGCTAGGAGACTTTGTTAAGTTTAAACCATGTGCATTAATGAATAGTACTTTTTTAACATGAAACTACTGGATCTTGTTTTTTAAGTAAAGTTTCATTGAATCCATTCAAGACTGGTTGTACAGTACTAGTCTATACTATAGTATTACAATTTACACTGTATTTATATATCTTCCTCTATCATTGTAGAAACTGTGTTCACCATAGCTACCACTGATGGTTTCATTTTGTCAAACTTTTCATTAACAGTCTTGGTGAAAGTTTCGGACTGTATTTTATTACTGGTGGCAATGCGGTGGTCATCAGAAACTTGGTGCCGTTCAAGGGCCGAACGCTGAAAGTTTATTGAGCCACTGAAGGCAAACGGATTCGATCGTTTGCTGGCAATACATTTACTGCACTTCATTTTCCCATCTGAAAATACCAGCCATTTGTATTCCTCTAACCATCGGGAATTAAATGTTCTTTTCACGGTAGAGCTGCTTGGGATTTTTATACCTTCGGTTTGGTTCTCATTGTTATTATTGTCCACTTGCGATGGTTTTTTTGAAGGCTTTGTAAAGCCAAAATTCATCAAGGTTGACATTGTTTACGTGAAATTTAATGCGCATCACGTCTGCGCACTTTATTAAATTATCGTAAGACATGGAGAAACGACCCGAAAAGTTCGAACAGAAATTGGTTTTTTTTTCTAAAAATAATTTTACTTTCACTTTTGAATAATTACGACGTGAAGACCGAAGACCACGTCGAACATGAAAAATAATAATGGTTAAAACTTGAATTTCGGAGATCAGATTCAGTGCGTCAGGCTGACTTTCTCAGGAAAAAATAGGGGGTCAAATTGATTTTTTATGCGTAAATTACGCACAAATTTGCGTTATCGGAAACACTGGTGTGTGTGTGTCAAAGAAGTCTATATGTTACAACTAATATTTTACATGTTCTATTACAGGGCAGCCTCATGTTGGCATTGCTGTTTGAATTTGCGTTCGCTGCCCTTGGTGTAATTGGAATACTGATGCATTTGATTGGTCCATTGACGTTTTCAATAACGATAACTCTGATTGGAATATCCTTGTATCCTGTGTCCATCAAGTTCTGTAGTTAACACTGGTGACTGTCTGCATTGTAAGTGACATCTTTTTTAATTCAACATTCGTGATACATTTATTTTTATTTTTTATATTCATTTTTATTTACATTAATTATTCTTATAATATTTAAACATACTATAGTATATACATGTACATATATAGTTAAATATAGTTTTGCATAATTGAATGCGTTTTATGAGAGAGAGAGAGAGAGAGAGAGAGAGAGATCATTTTATATTTATTAAGTTTTCATTCAACAAAACAAATATACCTATACAATTAAAATTGACATCAAATTTGAGTTTGAGTGCATTTCAGATAATATTTATAAATTTAAAAACAGCCTATGTGATTTAGTACTCAAACATTCAAGCCATTTTCGCTTTTTTGTATTTTTCTGTACGCGTATTGAATGAATCAATAAATAAATCAATCAGTCAATCAATTAATTTCCCTCTTTCTTCTATTTCTAGTGGTGCTGCTTTAATTATAGTATTTTCTATGTATATGAGAAATATTAAGATCCCAGTTCCGAATGTCCCAAATCGAGAAGGAACGAGACGGTTTTCCAGATTTCCTGTGTTTCTCTATTTTCCGGTAATACCATCACTATCATCATCATAATCATCATGATGAATCACCATTATTGCCTATCATCATCATCATCATGTATACAACCAAGAACACGACCAGGTAGAAGTTGATGACAAGAAGACAAAGCAAAATTACAGAATATAGAGGCCAAGTATCTTAAAATATAAAGAATGGAACAATCTAGAGGATTAGTGACGAATTCATTCGGAACATCCTCTGGATGTGAAATGATAAAGGCGACAACTTTCTCATTTTTTGCCGCGTATTACAGCACTTTAGGGAACGTTGAGAAAGCTTCAAACGATTTTGATAAAACTTTCAAAGGTTATGGAGTCTGATGCGATCTAAATTGCTGATTTTGTTGGGAAAAGTCCGGATCATACTTATTTTTGGGGCCAAAAATGCAAAAAATGGATTTTTCAAAAAAAATAAGTTTAACGCACTCCTGTTCAATAACCGTTCATTGTACGAAAAAGTCGTCCATTGACCGAAAAAAGTTTAAGATCTCAGGGAAAAAACGGTATTTTTATATTTTTTGTATCTTGTATACAAAATCCACAATAAGTGTTTAAAGTTGACCCTATCGCCCAAAATAAAAAATTCCGCTACTTAGCGCGTGCAGACTGTGTGGGAATGAATTTTCTCAAAAAACGCGGTCATTTCTTTAGTTATCAACTTGGAAGTCGGTCAAAATATATTTTAAAGTATTAAGAAAATAATGGTATTTTGATGATTTGTTTTATTTTTATGTACAAAATTCATAGTAAATGTTTAAGATCAACCCTCTCTTGCAATACACAAAGTGCGCCAAGTTGCACGTGCGATTTATGCATATCATTATAATTATCCAATCAGCGAACAGCATCTCAAGATGCCTTAAACGGCAAGAAGCCATGTCGATGTTCTTTGATGACACTGACGGTTAGCAAGGTGGCGTTACTAGACGTTATTATGGTGTGTTATCTGTCGTAAGTAACATAATAGAATGTTTAAACACATACTAAACAAAAGACAAAGCTTTTTGAATGAGAAAAAAATGATTTTCATTGGGGATGTCCGATTTCTTTATGAAGTGTCACAGCGTACGAGTCCAACTTTGGCATCTGTGTTACAAAATTATTTAATATCTGAATTTCATATGTTCCTCACAAGTTGACGGTTGTCCACTGATCTTCACACGTTTATTTTCACACAACTTATCCATTTTAAACCACAAGACCAATGACGGCACGTCTGTTTAAAAACTTGTGTGGTAGGATTTAACGTACCACTTTGAATTCGCACCCATATTAAAGTAACCAATTCTTTACCAAATTATTTTTTGAATAAATACAAATAATATAATTATATCGAAATGGTTCCAAAACTCGACTGCCGAAGGGCCTGTGGGAAGTCTATAGCTACTAAGGGGCAGAATAAGCTCCAAACATGTTGACTGGTCGAGGGGCCGAGCTGTCCAAAGCTCGGTCCCCTCGGTAGGTTTGGCACTTATCCGTTAGGTTAGTGTTAAACTTTTGAGTGGCAAGTTCTATGGATGAGCTCTACTAAACTTGTGTAGAATCTAGAAATCCCCTAGATTGTTCCATTCTTTCCCGCTAAACCCCTAAAGGTGTCGCCACACTAGTACAAAGACACAAGCAAGAATTTAAAATATTACAACATAAAAATCAAGGTGAACAACTGGTTATAATCTTTTCATTATTGGACCAGAAGTGGATAATATCACGACAAAATAGATATTCACTTGATGTGTGGTTTGTCATAAATTCAAACCATCCAACTATGTTGCAATCACTGACTTAAACATGATCATTTTCATAAGTGAAATCCTGTAGTATTTTTCTTCTTTTCTGTTTAGATTTTCCTCTCCATCTTAGTTATATGGAGTACATGCGCCATTTTTACCACTACCAATATTCTGTCATCTGATCCGAAATCACCAGCCAGGACTGATGTGAAAAACAACATAATGCTGCAAACTCCCTGGTTTTATGTTCCTCACCCAGGTAAGTGATGATGATATCGATATTTTAAAGAAGATGAAGAAAAAAGTACAAGAAGAGGAAGAAGAAGAAGGAGAAGCAGATGATGATGATAATGATGATGATGATGATAGTGTTGCAGGTGGCGCTAATGATGATGGTGGTGGTAATGGTTGTGGTAGTGATGATGATTGTGACGATGGTCGTGGTGGTAGTGATGATAATGGTGATCATGATTATGAAATAATTGATCATCATCTTAAAGTATACCACTGCGGTAGCTCAGTTGGTAGAGTGCTCGCTCCGTAAGTGGAAGGTCGTGGGTTCGAACCCCGGCCGGGTCTGACCCAAGACTTGAAAGTAGGTATTGACTGTTCTTTCGCCAAGCACTCGGCATTATGAAATGAAAGTCACGGTTCTTTCGGATGGGAACTTAAAATAAACGAGGTCCCGTGTCTCGGTAGGCTTGGCACGATAAAGAACCCTGCTGTATAATGCCATCAGCGCAACACACAGGCAAAATTTCTGCACCTTCGCCTATAGCTGGCGACGTCTCGATATAAGTGAAATATTCTTGACTGGGACGTTAAACACCATTACTCTGCTACTGCCAAAGTAAACATTTAGTTTAAATATATTATCACTTTTTACTTTTTTACGTTCGTGTTTTTGGATCTGAATTTACACGTACATCCTTTATATATATCTGTATATATTTTTCTTTCATTGATGTTAATTTTAGGCCAATTCGGAATTCCTAGCTTTAGTTTAGCAGCCTTCATCGGGTTTTTGGCCTCCGTTATTTCATCTACGTTAGAATCCGTTGGTGACTATCATGCCGCTAGTAGGGTAAGCAGAGTTCGAGATCCTCCAAGGCATGCAATAAACAGAGGCATAATGCTGGAGGGGTTTATGGGTATAATATCCGGATCATTTGGGGCCGGTCATGCCACAACTTCTTACAGTGGAAATATTGCCCTTCTGGGATTGTCGGAGGTACGTTTTAAAAATTTTATGAGTAATCGCCCATGAATTATAATTAAGCTTAACCGTTTTCCTTCTCTTTTGCTTTTGAATAACAATCAGCTCACTTGAAGATATCTCTATCAGAAGCATGTTGATTGGTCAGATCATTTCTGTTATTCTGGCATGAATGAATTAGCTCTTTGTAAAGTTTGGACGACACACAAAGACATTATAATTCCTACACCATTTGGATGCTATTTGTTTTCTTGTTACAGTTTATTTGTTGTTTCAATTTCTTGATATGTTGTTTAAAGTATCTGTAAATTATCAGAAATTAAAAGAAAAACTTTAAGTTTCGAGAGTTATTTCACGTAACGTAATTATCTATACAAATTATGCGGTGTACAAATTGTCCAATTCTTTCATTTATTTCACAACAAAAAGAAAAAAACCTTTTATTCTACAATATCAAATAAAATTGACTGATGATGGTGAATTTTAGATGGTCATACTTATTTATGATTAAATTCAAAAAGTGGTACCAGTTTAACACTGAACTAATAAAAAAAGCTGAAGTTCTTTTTAGCGTTTCGGAGTTACGTTGTCGCCGTTTTATTTTTGTCGTCTTCTCCTTGACACTCTGTACACATTTTTTGGCAAACTCACCATGCAACATGCTAAGTAGCAACATCAAGATTCTATGTATAGTTACTGTCTGTTCGGCCTTTTAACGAAATTACTATATTTTTAGATCGCTAGTAGACGGGTCCTACTCCTTGCCGGCTGTTTTGCAGTATTATTAGGCGTAATTGGTAAATGTGGAGCAGTGTTTGCAATGGTACCGGACCCCGCCCTTGGAGCTGTCACCTTCATTATTTTTGCTAATTTAACAGCAGTCGGAATATTTTCACTCAGGAGAGTGGATTTCAGATCAACAAAAAATGTATCTATATTTGGAATCTCCTTATACATAGGTATCATTGTATCATCATGGTTAAAGGAAAATCCAGATGCCATAAAAACAGGTATAGCTGAATTCTCTCTTTCTCTCTCTTTCCCTATCTATCTCTCTTTTCACTCTCTCGTCTCTCGTGCTTTCGTATGTGGGGTGTGGGTGATCGTTGGTTCAAACTATGACCGTGGTCTGACCAAGACTTAAAAATAAGAATTTTCGCCAAGCACTCTGCAGTTATAAATGAATATCACAAGTCCTTCGGCCTCTTCCAAAAAATTAAATTGTTGACTATTTGTAGATTATTTTCAGTCTCCGATTCATTTTTATAAATTCAGAACTGTCGAAAAGTTAAACATTTAGTTAAAAGAAATGAGTGGAAGAAACGGAAAAGTTTTTGAGATGATAGCGATATAAAGATGAGCTGCTGATACACTTTGACAGGTCTGTGCTGTTTGCTCTTTACCTTAATGAACACACAGTCCAACCTGCCTTAAAGGCCACCTCTATATAAGAGCCACCTTCTTATAAAGGCCGGGTTCTCCGGAAGGGCAAGTACCTCCTGGTTTGCTAGATAGCGAAATAAATTACAAGTAACATCCTTTCTGAAGGGTGAAAATTCTGGATGTTCACATGCCTAAATGAAAATTAATATTTTAGTATACCACAACAAAGCTTACCATAGAATAATCATGTTTGTTTGCGAGTTATCTTCCTTGTAACATATTAGTAGTACTATTCCATGACTATGACGAGATGAAGCGGTTGTCACATGCTGACAATAAGTTTGTGGGAAAAAAACAAAATTGTTATGTCATGTTTTTAATATATATAAATGATGTAAAAATAATCCAATTTATCATATATGTACAGGTAGCGCACAGGTAGATCAAGTAATCAAGGTGATACTTGAAACACAAATGTTCTTAGAAAGTGTGGTGTCAATTATTTTAGACAACACTGTTAAAGGTAAATCTTTTTGATAGACATTCCTCATACAGTAGAACCTAACTTAAAGACTACCTCTATATAAAGACCAGTATAATTTTATCAAAATTGTTCTTAGTTAATGTAATTTGAATATGAATATTAGGGCCATCTTCTCATAAAATGACTTTAACTGCTTCCCTTGGCTGCCTATAAAATCAGATTTGATTGTATTATTAATATCTTTCACATATAGTCGAACCTGCCTTAAAGACCATCTCTATATAGGACCAGTAAAATGTTATACAAATTGTTCTTTGTATATGTTATTTAACTTGTATATAAGTGTCAATCGTCCATAAAGGCAATGTTCACTGGTCTCCTTGGATGGTATTTATGTTATTTAACCTATATATAAGTGTCAATCGTCCCTAAAGGCCGTGTTCACTGGTCTAATTGGATGGTATTTATAAACTTGGTTGATTAACATTAGTTTAGAAACTGCCATGCAGACATTTAAAAATTTTAACACTGTGCAAACGAAAAAGAGTCGAAGTTCACTCTTCAGTTTAGGCAATATAATAGTATATATTTAGTGCTTAAAAGCTCCCAAAAGATATACAGTGGCTTTGGAAAAGTTGTTCAGATAACGAGTGACTGATATAAGCTGCCGATTCAACATTTATTAGTAAGGTTAGTGTTAAACCTTAGTGCAGGTTCACTTTGTCCGGCATTTTAAATTTACTAGTCCCTGTATGCACACGTATTTGTCTTGTCCTGCCTACTATCATTTGCTGATCCGTTTTCCGTATGCATTATAAAATAATTAACTGTTGGAAAGTAGGCGTCTTTCAAAAAGAGGGGATATTAAATGAGATTTTCGTCCTTATGTCCGCTCGTCTGTCCAGACACCTAAAATCAGGATTGATTCTCTATACCTTTAAAGTACTATTTAACGCAACTTGGTGCAAAATTTTAACATTGTTAGGAGATAGGCATATCATTGTCCCGAGTTGGTTTGCTAATTTGTCTGTGAGTAATCAATAAATTTATTTTTTTAGTTTTTCAATAATTTATTCTGTTTTAATGGTATTCATGTTTTATTGTACAGGATCACTTCGTAAGCGAGGAATGAAAATAGATTCTCTTGAAGATAAATCGGAAATGATAGATGAAGGTGACGATATTTATGACATTCCCGGGATATCCCGGATATTACGTCGATTTACGTGTTTGTCACGACTTCCGTTTCTGCCGCCATTACGTGAGGAGTATACTATCAACTCAGATGAACAACATTCAAATTTTATTGAAAAAGAAGCTGCTGGGGAATGTAAAACTAAGGGCAAAATTGTATGAATGTAGTAAAACTTTTATATGTACAACTTATGGTTGATATAAATGCTCATAGTAAAGCTCTGCATAAATAAACATGCATTATCCACTCAGATGAACGATTGTTTAGGTGGATTTTGAAAAATTGACTTTGGTCCTTCTGGTTTTCTTATTTCAACATATTTGTACCTTTTTTACCAACATACTGATGAAGAACTCAAAATGGTCGTCTGGTAATGTTAAATTAAAACATGTTTAGTAGTAGTGATTAACCATTGGTTAAATTAAAATAAAAACACAAACATACAAATACAAAAACCAAAAGCAACGTAAAAACTTTGAAGATACCAAATACATGTACCCTTATACAAATAGTTTAACATGTGAACTTCCACTAGGCGAGTGGGGCTGGGTGCTCCGGAAATGACAACACCTCCTATTAAGCTAGCTACACACGCCACATGTTTAATCAAAGTTGAAAAGAAAAGGAAAATGGAACTACAGTATGAGACATCAAATATATCCAGGATAATTTTGGATACAGAGACATCATAGTTATCAACAATATTGTGATGACGATCATAAAGCTTATTGTCGGCCTTGATAAGCCTTGGCCTGCAATATCCTTGCGTCAAGAATTTGTTTGTATAAAATTCCGGTAATAGGAACAAGCCACAACATAAAGAGTGGAATCACGGGAATATTGTTTCAAAGAAAATGTAAATTAAAAACAGAAGTATTTTCATCATGTTTGTTATACAGCTTCAAATGTAGCCTTTAATTGGCGTCATGATTGAGGTACTAGTCTAAATGTGAAGAATTCGTCGTATTAATTGTGAAACGAATACACCATAAGGAGGAGAATCAGTAATATTTGCTGCAAAGAAAATGAAAGTTGACAATAGGACATTGTCATCACGTTTGTAATACAGCTTTTAATGTAGCCTTTCATTGGCGTCAAAATTGAAGTATATGACTAAATATGGAGCAGAACTTGAAGAATCGCTCGTATCATTTTATTGAAAGCTCACTGGAATAGATAGTGCGAAAACACACATGTAATTTTAGCTCAGATAAACATCAAATAATTCTATTAAAAAATAAGAAGCTGGTGGGAAATTTAAAAAAAACTATATCATATTTAAAGATATAAATTTTTAAATGTAGGTTCTATAGACTTTTGCTTGGCGTAAAATTTCCATAATAAAAGCTGTGCATAAATGCACATGTATTGTCCGCTCATATAGACGGCAATTAAATACACATACTTATTCATAACCAAATCACAACCCAAATGTAAAGTATGCTGTTGTCTAAATTTGCTGCTAGTTGAAATTTGAAATTCCTTAAAATTAAAGTATACTCCATCATGCAAAGTATGTCCTCGGCTAAATTTGGTAAAATATATTTTGGTCTTTTCAATATTTTGGGGATAATTTAGTTTCATAATTTTGGTCCAAGTACTACTGATGATAAATTGCATTGGCCGTCTAGTGTTGTGAAATAAAAGCTGGTATTGTCCGCTCATATACACGGCAATTAAAAAAACACATACTTATTCATAATCAAATCACAACCCAAAGGTAAAGTAAGCTGTTGTAAAAATTTGCTGCTAGTTAAAATTTGAAATTCCTTAAAACTAAGGTTTACTCCATCATGCAAAGTATTTCCTCGGATAAATTTGGTAAATCAGCAGTTCCTCTTGATCCTTTGTTATCTTGACAGCTCCTCGACAGCTGCTGTAACCATCACTGAAGCTTTATGGTCAATCGCTATCAATATATCGGTCCCTCGGCAGTCGAACTTCGACTTTTTTCGTAGTTTCTACAGTTTTTCTAGGCCCCTCGTTTGTTATATCTCAGCATATATTATCTATTTCGGCAGGTTAGCCTTTTCGGCTATCCATATCTCGGCCAACTCGGCAGTGAAAATTTAACACTTATTTGTTTGTTTAGTAATAAACTTTCGACAGGTCAGTAAGGCAGATTTGGACCAAACTTTGGTGGTGATTTTTATCGGAATGCATTAGGCCGTATTTGTATTGATATCTCCATAGCAACAGCCTGTACATCTTCAAATTAGGACGGTTAGATATTTGATTTTAAATTATAAATTACTTAACAATTATTGAAGCCTTTCAATTTTTTATTATAGGTTTTACTTTTAAAATCAATACTTTTAAGGTATTCATAAAGGCAATCAAAATAAACAAGGTAATGATTAATTCGATAATACCCTAAGCCAATAACTGTGTCAAATGTGACACGAAAAATATCTACAGTACAGGACTGACGAAAGTTTAACACTGTTATAACGAAAAGGAGTTCAAGCTCGGCTATCGTGCTAGTGATCCAGATAGGTATAGTGACCAAAAAGTGACCCAGAGATAAAAGCAGCTACCTGAATGCTGTCGAGATACTAGTATACGGCTAGTTGCTGTCCGAGATGACTCAATTTTGCGCTATTTTGTTAGATAAGCATAGTGTCATAGTGTTACACTTTAGGCAGGATTGTACTGTATAACTGGTGACATAAAAATGACCGAGACATAACAGCAGCTGTCAGAAAGCTGTAAGGGGTATAAATAAACGAGGGGCAGAGATGACTATTGAATCAACACTAATTCGTTAAACTCTTCGACAGGTCATTACTGTACGTATAGTACATAGCTATCGCGCCGAATTTACAGGTCATCTCCTCCCTTGTAATCTATAGCCAACTATTCGACAAATCATTTCGGCCATCAGCTATCCATTTTTTTGCCACGGGAATCCGACGTTTTCGTTAGATCAAAATTAAACATTAGGCAGGTCTGTACTGTATGCAGTATATGCTAATATCAATACCCCGTATCCAGAAAAAAGATTATTTAATCAAGATGCATGTAAAATCAGCCGAGTGGAAATGCTTTAAAAATGTAAAGACCATAAAGATCACGAATGGTTTAAGCATAATGTGTACAAAAATAAATAAAAACGTACAATATTTACCTGTCCGCATGACCTTACATAATTAGGATACAGTCGATATATGTATAAGGAACAAAAGGTAGTGTTTTTTTGTATCTAAATTATGTGAAACATTAATTGCAAACACATATAAGTATGCAGAATTAGTGTTCGAGGGGCTAAGACAGTAAAGAATTCGAAATACAGTACAGACCTGTCGAAAGTTTAACATTAAGTTAACTAATTAAGGCCGAGTAGACAGCTGATCTTGACTTCTGTTTACAATACCTTTACAAGTTTTCGGCAGCTGCTATTTTTCTTTCGAAAGTTTTCCTATCATTAGCTACGGTAACTCGGCTACCGAGGTTCGACTCATTTCCGTTAGTTGAGTGTTAAACTTTAGACAGGCCTTTGTTGTATATTTATGCGTTATGTATGTCCTATTACCACTCATGTATTGGATGGACCTTCCTATGTGAGTATTCTTAATGGAAGGTCAAACAGACAGGTCAATGATGTTTTAAAGGCGACAATTTTCACTTATAAATTAAAATAAATTATATATGATAATAAAAAAACCAAACATACTATAAATGGTACCGTGCAGAATTCAACACGGTTAACCGCGCGTATATATCGCGTGCTAATTTAATACGGGGTAGTTGTTGCATTCGACGTAATTTTATGGTTAATAACTTATTGGCTAATAGAAGTTTAGAAATCATAAATTTTCAAATGGCAGAGACAGAAGGTACAACAATTGTTATAGAGGAACGGAAACCCGGATTACGTTATGGTGTAAACGAAAACCCATTGATACCGATAGCCATCGCCGCGGCTTTACAGGTAAGTACGTCACTGCTCTCTCTTTCTCTCTCTCACTCTCTCTCTCATGTGCGCCGCTTCTCTCAATCTCTCGAGTAAGCCACCGTTCCCAACCCACCCTCTTTCTCTCTCAATTGAAGATTAAAAATTGAATAGAACAAATTGCCAATTAGTTTGATCTAAATAAATAAATAAATAAATATCTCTGGCTTTGAAATTTAAATAAATAAATCAATAAATAAATATCTCTGGCTTTCAAGTTTAAATAATATTTTTTGTATATTACTTAAACGGTTTTGAACATTTGTCCTCTCAGTCGATATATACAGTACAGACCTGTCGAAAGTTTAACACCGAACTAACGAATTATATATACAGTACAGACCTGTCGAAAGTTTAACACTGAACTAACGAATTATATATACAGTACAGACCTGTCGAAAGTTAAACACCGAACTAACGAAACGGATTCTAAGCTCGGCTGCAGAGTGGCTGATTGTGCCAAATCTTATGTGACCTAAATTAGCCAAATATGTTTTTCACGCGTATTAATTAGGAAAACAAATCATTGGTATGGTAATATGTCTTAATTTTCTTTCAATTCCTTTGTTATAATGTTCTTTGTATATCTTTGTACAAATTTAAAATCTTAATAACGAGTCAGTCCACAACCACAATCACAATCATTCCTTAAACAAGATTTTTATTAACTTAAATTTGGAAAATTTCATATCGTAATAATTTTGTCATTTTTTGAGAACTTTACGAATTTACTATGTCACTTTAACTCTCTATCAAGCTTATAATATCATAAGTTTCAGCTTGTGTAAAAAATGTTACGTTGTAGTTTCGACAAAATATGCTAAAATTCAGTTAAAGTTAATCTTATCCTTCGGTAGCACCCAGCCTCACTTCTCTGGTGGTATTTTACGTGTCTCTAACAATCAGTTTTAAATTTTTACTTTCCTTCTAAATTATGATTTTGTCATGGATTTGTATGTCTGTTTTTGATTAAGAAGTTTTATCATTTTTCAGATAATTTCTTTACGATCTGATTGGATAATAAGGTCCTTGTAAATACCGATATTACAATTTTACAAGGGTGATAAATAATTTACTCGGGTAATAAATAAAAATTACACGGGTAATAAGAAAGAGTGAATAGAGCGGTAATGGCCGCCACCATACAGTTCAATTGGGCAATAAACAGAGTAAAATTTACGCTTAGTTTGTAAGTATCAATCAAATTGACACATGATGTATATTTTATTGTGTATTATCTTAATATTCTAGTTAAATTTTGCGCTCTCAATTTCCGATATTATCAATAAATTGAACTCGACATCGCTTACTCCTGGTAACCGATACACGGCGAAAGGGAAGTAACTCTCACTAAATTTACGTTCTAATTTTAGTCCGACCTGTACATGTGGAGGGCCTCCAAGTGCTTTAAATGCCGGCACCGATGATGGTAGTTGCCATGTGTGGTGACACTTCAACCGAACCAAACTCATCTTGAAAAAGCTTGAAAATTGATGTTTAAAGATATTCCATGTCATATTCCTTCAAACACATCCCCAAGTTAAAATCGCCGATAACGGACATGTACATATGCATGCTGATCTCACCGATGTAAACAAAATATTAAAAAAAACACTTTGGCAATTGTTTTCATATTATATTTTTAATCATGATTCATTCCATTGTGAAAAAACGAACTTTAAAAAAATTAAATAACACAGCACAAATAATTGATGTGAGACGTTCTGACCCCTGAAACCAGCTGATGGGAGTAAAAGTAGTTCACGGTCGGCGTTGCTATGGTTGCGTTATTTTATTGGAGTATAACATGAAAAACGAGCGCGTACACTTGCACTGTGTTTGTATCACAGCCTGATGTAACAGAATTTAGAAATTAAATTATTCGTTGTTAATTTTTTCATTAAAATTGTTATTTTATGTTCATTGATAAAGAAAACATAAACCTTATTTTACAAATATACGGTTTTCGGGTTTCTTTTTATTGTAATCTTTTTTCATCTACAAAATTTTGAAAAAATAAGTCTGAATAAAATGATAAATTCGTTATCTGGTTTTTAGGCAGGTGATATGGAATTTTACAACCTTTCTGAATTTCTTATTTCCTTCGGCTGCGCCTCAGGAAATAAGAAATTCAGAAAGGTTGTAAAATTCCATATCACCTGCCTAAAAACCAGATAACTAATAATATCACATAACCCTCCTGTTTATTGATGGAATAAAACGGTGTAATATTTTTCGTATTACACAGGTACCCATGTAATATCACTTGATTGTGACGTAATCAGTTATCACGCTTCTGATTTACTTAGTGGTCGTGCCTAATGCCGTCATATGAAAACTGTGTCAGTCTGTTGTTTATTTTTAGACTTTTTAAGACTTTCCGATTCTTTGGAAAATAATTTTGATGCATTCAGAAAAATATTATGATTTAAACTTACATACTGATTATGTCTTTTTTCTAGGTGATTAATTTACTTTTGCTATAACCAAATAGAACTATATTCTTACTTGCGCAGTTAATTTGGAGGTGATTTGTCTGACCTAGATAGAAATCGTCTGTTTCTATATGGCATCAAATAATATGTTCATGTCATTATGCCTCGGTATTTTGAGTTATGTGATATATAGAATCTTAGACTCGTGAAGGTTTTATATGAAATTTATTAAACTAGTTCAATAACTCGCCAAGGCTCGTGGCATATTTAATTATTAAACTCGTTTAATAAATTAAACCCCCACTCGTCTAAGATCCTCTATATATATTAATCGATGCGGAGTAATAACACCCTTATATGACGAAAATTTCTACTCTTTTGCAAGTGTCAGGCTGCGTTAGCCTAATGGATAATACGCCAGTCTTCAACTTCAGGCTCTCTCACCGTTGTGAGTTCGAGTCCCGCTCAGACCACATGTACCTGGTATCAGTATAATGGAATTGGGGAGTAGTACGCTTGTCTGCGGCGTACTGTTTCGGTGAGTTAGCTAGACCATAAAACACACTCACACTTCACATGCATACAAAAAATTGCTCATAGATAAATCCATAGAGATTAATAAAATAGTTCTCGTCGCGAGTAGCTGATGCGACGTTAAGCAACATTCAGCCAACCAACCAATCTTTTGCAAACGCAAATCTACTCCATGATTATTTTGACATAGGTTTGTATTTGCGTTCATATGCACCTTTCACTTACATGTGTAAATTTTACATATTTGCAAAATATACTCCGATATTTAAACCTGTGCATATTAAAGTAGCTTTACACAAACAACGTTTGTCGTATGGACGCCTTCAACATTTGAAATTACTCAAAAACTAAGGTTTACTCCCTTATGCAAAATATTTCCATATCTATTTTTGGTAAAAATGTGTTTTGGTCTTTCGGTTTTTTTTTCAACCTCTTGGAAAAAAATCTTGTTTCAAAATTTTGATCCAAGCACTACTGATGAGAAATTGTATTCCGAAATGACCGTCTAGTGCTGTAAAATTAAAACTGAAATAATATGTAATTACAACCTTGAACTAGTAGAAATACGCCACTGTATGTGAGGAATTTAAAATTATTAGGTATGACTTTCTCTCGTATATTAAGTGCATTCAATGACACCTTGACATGACCTTGATATAAAAGACATACATAGTACTAGTATCCAGGGTATTTTTATCGTAAATAAACATCTCAATGTCAGCAAATTTACATAAATTGAACTGTATATGACAAACTAGGCTTAACTATCTTCCTTAACGAATATAAATTGTTTTATATAAGTATAACCTGTGTATAAAGACCACCCGCGGGACTATATAAAAGTCTACTTTATAGACAGGTGGTCTTTATATACATGATCACCTCTCATAAACGAGTTATTATGTATTCTTGATATTATTTTATTTTCATATTATACCATTGTTAATTTTACAGCACTAGACGGTAGTTTCGGAATACAATTCCTCATCAGTAGTGCTTCACTGTATATGTATTACACACGTGGCGAGTGTAGCTAGCTAAACAGGAGGTGTTTACCCTTCCGGAGCACCCGGCTTCACATCCATGGTGGACGTTCACGTGTCTAACCTTGTCAGTTACATAGTTTTTACTTTGCTTCTTGATTGTGATTCGGGCATGGATTAGTATGTTTGTTTTTGATATGACACCTCTGTAATTTACTGTATATGACACCCTTTGTCACTTATTGTAGCTTTCAATACTTGGCACCGCTGTAAGACTTCTATTTGTGTTTCTCCTCATTTATTGTTCTTCCGCTTGTACGTATAATTACTCTTATTTATGGCGATCTCTGCAAATATATATATATATGGCACATTCAAGGTATTAAGTCTTTAGGAGTTGTTGCACTCACTTGGACTTTATACTGCCTTTTTTATTTCTGGTGAACGCATTCATTTTGTTTTACTAACAATATTTTCTTATATTTATTGTTGTTCATCGTGTTCTTTATTTCCACGACATACTGGTCTGACACACTAAAACAAAAATGGAACAAGTTGCTTATAAAATATCAAAACGAAAAAATTATTTAGATTTAAATATGGATCCACTCTTCAAAGATCATTAAGATAAAGTGGGTTTTATTTATCTAATAATGTTTAAGCAATCGGTCTATAAAAGACACTAAAACATGAAAATAGTTCAGTAAGTTTATTTGAGATTTAAATACATTTTGTGACATTTTTGTTCATTTTTGACATTTTACAGCACCAGACTCTTGTTTTTATTTTCTGGTCAAATGAAAAATATTAACAAATCCAAAGAAGTATTAAAAGAGAGAGAGAGAGAGATTATGGTCCAAATTTTTTTGATTGACCCTGATTGGAAAAGTGAACTGGATGCTAGAGAACGATCAGAGAGACAATCAATCATAACTTGGAAAAAGACAGCAAGGTTTATCTTATTTTACTTTCCTCGACATTGCACATAGTCCAGTTGATACTCTCATATACTTAATACTTGAACCTAGAAATGTTTTTTCTTATGAAGTTTTTTTGCTGTTTTGTATTCTATAGGGTCCCTAGAGTAATATTAGGTTAGTTGCCCTGGAGGCAACATTGGGCACATTGAATAATTTGCATATATTCAAGATGGCTGCCTGGCGCCATATTGAAAATCTATCTTTTGTAAGAATTGTTCTACAATAGCTTGCAATAAACTGTTTTATATATTTTTAGGGATGAGGAACTTATTTCTGTTGTTGTATTTAACATTTGGGACATTTTAAAAGTATATTTAACAATTTTTACCAGACAAGGGTTTATTATAATTAGATTAACTCAGCATATCACATTCAATGCTGTGTAATTTAACCATGCATCTTGATACGTTTTGATTAAAAGGTCATAAATGAGGCTTGAACAATTCCTTTTAATAAGAAATTAAAAACATAATGTTTGGCAGCAGTGAATTGATTCGAGTTTTACATAAACATTGATACATTACGTCATGTAATGAAGTATCTTGGTTTCGGGAATCTGCAGCAAAATCTATCACTGATAATGCACACCCTTCCACAAATTAAATTGTTTGGTTGGAGTTGAACAGTAGAACTCATTGTTTTGTTTTTGTTTTATGATAGTTTTGATATTTTGATTAACTATTTCCACTCCAAACGGCCGCTATGAGACACACGTTATAAATACAGACTTCCATGTTCATCCATGTGGTATAAGTGAAAAGGTAGTGCACAGTGACGATTTGGCTTACTTTTGGTGTCTCACCTTACCTAAATTACCATTAAGCAACATCTCGACATCTAGACCTGAAACTGCTGTTTCACATATAAATTATACTAGACTGCAGAAAATAATACCCTTGTACTGTCTACTACCAAAACTATTAGTATCTTGATTAACAAACCCAACAAATAATTTTATTGGATCCTGGACATGTACAATATGCTGGTAAACTTTTTCAGTGTCTGCTATAAACACATGCGTGTCCTGTCGAGGATATTGCATGTCGACACCATAGTGATTATTAGGATGCTGTCTTGGTTAACCAGTTTGGAGAACAAACTACTATCAAATTTGAAAAATTAGCCTTTGAAGGCATGACTCTTTAGCCTGATCATTTTAGTGGGTAGATTGGTGCTTCTCTGATCAATTGGAATGAATATATTCTGAGTGTGATACGGACCATAACTCAATGAGTTCAATCCTCGATGTTTATTGGATATATATGACCAAAATGTATTGCTTATTCAAACTCCCTCTAAATAAAAACAGGTTATAAGGCAATTGTTTACAATATTGCTTCAAATGTGTCAATGTGGTGGATTCAAATGCAATGGATGTGAAGATGGAATAAGAGTACAATCCAGTCTGCCTGATGAGTTTTATAATACCATCATTGGCTCTATAAAGATGATAAAGACAATTCGTTTCAAAGCGACGCTGTCAAGATGCAAAAACAAAGCCAGTTATTGATCTTGAAAACATATGTCTTTGGTTATCGTTATTTGGACAGCAAGGGCAGTTTGAGCATAGCTTCTGCTTGCATCTGAAATTGGTTCTGTTCCTGTTTGACATTGGTTTAAATAGTTGTCATTGAAAAAGGAATGAATTCAGCTCTGGTCAATTTCGTTCACCCAAAACTCACAATCACAATGATTCACAGTTTTTCTACCACATCTCTTGATCACATGGCGATAACCCATCAGATGTCATTGCATCAATCCAAAAAAGGTCATATTGGTACCCATACACTTCAAAGGACAGGTCATGATATCATTTGTGTGCTGATTGACGACACAGATGTTTTTGTTTCCCTAGTGTATTGGGTGTATAAGCATGAAAACAATGTGATGTACAGATGGAGTGATAGGATAGAAGTTTTTGAACATCAATTGAACTAACTATGGCCTTGATTTTAGATGTCTTTAACTGCCAGGCATACATGCTGTAAGCCCCACGGTCTTGGTCTGAGATGTCTTGAACTGCCAGGCATGCATGCTGTAAGTGCCATGATTTTGGTTCGAGATGTCTTTAACTGCCAGGCATGCATGCTGTAAGTGTCACGGTCTTGGTCTAAGATGTCATGAACTGCCAGGCATGCATGCTCTCCGTGTCGTGGTCTTGGTTCGAGATATCTTGAACTGCCAGGCATGCATGCTGTAAGTGCCACGGTCTTGGTCTAAGATGTCTTGAACTGCCATGCATGCATGCTGTCAGTGTCGTGGTCTTGGTTCAAGATATCTTGAACTGCTTGTCATGTATGCTGTCAGTGCTACGGTCTTGGTCTGAGATGTCTTGAACTGCCAGGCACGCATGCTCTCAGTGTCGTGGTCTTGGTTCGAGATATCTTGAACTGCCAGGCATGCATGCTGTAAGTGCCAAGGTCTTGGTCTGAGATGTCTTAAGATGCCAGGCATGCATGCTCTCAGTGTCGTGGTCTTGGTTCGAGATATCTTGAACTGCCAGGCATGCATGCTGTTAGTGCCACGGTCTTGGTTTGAGATGTCTTGAACTGCCATGCATGCACACTGTAAGTGTGATGGTCTTGGTTCGAGATGCCTTGAACTGCCAGGCATGCATGCTGTAAGTGCCACGGTCTTGGTCTAAGATCTCTTGAACTACCAGGCGTGCATGCTCTCTGGGACATGATCTTCGTTCGAGATCTTGAGCTGTTATGTATGCATGTTCTTAGTGTTGTGATACAGCATCATAATTGCAAACTCTTATTCTCCTCATTTAGCTGATGTTCTTGGTTAACAAAGATCACAAATAACTTCATGGAATCTGAACCATTCTTTGTTGTTCTGTATTGCCAGCCAGCAGGGAAAACTGTGACGTTTCCTCAGGCTCTTCATAAAGAACATCAAAGCCTTATAGTTTTAACTTTGTATCAAACACCATTTTCTGTTGTCGCACCTTCAGTTAATGTTGTGAAAGGGTACCGACAGTCAAGATCATCCTGAGCAGTATGAGATGATAACCGATTTCGGATTGAAATTCAAAGATCAATTCTCATTACATGTTATAGCGAAAAAATACCCGGCACCCCAAGAACTTCTTTGTCATGTTATGTCCAATGTAAGGCACAAAATCATGAGTGCGACACAAAAGGACATGCTTGCCTAAAAAAATAATCCTGTACATAATTGTGTAACTGTTCTGGAGAAAGAGAGTGTTTAAATTTTTACACAAGGTTGAATAGTTATCTGACACATATGGTCGGTCATTATAGACATGATGGTATTTAATGTAAAACTAATGCCAGAATTGAGTTGCCCTTGCCTAAATACTCCTGCAAAGATGTATGACAATCTATTATAAATTTGTTTTTGTACAAAACCAATATTTCAAGATGGCGTCCGTCGGTCATTTTGTGTTTATAACTTATTGTGTGAGTTAAGTGTTCCGTATGTAAAAAATAACACCAGAAATGGGTTTCGCATGCCTGAAAACATCTAAAAGGATATATTACAACCTATTGGAAGATATTTTATATCGCAGTATGTATTTCAATTTGACATTTGGCGGCCATTTTGGATTTATGTTTATTGTGCAAGTTGCCCAAATTTGCCCGAATGGCAACTAAGTTAGTTTTGTTCAAGGACCCATAAGAAAAACAAAACAGCAAACAAACTTCATAGAAATGAACATTTCTAGGTTCATAAAATGCCTACTCGACTAACAGTCATTTGACACTGTCTGGAGGAAAGGTTTGATGGATGGTGAAATTATACAATTTTGGTGTTCGGGGTAAGCTTCTGCACCTTATTGACAACATGCATATAAATATCAGTAGCGCTGTTCAACACCGTACAATCTAAATGCTTTCTCGTACTTTATTATGTTCAATTTAGAGCAACCTTAGAATACTTCATACATTTTTGTTAGCAATTCATAAACCACCTATTTTATGTTGGGATTTTATTATTTAAATTTAAATAAAAATTATTTAGATTTAAATATGGATCTACTCTTCAAAGATCATTAAGATCAAGTGGGTTTTATTTATCTAATAATGTTGAAGCAATCGGTCTATAAAAGACACTAAAACATGAAAATAGTTCCGTAAGTTTATTTTGAGATTAAAATACATTTTGGGACATTTTTGTTCATTTTACAGCACCAGACTCTTCCTTTCTTTTACATGTTTTTATTTTCTGGTCAAATAAATAAATATTAACAAAACCAAAGAAGTATTAAAAGAGACAGAGATTATGGTCCAAATTTTGACCCTGATTGAAAAGTGAACTGGATGCTAGAGAACGATCGCAGAGAAAATCAATCATAACTTAGAAAAAGACAGCAAGGTTTATCTTGCTTTCCTCGACATTGCACAGTCATTTGACACTGTCTGGAGGAAAGGTCTGATGGATTGTGAAATTATACAATTTTGGTGTTCGGGGTAAGCTTCTTCAAGTTATTGACAACATGCATATAAATATCAGTAGCGCTCTTCAACACCGTACAATCTGAATGGTTTCTTGTACTTTAGTATGTTCAATTTAGAGCAATCCTAAAATACTAATACATTTTTGTTAGCAATTCATAAACCACCTATTTTATGTTGGGATTTTATTAATCCTTCGTGTTGCATTGAAAGAATTAAAAGTATTCGTTCTACGGTTGACGATCATATTTCAAAATTTAATTAGGAAAAAAACGTTCGACGGCGTAATATATATAAAGATGTGTGCGCGTAAGGAATCATATTAGAAAAACAACCGTAACAACCTGTACATGTTTTTTAATTCAACAGCAATGGAAAGAGAAAGAAAAAATTATTAGCCATTTTTGTGATTAGTCTTTTGTTGTATGATTGCATATTCGTTAATTTAATGTACAATGACGAGCGTGAATTTTATTCCATTTTCCCGTCTAAACTGTTTCATTTAGTTGTATCACAGATGATAGTAACTAATCATACTTGCTACCGTAAAGGAATTGTAAACACAACGAACAGGCTTTTTTACCAGTATGTTATTGTGACGCAGATTGTATTGAATATGATGACTGTTGTTTGACTCTCAAACGAATAAAAACACACGACCAGTCAGAATGTTAGGTGATAAAAAAGAATTTATGGCATGTGAGGAGAGGATAGTTCTAGACAAGAAATTTGGTATATGGATGGTATCACGATGTCCATCGTCGTACGAAATTTTGGAGATTTCTGACAGATGTAAAATGGAGCAGATAAAACATCCTGTATCAGCTAGTGATGGAACTATCTATAGAAATGTCTACTGCGCATTTTGTCATAACGTAAGTCAGTATAAAGCATGGCAGTTTGAACTTCTTTATAGCGGACTTTGTAACGCAAAAGATTTATCGAATGCAACAATTTCTGAGAAAATAAAATACGTCATTGAAAACACATGCCAATATTATTTCATTCCACCCGACAATGCTAAATATCGAAGTTGTTTCACTAACGCTATTAGAGAGAACGACGGAAACGCCCTGTGTCCCAAATTTCAGAATCCGTTACGTATTGGTTATAGACTGTATAGAAATGTATTTTGTATAAACCAGCAGCAATTCCACGAGATGCAGTCACAAATGTGTGTTGAACCTTTGATTTACGATCAGACTACCTCAGAAAAGGGATATGGAACACTTATGTTGACTGGAGTTTTTAACATTCACCCTGTCCTCGACTTGTTTGGGTTGAAAATATGCCACAATAACCAATACCGATATGATATAAATATGGTACGTATAATAACGTTATCTTTATGTTTGTTGTCTATTATCTTAAAAAAACATTTTCTATCATGTAAAACAACTTTGACCTGTCTGCTTGACTTTTCATTTGGAAGGATCCACCCAATAAATGAGTGGTGTTAGGTTTACCAGTTTATTTTAATATATACACATGAGACATTATAAGACTTGTCGATATATATGTAGACGACATAGACACATATGTTCCCTAGGTCCGTGATAAATATTTAAATTTAAGGTGAAACGGACAGGTCAATGTTGTTTACCTATATTTGTAGTAAATCAAAATAAATACTGTAAATCAGAAACAAATTAAAATTAAAACTGGTAATATGTAAACAAACATACAAATAAATGTCCCATTCACAACCCAGAAGCAAAGTAAAAACCTTGGAACTGACAAAGTAGGTTAAACCCGCCAGTGTGTATTCAAAATTGTGTGAAAGGTACATGGAACTATGGGACGTCAAATATATCCAGGTTAATCCTGGACACAGAATTTAATGTTTTTAATTCGTGTGTATTAGACATATCCGCGTAGGTAAGCTTTCGTTTTTTTAAAACATGCACTAAAACACAATAAGCATAATATTATTTTCGTACAAAACAGACGACCACGAAATAAGCATGAATTAGTACACCGCGAAAATAAATAAGGTTACAGTATACTGATTCATATTCAAATCACAAAAGCATCCAGAAGAAAAAGTTTAAAAATGACAGATTTAAATACCTAGAAGTAAGGCTTGGTACTTCGAAAAGAAAACATTTTCTGTTTAGCTAGCTACACATCTTGCATATAAAATCTCATAAAGGTTCTAACCTTAAATGATTCTGGATACCATACCTATCAAAAATATTGTAAAACCCATGCGGAGTTACATGTAAGGAATGGCGTTTTCAAATCGGTCATCAAGGTATGAATTCTTTTAGCAGGCTGGAACAAATTACATTAGATCGTTAATTTCCCCGGACCTGGTTTAACACTTCATACTTTAATTTACGATTTAAATAACAGACGTCAATCTTTATATTGTTGATATATGGGGGAAAGTAAAGGAAAGTTTATATATAAAATTTCACATTTGACATATAGGTTCTAATGTAGCCGTTAGTGTCATAATAAAATTACAGATATGACACAGAACATAGAAAATAGAATCGTATCTTTTATTTCAAGCTCACTAGGATAGATTGCATTCACATAGTCCAAATTCAGGAATATTAAGATCCCTGGCAACATCCGACACAATTCATACAGCCAAGCAGTCCAAATTTCCATGACTTTTCAATGACTTTTTAATGACTCAAAAACTTTTTCCAGGACTATTATATCGTCTGTGCGTCGTCCTATAGCTCCATGTTTTGTTCATTCTGAGTTTTTATTACAGACATGCCTGGTATAGCTACCTTAACAAAATTTACTAACTCTTCCGAATCATCCAGTCTCATTTCCATTTCACTTTATTTGTAGTATTTATTTTCATAATTTTGGTCCAAGCACTACTGATGAGGAATTGTATTCCGAAACGGCCGTCTAGTTCTGTAAAAATTAAAACTGGTATAATATGTAACTTCAAGGGCTTTTCTTTGCATTTGGATTGTGATTTGGACGTAACTCAGTATGTATGTTTTTGATTGATTGCCTAGTAAACAGATGTTGTTATTAAAATCAAACATTGACCTTTCCGCTTTACCTTTAATCTAAATATTTATAGTTAACCAGTTCATCTATGTATGAGTGACCAGTTATCTAAATCAATCACGGAAACATGTTTTGCTGTTGACGTTACCAATATATTGGGTAGATTTTATGATATGAATAATCACATTGAAAGGTAAAAAGGACAGGTCAATATAAGGACTAATATTGCTCTCTATATATTATTGTCAAAACTAAGTGACTGGTAACGTATGAATTATTTGATATTTTTTTGATTTAAAAAATCCTTTGTTACTGGAAATATAATTGTAATGACAAAAATTCAAACCATTATTGATTATTCATATTATGATGAACCAATGCGGTAGATCAGTTGGTAGTGACCGATTTGTAATTTAGAAGTCGTGGGTTCGAACGGGTGTGACCCAAGACTTGAAAGTGGGTAGCGACTGTTCTTTAACCAAGCTCTTTGGAATGAAAGTCGCGGCACTTTCGAATGGGAACTTATAATAAAAGAGGCTCAGTGTCACGGTAGAATTGGAATGCGAAATAACCCCGCTGTATAATGCCATCAGCGCAATGCACAGTCAAATTTTCTGCACCATCGTCTATAGCATGTGACGTCGCGATATAAGTGAAATACTATTGACTGGGACGTTAAACACCATTTCTGAACTCAACTCAATTATTCTGAAGTATACTATGCATAACTATAATCTTATTTCAGGATATATGTGTACCAAATAACTGCAAAGAACGACCAACAGAAAATTGTAATGCCGAATACATCCGTAATTTCAAATGGCATAAACAATTTACGTTTGTCACGGATAATGTCATTAACAAAGATTTCATTTTGCGTCTGACTACGTTAATCTATTTATCTTTGCCAGTAGACTTTTACAAAATAACTTTTGCCACGGTAGGTGCTTTTTATAGATGTGGAAACAGCAAAAATGATGCAAGCAGGCCTTGTTGTACAGGTCTGGTTACCCTAGAGTGTAAAAACCGCGAAACAATGACGTTGATGGACACCGAGGACTTCAAAATTGAAATAAAACAAATGAGATGGGACTATCAAGAGATAAATAAGAACGTAACGACCACGGCAATGGATACATTTGATGATAAGAACCTAACTGCTACATGTGATGTTTCGGACCGAGTTACAAGCATCAGAGAATCCAATTTGAAAGGAATTATATCTCAATTTGTTTTTCCTAAAATGGCGAAACAGTCAATGCTAATACCAGAACACCTTAAAGGTGTTGTAAGGGTTTACGACAAGGACAATGTAGGGACAACTAAATTAGTATTAGAACAATGGGAATTACTATACAAACCATACAATCAAACAAATGGTTCAATAATCAACAATAAAGACTATGAATCAGGCAGTAATTGGTCTGTGGGTACAGTATTGACTTATACAACTTTAGGATGTTCATGTTTTTTTCTTATGCTTACGTTGAGTATTTATGGATACTATGGCTTGTTTGAATCTTCACCCGGGATAATTTCAAAACATATGATGGCTAACATGTTGGCAGCAGAGTTGTTGTTTATTGTAGGGGTGGGGGCTAGTTACGTAACAGCTGTGTGTACTGTTATAGGGATTATTTCACATTATCTTTGGTTAACTTCTTTTACATGGAATTCCATTTTCCTGTTTAGTATTTTGATCATGATGAGGAAGTTACAAAATTGTCCCGGGGATCTTGTAGATAAACGAAATCTATCAAAGGCAGTTTACTGCGTTGGCTATCTTTTACCCTTTCTAATGGTCTTACCTTGTGCGTTAATGGAATATCTGACAGAAATAAACATTGGTTATAGTGGTGAAGTATGTTTTCTTAACGGGGTTTTAGCTAATCTTGTTTCATTTACTCTTCCAATTATGATATCACTATTTTTCAATATTGCTGCATCCATTTCTTCGGCTGTAGCGCTGGCCCGTTACAACAACACAGTCAATCGTTTGCATTTAGTTAAACAAGCGCGCTCATTCTTGCCTATTTATATAAGGCTATGCATACTCTGTGCACTTCCATGGATTCTCGGAATAATTGCAGCTATACTGCAGATTGAGATCCTTAATTATATCTTCATTCTTCTGTCTGGTTCTCAGGGCACGTTTGTAGGTTTGTCATTCCTGTTTGCTAAATCGGTTAGAAATCTGGCGTGTTGTAAACCTGAAAACTCGGACATGAGAACATGTAAGAGCTAAAATTATCAATGTACCGTTTGTCATTGTTGCTCTATTTCGTTTTCATCCTATGACCGTTGGTACAGTGTACAGAACACCTTTTAAGTTTTAGCAAGTTTTGAAGATATTTTAATTTGGATATGTTGTAGACATGTTTTCAAGCATGAAGACCAAAATCAAAAGTAGGCCATGACCTGATTTACACAATTAGTTGTATTTTGTTTGCTACATATATCCATTTATATGTTTTAATGCATTAAACTCTGTTTATAGGAGTATAATTGTCATTGCTAATGTGACGTCATTCATCTCCTGCTCGAGTCTATACCCGTGAAGTTATTGATTGGCTGTTTTAGCGATTTGAAATGCATGTAGTGAACAACAGTATTTTGAAGATTTATTTCAAGATTAGAAAGAGGCGGGAATTATTCAATTATCTATGTACGACAATGAACGTTCTATAAACGCAATGTCTAGAAAGTTCAATGGTTATATGTTGACTATTCTCAAAAGATCTCGGGAGTCCGCGAGGTAGCATTTGTAAAAGAGGTATTTTTTGTAATTTCGAAATACTATTTCTTATAATGGCTATAATTACTTCGCTTTTTCAAAAAAAAAATCATATGGGGAAATGACGGCGGAATTCCCTCATTAAAATGCATTAAGCACAGTCACGTGACAAATATTTTGTGACGTTGTAGCAGAAGTTCTTACCCGCGAAGGTCTTGATTATCTGTATTGGAGATTACGGTGTAACAGGAAAATGTTCCCTAAATAAAGAATTGTATTATTATTTTGTATTATTATAATTTTTAAAATAAGTTCATGCCTTCTTTGTGAGCTTTACTTAAAATAAAAGAATTACTCAAAATGGGAGTTTTTTAAATTATCTTGGAACCATGTAAATAAATGTTACATAAACAAATACTGCATACCTTCAGCGGTTGTATATTAGTGAATCGAACGCATCCTTTGCACTTTTGGTTTTCCGCTTGTGTTTTTAAAATGGCGAGATTAAACTTTCGGCTTAGTAAAAGAAAATATATAGGACAATCATACTTTACACTTTAATTTCAAACACGCCGATTTTATTATGAAACTAACAAAGGATGTCTAGCAAAACTTTTTTTTTCTTACATATGACTGCATATATATTGCAAATTCATAAGGATGGAAGGTCTGCCCGTGAACGAAACCGACATTAAAATGTAGGTACATGTATTTAATTCAGTTTGCACTGACCTAAATATTATCCACGGGCAAGCCTGATATCATCGTTAAAAATTGAAAAACACTTAAAAACTAAACATTATCCTTGTCCATGGCTTGTATATTATACCGTATACAAAAGCATCGTAAGCTTCGGTAGCCCAGTGGTAAGCAAGTTATATAAGCATCGATGTTAATAGATATAAAAAGAGAAAGCAAAGAGAAAATCTCGTATACAACGTGCTTGATGTTATATACTGGTATTAGTAACAAAAGAGTGTCATGGCTGTAGGTTGTAATCTGAAACAACGAATTGCTGGGGGTAACAGTGGCCTCATACAGGTAAAATCGTAAAGCCATACCAGTATATGCCTGTGGGTCGATCGCTCGGAAAAACCGTAGACATCCTTTAAACACTACTGGTATCCTGTCTTTGTGTAGTGACACCCTCGGCAAATTTGTCACGAGTTATCAACTTTTCTAAAAAGAACTTTTGTTTTCTTTCGCTTTTATTTTCCTTCATGCAAAACATCATTCATGGCAGACTGTTATTGCGGATATGCAAATGAGATCATTGCCGTTCATTTCCTCATATGTTCAAATGAGTGTTTGATCGAAATAACTTTTGTAAATACAACGAAATAACTATATTGTATGTATGCCAATATAAAAAAATAATTCGAAAAAGCTAAATAACTTTTCCAATTTCAAAATACGAGTTCTCTTTTAATTACTTGGGATACTGACATGGCAGTTTTAGTTACGGTCAGACAAAGACTAAAGAAATGATCTACTTATTCTTACGTCAGTGGTTTTGCCGACAGTTTAGTTATATTTATTCTTACCGCAGTGGTTCTGCCGACATTTTGGTTATATTTATGTATACCCCAGTGATTTTGCCGACATTATAGTTATATTTAGTCTTATCGCAGTGGTTTTTACCGACATTTTAGTATACTTATTCTTACTTCAGTGGTTTTGCCGACATTTTAGTTATTTTGATTGTTACGTCAGTGATTTGCGGACATTTTGGTAATATTTATTCTTATCTCGGGTGGTTTTGCCAATTTTAGTTATATTTATTCTTACTTCAGTGGTTTTGCCAACATTATAGTTATATTTATTCTTTCTTCAGTGGTTTTGTCGACATTTTAATTATATTTATTCTTACCTTGGTGGTTTTGCCGACATTTTAGTTATATTTATTCTTACCTCGGTTGTTTTGCCGATGTTTGCTATATTTATTCTTACCTCTGGTTCTTCAAACAATTAAGTTATATTTATTCTTACCTCATTGGTTTTGCCGACATTTTAGTTATATTTATTCTGAATGACATTTTAGTTATTTTTATTCTTACCTCAATGGTTTTGCCAACATTTTAGTTTCTTCTATTCTCACCCCAGTGGCATTGCCGATATTTATTGATGTGTATTCTTACCTTAGTGATTTTGCCGACATTTTAGTTATATTTATTCTTACCTCAGTGGTTTTGCCGACATTTAAGTTATATGTACATTTTTGGTTGTTTGCATTTAAAAGCTTTTAATATGGATGAACTGTCAGAGTTGTCTATTTATTGAAATTTCCTTCAAAAATAGTTCGAGGTCGAACATCAAGCTCATAACCCAGGTTTTTACTTTATTTTGTTTAATGATAATTTAATGTTTGTTTTTTCGTCACGTTGTGACAATGCTGACCATATGAACATTGCGAATGAATCTGGAGATGATTTAGGTTTGGTCAATATTTTGGAACACTTTTCTTCTTTGCCGACTTTTTTTCTCTTTGTTTCAAATCTCTTTCTTTTCCTGATCAAACGCCCTCAATTGAATTTTCTTTTTCCCATTTCTTATAACTTATGCACAAGTTATCAGGCTGTTTTTTTAATCTAGTCGTATGTGAATACAGTACAGACGTGTCAAATGATTAACTCTATGCTCACGAATCGACAGCTTATATCGGTCAGTATATCTTATCAGCTTTTTGACCACTAACTATCCATATCTAGGTCACTCAAGGTAGCCGAGCTTCGACTACTTTTCAATAGATCAGTGTTCGGCAGGTCTGTATTGTACAGTCTTATTTGGTTATTTATTGTTTTCAATGCTTCTGTCTTATCACCAGTTAATTTTGTATGGATACACTCGGAACTACATAAACAAAATCACCTCTATGACAACCTGCTTTTATTCAACAGCTCTTCATTCATGTTATTTGAACCTCTTTATAAGAGCCGCTTGCTAATAAAGGTAACTTTTACTGGTTACTTTGGGCTGCCTTTATGTACAAATTTCACTGCATTCAGAAAACATTTAAAATTATAACTTTGATAAAATATAATATTGTATTTTACGCAATTTTCTCAAAAGTTAAAAATAAGAAACAGAAATTTGGCTATGTATATAACAAGACTCGATATTATTCATATCATGATGGTTTGAATTTTACATCAGTTTCAATAATGCCTCTGTATATTGTAAAAGTTTGTCAAAATGTTACTACGAGTTGTATCAAAAGGTGAAAAAGTGTCACATGTTGTATTTTACGCAATTTTCTCAAAGTTAAAATAAGAAACAGAAATTTGGCTATGTATATAACAAGACTCGATATTATTCATATCATGATAGTTTGAATTTTACATCAGTTTCAATAATGTTACTGTATATTGTAAAAGTTTGTCAAAAATGTTACTACGAGTTGTATCAAAAGGTGAAAAAGGTGTCACATGTGAGCGACTTAATGACTCGTTGGGCGTGTTTGTACTAATGGTATATTAAAAGTTGTTTTCCTTTGGCCTAATTGTCTTCTTATCAAACTGTTATATAATTGCAAAATGACTTGCATTTAAAGTGAATGATTATTATATAAAAGCAATTGCTTAAAAATCTTGTACATAAATAATTTTTTCGTTATGTATAAATACAAGGAAGGCGATGAAATTACGGCGGGGTTGAGCTGGTTGCGGTGGTTTTTTGTGTTGTATATAGTTCGAGTTCAAATTATAACGTAACACTTGTAACCCGTGATTTTCCTAGTTTTTGAATTCCATACAAAACTATTTTGCTTGTCACATGGATGATCCTGTGTACGAATACAAACACTTGTTGCGTGATTTTCGGAAATTGTTCAGAGTTCAATTAAAGCCGTTATGGAGGGCATTGGTTTAGGGATTATGGCATTTAACATAAGCTACAGAAAAAATGGTTAAACAAGTGAAAGATATGTACTATAATATTTTCATTGCTTCTGAATACTTGTTAAATATCGCAAATTTACCAAAATACAAGTCAGAAATTGTTGTGAAAAGTAAAACATATACAGTTTCACAGCAACTTCTATTGATGGCATCAGAAAAATACATCATAACGTCATATGAAATTACACAGATAACACACAATATTGCCTACTGACTTTGTGATATGATATCCTGGTGGCACCAGACACCAGCAGAGATATCGGCTCAGGGGTTTAAAAAGCTAGAAATAATCCCAACTTGAAATAGCTATTACATTTAATGTTTCTATTTTGAACTGTCAATAGAATTATTATTAGTGTTCTCAACGCTAGCCTACCAAAGAAGCGTCCCAGCCGGGACAATTAGTAAAGAAATGGAATTTTTCAGGTTTATGTCCACTGTTACATTGGCGCCCTTAATAAATAAACCCACGGAGGGGTTGTGAGTTCTCGAGATAACAGGGGAGGAATCTAGCAGGGCTGGGATTATCTCGATGTTGTTGTGATGTATATATTAGATATAATAGTGATTAACTGCTCGCATTGCACCTGGAAGGCCGGGTTCTATCCTCAAACGGCGCTCTCGAAGTGAAACTTTTTTATTATCATGTGTCTTTAGTTAAAAAAAATTATAACAAATTTTAAAGGACAATATTGTACTATGTACTGTGTATGTGTAAATATGATACAATAAATATTGTGTAGTCCCGATATTACATGTGATTTTAGTGTCAGTTTTACATGTGATTTACCTTAGTACTTTTGGCACCATTTTAATTATACCTGAAGTTAATTGTTTTGTTCATAGAGTTTAATATCTATCGGTTTGCAACTGAGGTTTGTAATATGGATAAAATATTAGGGTAATTATTAGAGTAATAGTTATATTTACTTAAAACATTTCTCTTTGCAATGTCCTTCAAGGTCGAGGTCGAACATCAAACTGGTTTGTATTTTTTAATTGATGTTCATTTTTTTATTTATACTTATTGTACGTGATTGCAGTGTCAGTGTAACAATGGTATCAATTGTATATTTATAAATGTCTCTGTTGTTATGTATCATGTAACACCTGTCATTGAGAAAATTGATCAGCTGACAGGATCACAGACGACTTGACCACATGGTTCATCTTTAATACTAATTACACAATGTACATCATATGTAACATACAAATTGGAAATCATGTTTCCGGCAACACAAAATAGTACATAAATATGGTAATACATCACATCTGTAACTGCCCCCCAAACGTAAATTTTGTTTCTGTTGTAAGTTTGTAATTGTAATGTAACTTTTTGTTAAGTATTTAATTGTTTAATAAAGTCTTAATCAGAAAATTAAACTTCGTTGGCAATTCTTTCAGCTCTACAGGTCATTTTCCGTCAACTTGGAAGGGGTCATGTAGTTTCTTATGATGGTATCCTTGATATTATACAATAATTGCCGTTGTTTTCGTGTGATATGAAAATTGCAAATCCGAGACAAGTTGTATAAACCGAGAGCTCTCTAATATATCGACGAACATTTTTGACTTATATGAAAAAGAATAATCAGAGCTTGCAATTACACATCAAGTGTTCTTAAGATTTCTTTTCGTGCAGAAGGCGGTCTATTTCTGCATCGTCGATCAGACGATAACTGCTTGACGCCGCCATTGTTGTACATAGATACACTTTTGCCACACTTTGGAACAGTTTAGTATTGCACTACGCATTCATTAGATTTCCGAAAGTGAAGTGGCTGATTTGAAGTGTATCCAGCGGGTGATATAAGGGGTTCCAGAGGGCATGTTGGTTTTGCGAGAAAAACAATCATCATGATTATTTATCGAATGACACGTGACCTATTCTAGATGGTGAAAGAATCCGAAGAAAACCACCGATCTTTGGAAACTTTTGTATACTAGGTTTACCCGAGTGGCTAACGAACCTTGTAAGAAAGAGGCGCTGAGTCCCCGCTTAAATCAGTAGAGATGACTTCAAGCTGGGTAAGACAACGATGTTTGCTTTTTCTTTCCTCTTTTCATTGAACCATAGACACGGTCAAGAAAAGAACCAACACAACGGGAACTGATTTAGACTTTCCAGTTGTGAGATGCCGGATGCAAAGTAAAGCAAATGTTAGTTTTAAGAAATGTTCAAATATTCAAATAAAATAAAGAAATTAAGAATATTCAACAGCCTAGTTGACCCTCTAACTAACAAGGAAATTGTAATTTGTTCACAGTGTATCATGTATTTAATCTGAGGTCTCGGGCACATACAGTTTCTGTAATAATATAGGTAAACAACATTGACCAGTCCTACTTTAATTCAGATATTAATTATACATATTTATATACATTTATGAATAGGGAACATAAGTGTTTACTTCTAATCATTAGGTAAAAATATTCGTAGGTACAATAAATAGTCGAGTGGTTAAGGCAGTAAAGAAAATATAAATCTCAAGTTAGGAGCTATAAATGTTACTACGCCAATCCTATCGCGACCTATGTATTAGGTAGACTTCCTTTCAGTCATTCTGTTTTTTATCCTGTCCTACTCAGTTTTCTGTAATATTTTGTTTATTGCCAGTTCCGTAAAATTTCGTTGAAACATAGGTAACGCGTTTTTGCGTTAAATTATACGAATTTTCGAAAATGATTTAAATTGCTGTATCTTGACGACGATGAACACAGAGACAACAAACTATCAACAATACTGTGATGACGACCATAAAACTTTTTGAGGGCCTTGATAAGCCTAGGCTTGCAATATCCGTAAGTCAACATTTCATTTGCAAGCAGCCTGAAGTATGATGAAATAATTAAAACAATAAAAAATCTTCTCCAAAACCATTCCATGGAGGCAAAAACTGATGTAATGTTTGAAATTCACATGGTTTTAACCTGTAAGTGTGTACATTGCGTCGAATTTGGTTGAAAAATAGGTTACGCATTTTTGTGTTACATTATGCGAAATTTTTAACAACTTATTTTAATTGCTAAAACTTAACTATTAATAAAGATAATAGCATTGGGGTTAGAAAATTGATGTTGCCCTTCTAAATTATAACGAGGTCAATTGTGAAGGTAATGATTAAACGTTTGTGTATAGGTGTATATTAAAATGTTGGTATTAACGTAACAATCATTTTAATATAAATATGAGAACATTGGTGCAAAGGTCAAGTTCGCAGATGCGAAATACTGAAATAGTTAATTATCTGGAAAACTAAACTTTTTGTATAGCATGTATATGTCAATAATGTAGGCATTCATACAGCGATCATTTTGATATATAGATGAAGGTCATGGGTTCAGAGGTCAAGGTCAGAGATGCGCCTGAATTGGCCATGTATGTGGAAAAGTGTAAACTAATTGTAGACATGTTAATTGAAATATTGTAGCTTTTGGTACAATGATAATTTTGATATATAGATGAAGGTCATGGCTACTAAGTTTAACCTCTTCCTGTTCCTACCGGTAAGCATATTTTTAGCCAATGCGTCATGAAAAAACTGCGATAACTTTGATATTTTTGAAGCGATTTGCTCGCGGGGTATCTCATTTGAAAACAGCATAACATAATAAAAAACAATAGTATAATTTTCTAGAAGAAACGATTTAATTTTCAATAAAAAATCTTTAATTCAAAATGCCGACGAGAAATATTTTCTTACTTTTCATGAGAGAGAAGTAATTTTGCATAGATTCAGGAAGAGATTACTTACCTTGTCATTATACCAAAAATAAGACATCTATCAAAAACTTGTATATTACGGTATTCAAAAGAATTTACGGGTTTAAACTTTTAAAAAATCCATCAGTCGGATCATAACAACCGAAATTATAGAACGGTCATATTTTCCCAGGTTAAAAGTTTAGGTTACACCGTTGGAAAATGAAAAAAAATCTTTTGTTGATTTTTTTCTCATAATTAAAACCCAAAATAGGAAAAACAAAAACCAGTTACAGAAACTTCATCATTTTCTCGTTTATTTGATATAATTTTCAAAATGTTTTATCGTCTTCATTACATTTTAATCATCGTGTGAAGTTGCGACCTTGACGCAATATTTTTAGAAAACATGGGAAAACTTGTTAGTTTAGATTACCACAATTCAGTATATATTCCAAAATCTTGGAATATTTCACACCAAAATGAACAAAATTTATTATAGTATCATTTTATGTAAAGAAAATATCGATCTTCAATTGCCTTTGAGACAGTTAATTGAAAAGGAAATGGACCATATTTTCAGTAATTTAGAACTTGCTGGTTACACAGCAGGATTTGTTTAAGAAATGAATACTAGTCGTGTGTCATGGAATGAAAATAAAAATATATACAAACCAATAACAATAACATAATATGTCCTTAAATAATAACAATATATATTATGTTGTTTTGATGGCATTATGTAAAAAAAAATGATGGGAAACTCTATGCATACCGTCACCGTACGTTGAAAAGTATGAGTGTGTCGATCATATGTCTTCCACTTCGTCCGTAACATATTTATAAACAAAAAAGGGGTCAAATATTAGACCGCTGTTTGAAATGATTTTGTGTTGACTATTCACGACAATAAAATATCAGTCAAACTGTTATATAAAGTCTCCATCAGTTAAAGTAAAAGCCGTATGCAATATGCTGATGGTGTTGCGGCCATTATACTTCAAACTCAAGGCCTCTCACAGCTGTATGTTTGATTGTTGGTTGGTTGAATGTTGCTTAACGTCGTATCAGCAATTTTTCAGCTATTCGCGACGAGCTATTTTATTAATCTATATGGATTAATCTATGAACAATTTTCTTTATGCATGTGAAGTGCGAGTGTGGTCTACCTTATCCTAGCGCGCACTCAGGTCGACTTTACCGTGCTAGCTCAGAGTCAGTACGCCACAGACAAGCGTACACTCCCCCATTCCATTATATTGATACCAGGTGAATCGGTAAAGGCCAACGTCAAGGAAAATTCACTTTCCAACATGTGGTCTGAGCGGGACTCAAAATCACAGCGGCGAGCGACCCCTAATTTGTAGACTGGCGTCTTATTCAGTAGGCCACCGCGGCCTATGTCTGAGTTTGATGGACCACCAAGCAAGTGAAAAAGAATTTTTTTACTTGTCGTAGATCTCTAGTTTAATGGATCGAGAGGCACAATCTGTGATTAGATTCATTCTTCATAAGCAATAACATGTGTTACTTTTGAATGCATTATTTAATAACGATTTCAAAGTAGCACATAAAAGTAAGAACTGTATCGCCACCAGTTATTGAAAACAATGATGATGCAACGCAATCCAAACTACCAACCAAGCATCCGACCAGGTTATGATGTTGGCAACTATAAGGAGTTATTATTATTTTTATTATTAAAATGCTACCAGCGAGGGACGAGTATCCATATCTGTTATAAAAGTGTAGTACAGACCTGTTTGAAGTTTAACACTGTTAAGGATAAATGATCGACCCCTGACTACCGAGTGGCCGAGATATAGAAAGCTAGTGGACAAGAGAGAGATAAAAGCCGTGTCGAAAAGCTGTCGAGATGTACATAGCTATCGAGGGCATTAAGACAACTCATACCCATGTGTTTTCCACATCATGACAACCCGCATCGAACCTAGACAACTCGTACCCAAAGAAGCAAAAAAATCAACATATTTTTTTAAATCTTAAACTTAGATATTTTGGTACCTTAAAATTAATTTCATGAAATTAGTTCAAACTAATTAGATATGACAAACTTTTTCTAAAAAAATCTTATTTAACTCTAATTGAAATCAAGACAACAAAAACGGATGTACATTTTTTTAAATTGTTTTCTTGGGTACGACTTATGTCGGTTTGGACACGGGGTGTCTTGGGTTCTAGTTGTCTCATTATGGGGTTTGGTTGAGTTGTCCTGCGTGCGAGTTGTTCGGGCAGGAGTTGTCAAGCAATCGCTAACGTTAACGATTTATAATTTTCTAGAAGAAACGATTTAATTTTCAATAAAAATCTTTAATTCAAAATGCCGACGAAGAAATATTTTCTTACTTTTCATGAGAGAAGTAATTTTGCATAGATTCAGGAAGAGATTACTTACCTTGTCATTATACCAAAAATAAGACATCTATCAAAAACTTGTATATTACGGTATTCAAAAGAATTTACGGGTTTAAACTTTTAAAAAATCCATCAGTCGGATCATAACAACCGAAATTATAGAACGGTCATATTTTCCCAGGTTAAAAGTTTAGGTTACACCGTTGGAAAATGAAAAAAAATCTTTTGTTGATTTTTTTCTCATAATTAAAACCCAAAATAGGAAAAACAAAAACCAGTTACAGAAACTTCATCATTTTCTCGTTTATTTGATATAATTTTCAAAATGTTTTATCGTCTTCATTACATTTTAATCATCGTGTGAAGTTGCGACCTTGACGCAATATTTTTAGAAAACATGGGAAAACTTGTTAGTTTAGATTACCACAATTCAGTATATATTCCAAAATCTTGGAATATTTCACACCAAAATGAACAAAATTTATTATAGTATCATTTTATGTAAAGAAAATATCGATCTTCAATTGCCTTTGAGACAGTTAATTGAAAAGGAAATGGACCATATTTTCAGTAATTTAGAACTTGCTGGTTACACAGCAGGATTTGTTTAAGAAATGAATACTAGTCGTGTGTCATGGAATGAAAATAAAATATATACAAACCAATAACAATAACATAATATGTCCTTAAATAATAACAATATATATTATGTTGTTTTGATGGCATTATGTAAAAAAAAAATGATGGGAAACTCTATGCATACCGTCACCGTACGTTGAAAAGTATGAGTGTGTCGATCATATGTCTTCCACTTCGTCCGTAACATATTTATAAACAAAAAGGGGTCAAATATTAGACCGCTGTTTGAAATGATTTTGTGTTGACTATTCACGACAATAAAATATCAGTCAAACTGTTATATAAAGTCTCCATCAGTTAAAGTAAAAGCCGTATGCAATATGCTGATGGTGTTGCGGCCATTATACTTCAAACTCAAGGCCTCTCACAGCTGTATGTTTGATTGTTGGTTGGTTGAATGTTGCTTAACGTCGTATCAGCAATTTTTCAGCTATTCGCGACGAGCTATTTTATTAATCTCTATGGATTAATCTATGAACAATTTTCTTTATGCATGTGAAGTGCGAGTGTGGTCTACCTTATCCTAGCGCGCACTCAGGTCGACTTTACCGTGCTAGCTCAGAGTCAGTACGCCACAGACAAGCGTACACTCCCCCATTCCATTATATTGATACCAGGTGAATCGGTAAAGGCCAACGTCAAGGAAAATTCACTTTCCAACATGTGGTCTGAGCGGGACTCAAAATCACAGCGGCGAGCGACCCCTAATTTGTAGACTGACGTCTTATTCAGTAGGCCACCGCGGCCTATGTCTGAGTTTGATGGACCACCAAGCAAGTGAAAAAGAAATTTTTTACTTGTCGTAGATCTCTAGTTTAATGGATCGAGAGGCACAATCTGTGATTAGATTCATTCTTCATAAGCAATAACATGTGTTACTTTTGAATGCATTATTTAATAACGATTTCAAAGTAGCACATAAAAGTAAGAACTGTATCGCCACCAGTTATTGAAAACAATGATGATGCAACGCAATCCAAACTACCAACCAAGCATCCGACCAGGTTATGATGTTGGCAACTATAAGGAGTTATTATTATTTTATTATTAAAATGCTACCAGCGAGGGACGAGTATCCATATCTGTTATAAAAGTGTTGTAGTACAGACCTGTTTGAAGTTTAACATGTTAAGGATAAATGATCGACCCCTGACTACCGAGTGGCCGAGATATAGAAAGCTAGTGGACAAGAGAGAGATAAAAGCCGTGTCGAAAAGCTGTCGAGATGTACATAGCTATCGAGGGCATTAAGACAACTCATACCCATGTGTTTTCCACATCATGACAACCCGCATCGAACCTAGACAACTCGTACCCAAAGAAGCAAAAAAATCAACATATTTTTTTAAATCTTAAACTTAGATATTTTGGTACCTTAAAATTAATTTCATGAAATTAGTTCAAACTAATTAGATATGACAAACTTTTTCTAAAAAAATCTTATTTAACTCTAATTGAAATCAAGACAACAAAAACGGATGTACATTTTTTTAAATTGTTTTCTTGGGTACGACTTATGTCGGTTTGGACACGGGTGTCTTGGGTTCTAGTTGTCTCATTATGGGGTTTGGTTGAGTTGTCCTGCGTGCGAGTTGTTCGGGCAGGAGTTGTCCAGCAATCGCTAACGTTAACGATTTATAATTTTCTAGAAGAAACGATTTAATTTTCAATAAAAAATCTTTAATTCAAAATGCCGACGAAGAAATATTTTCTTACTTTTCATGAGAGAAGTAATTTTGCATAGATTCAGGAAGAGATTACTTACCTTGTCATTATACCAAAAATAAGACATCTATCAAAAACTTGTATATTACGGTATTCAAAAGAATTTACGGGTTTAAACTTTTAAAAAATCCATCAGTCGGATCATAACAACCGAAATTATAGAACGGTCATATTTTCCCAGGTTAAAAGTTTAGGTTACACCGTTGGAAAATGAAAAAAAATCTTTTGTTGATTTTTTTCTCATAATTAAAACCCAAAATAGGAAAAACAAAAACCAGTTACAGAAACTTCATCATTTTCTCTTTATTTGATATAATTTTCAAAATGTTTTATCGTCTTCATTACATTTTAATCATCGTGTGAAGTTGCGACCTTGACGCAATATTTTTAGAAAACATGGGAAAACTTGTTAGTTTAGATTACCACAATTCAGTATATATCCAAAATCTTGGAATATTTCACACCAAAATGAACAAAATTTATTATAGTATCATTTTATGTAAAGAAAATATCGATCTTCAATTGCCTTTGAGACAGTTAATTGAAAAGGAAATGGACCATATTTTCAGTAATTTAGAACTTGCTGGTTACACAGCAGGATTTGTTTAAGAAATGAATACTAGTTGTGTCATGGAATGAAAATAAAAATATATACAAACCAATAACAATAACATAATATGTCCTTAAATAATAACAATATATATTATGTTGTTTTGATGGCATTATGTAAAAAAAAAATGATGGGAAACTCTATGCATACCGTCACCGTACGTTGAAAAGTATGAGTGTGTCGATCATATGTCTTCCACTTCGTCCGTAACATATTTATAAACAAAAAGGGGTCAAATATTAGACCGCTGTTTGAAATGATTTTGTGTTGACTATTCACGACAATAAAATATCAGTCAAACTGTTATATAAAGTCTCCATCAGTTAAAGTAAAAGCCGTATGCAATATGCTGATGGTGTTGCGGCCATTATACTTCAAACTCAAGGCCTCTCACAGCTGTATGTTTGATTGTTGGTTGGTTGAATGTTGCTTAACGTCGTATCAGCAATTTTTCAGCTATTCGCGACGAGCTATTTTATTAATCTCTATGGATTAATCTATGAACAATTTTCTTTATGCATGTGAAGTGCGAGTGTGGTCTACCTTATCCTAGCGCGCACTCAGGTCGACTTTACCGTGCTAGCTCAGAGTCAGTACGCCACAGACAAGCGTACACTCCCCCATTCCATTATATTGATACCAGGTGAATCGGTAAAGGCCAACGTCAAGGAAAATTCACTTTCCAACATGTGGTCTGAGCGGGACTCAAAATCACAGCGGCGAGCGACCCCTAATTTGTAGACTGACGTCTTATTCAGTAGGCCACCGCGGCCTATGTCTGAGTTTGATGGACCACCAAGCAAGTGAAAAAGAAATTTTTTACTTGTCGTAGATCTCTAGTTTAATGGATCGAGAGGCACAATCTGTGATTAGATTCATTCTTCATAAGCAATAAAATGTGTTACTTTTGATGCATTATTTAATAACGATTTCAAAGTAGCACATAAAGTAAGAACTGTATCGCCACCAGTTATTGAAAACAATGATGATGCAACGCAATCCAAACTACCAACCAAGCATCCGACCAGGTTATGATGTTGGCAACTATAAGGAGTTATTATTATTTTTATTATTAAAATGCTACCAGCGAGGGACGAGTATCCATATCTGTTATAAAAGTGTAGTACAGACCTGTTTGAAGTTTAACACTGTTAAGGATAAATGATCGACCCCTGACTACCGAGTGGCCGAGATATAGAAAGCTAGTGGACAAGAGAGAGATAAAAGCCGTGTCGAAAAGCTGTCGAGATGTACATAGCTATCGAGGGCATTAAGACAACTCATACCCATGTGTTTTCCACATCATGACAACCCGCATCGAACCTAGACAACTCGTACCCAAAGAAGCAAAAAAATCAACATATTTTTTTAAATCTTAAACTTAGATATTTTGGTACCTTAAAATTAATTTCATGAAATTAGTTCAAACTAATTAGATATGACAAACTTTTTCTAAAAAAATCTTATTTAACTCTAATTGAAATCAAGACAACAAAAACGGATGTACATTTTTTTAAATTGTTTTCTTGGGTACGACTTATGTCGGTTTGGACACGGGGTGTCTTGGGTTCTAGTTGTCTCATTATGGGGTTTGGTTGAGTTGTCCTGCGTGCGAGTTGTTCGGGCAGGAGTTGTCCAGCAATCGCTAACGTTAACGATTTATAATTTTCTAGAAGAAACGATTTAATTTTCAATAAAAAATCTTTAATTCAAAATGCCGACGAAGAAATATTTTCTTACTTTTCATGAGAGAAGTAATTTTGCATAGATTCAGGAAGAGATTACTTACCTTGTCATTATACCAAAAATAAGACATCTATCAAAAACTTGTATATTACGGTATTCAAAAGAATTTACGGGTTTAAACTTTTAAAAAATCCATCAGTCGGATCATAACAACCGAAATTATAGAACGGTCATATTTTCCCAGGTTAAAAGTTTAGGTTACACCGTTGGAAAATGAAAAAAAATCTTTTGTTGATTTTTTTCTCATAATTAAAACCCAAAATAGGAAAAACAAAAACCAGTTACAGAAACTTCATCATTTTCTCGTTTATTTGATATAATTTTCAAAATGTTTTATCGTCTTCATTACATTTTAATCATCGTGTGAAGTTGCGACCTTGACGCAATATTTTTAGAAAACATGGGAAAACTTGTTAGTTTAGATTACCACAATTCAGTATATATTCCAAAATCTTGGAATATTTCACACCAAAATGAACAAAATTTATTATAGTATCATTTTATGTAAAGAAAATATCGATCTTCAATTGCCTTTGAGACAGTTAATTGAAAAGGAAATGGACCATATTTTCAGTAATTTAGAACTTGCTGGTTACACAGCAGGATTTGTTTAAGAAATGAATACTAGTGTGTGTCATGGAATGAAAATAAAAATATATACAAACCAATAACAATAACATAATATGTCCTTAAATAATAACAATATATATTATGTTGTTTTGATGGCATTATGTAAAAAAAAAATGATGGGAAACTCTATGCATACCGTCACCGTACGTTGAAAAGTATGAGTGTGTCGATCATATGTCTTCCACTTCGTCCGTAACATATTTATAAACAAAAGGGGTCAAATATTAGACCGCTGTTTGAAATGATTTTGTGTTGACTATTCACGACAATAAAATATCAGTCAAACTGTTATATAAAGTCTCCATCAGTTAAAGTAAAAGCCGTATGCAATATGCTGATGGTGTTGCGGCCATTATACTTCAAACTCAAGGCCTCTCACAGCTGTATGTTTGATTGTTGGTTGGTTGAATGTTGCTTAACGTCGTATCAGCAATTTTTCAGCTATTCGCGACGAGCTATTTTATTAATCTCTATGGATTAATCTATGAACAATTTTCTTTATGCATGTGAAGTGCGAGTGTGGTCTACCTTATCCTAGCGCGCACTCAGGTCGACTTTACCGTGCTAGCTCAGAGTCAGTACGCCACAGACAAGCGTACACTCCCCCATTCCATTATATTGATACCAGGTGAATCGGTAAAGGCCAACGTCAAGGAAAATTCACTTTCCAACATGTGGTCTGAGCGGGACTCAAAATCACAGCGGCGAGCGACCCCTAATTTGTAGACTGACGTCTTATTCAGTAGGCCACCGCGGCCTATGTCTGAGTTTGATGGACCACCAAGCAAGTGAAAAAGAAATTTTTTACTTGTCGTAGATCTCTAGTTTAATGGATCGAGAGGCACAATCTGTGATTAGATTCATTCTTCATAAGCAATAACATGTGTTACTTTTGAATGCATTATTTAATAACGATTTCAAAGTAGCACATAAAAGTAAGAACTGTATCGCCACCAGTTATTGAAAACAATGATGATGCAACGCAATCCAAACTACCAACCAAGCATCCGACCAGGTTATGATGTTGGCAACTATAAGGAGTTATTATTATTTTTATTATTAAAATGCTACCAGCGAGGGACGAGTATCCATATCTGTTATAAAAGTGTGTACAGACCTGTTTGAAGTTTAACACTGTTAAGGATAAATGATCGACCCCTGACTACCGAGTGGCCGAGATATAGAAAGCTAGTGGACAAGAGAGAGATAAAAGCCGTGTCGAAAAGCTGTCGAGATGTACATAGCTATCGAGGGCATTAAGACAACTCATACCCATGTGTTTTCCACATCATGACAACCCGCATCGAACCTAGACAACTCGTACCCAAAGAAGCAAAAAATCAACATATTTTTTTAAATCTTAAACTTAGATATTTTGGTACCTTAAAATTAATTTCATGAAATTAGTTCAAACTAATTAGATATGACAAACTTTTTCTAAAAAAATCTTATTTAACTCTAATTGAAATCAAGACAACAAAACGGATGTACATTTTTTTAAATTGTTTTTTGGGTACGACTTATGTCGGTTTGGACACGGGGTGTCTTGGGTTCTAGTTGTCTCATTATGGGGTTTGGTTGAGTTGTCCTGCGTGCGAGTTGTTCGGGCAGGAGTTGTCCAGCAATGGCTAACGTTAACGATTTATAATTTTCTAGAAGAAACGATTTAATTTTCAATAAAAAATCTTTAATTCAAAATGCCGACGAAGAAATATTTTCTTACTTTTCATGAGAGAAGTAATTTTGCATAGATTCAGGAAGAGATTACTTACCTTGTCATTATACCAAAAATAAGACATCTATCAAAAACTTGTATATTACGGTATTCAAAAGAATTTACGGGTTTAAACTTTTAAAAAATCCATCAGTCGGATCATAACAACCGAAATTATAGAACGGTCTATTTTCCCAGGTTAAAAGTTTAGGTTACACCGTTGGAAAATGAAAAAAAATCTTTTGTTGATTTTTTTCTCATAATTAAAACCCAAAATAGGAAAAACAAAAACCAGTTACAGAAACTTCATCATTTTCTCGTTTATTTGATATAATTTTCAAAATGTTTTATCGTCTTCATTACATTTTAATCATCGTGTGAAGTTGCGACCTTGACGCAATATTTTAGAAAACATGGGAAAACTTGTTAGTTTAGATTACCACAATTCAGTATATATTCCAAAATCTTGGAATATTTCACACCAAAATGAACAAAATTTATAAGTATCATTTTATGTAAAGAAAATATCGATCTTCAATTGCCTTTGAGACAGTTAATTGAAAAGGAAATGGACCATATTTTCAGTAATTTAGAACTTGCTGGTTACACAGCAGGATTTGTTTAAGAAATGAATACTAGTTGTGTGTCATGGAATGAAAATAAAAATATATACAAACCAATAACAATAACATAATATGTCCTTAAATAATAACAATATATATTATGTTGTTTTGATGGCATTATGTAAAAAAAAAATGATGGGAAACTCTATGCATACCGTCACCGTACGTTGAAAAGTATGAGTGTGTCGATCATATGTCTTCCACTTCGTCCGTAACATATTTATAAACAAAAAAGGGGTCAAATATTAGACCGCTGTTTGAAATGATTTTGTGTTGACTATTCACGACAATAAAATATCAGTCAAACTGTTATATAAAGTCTCCATCAGTTAAAGTAAAAGCCGTATGCAATATGCTGATGGTGTTGCGGCCATTATACTTCAAACTCAAGGCCTCTCACAGCTGTATGTTTGATTGTTGGTTGGTTGAATGTTGCTTAACGTCGTATCAGCAATTTTTCAGCTATTCGCGACGAGCTATTTTATTAATCTCTATGGATTAATCTATGAACAATTTTCTTTATGCATGTGAAGTGCGAGTGTGGTCTACCTTATCCTAGCGCGCACTCAGGTCGACTTTACCGTGCTAGCTCAGAGTCAGTACGCCACAGACAAGCGTACACTCCCCCATTCCATTATATTGATACCAGGTGAATCGGTAAAGGCCAACGTCAAGGAAAATTCACTTTCCAACATGTGGTCTGAGCGGGACTCAAAATCACAGCGGCGAGCGACCCAAATTTGTAGACTGACGTCTTATTCAGTAGGCCACCGCGGCCTATGTCTGAGTTTGATGGACCACCAAGCAAGTGAAAAAGAAATTTTTTACTTGTCGTAGATCTCTAGTTTAATGGATCGAGAGGCACAATCTGTGATTAGATTCATTCTTCATAAGCAATAACATGTGTTACTTTTGAATGCATTATTTAATAACGATTTCAAAGTAGCACATAAAAGTAAGAACTGTATCGCCACCAGTTATTGAAAACAATGATGATGCAACGCAATCCAAACTACCAACCAAGCATCCGACCAGGTTATGATGTTGGCAACTATAAGGAGTTATTATTATTTTTATTATTAAATGCTACCAGCGAGGGAAGTATCCATATCTGTTATAAAAGTGTAGTACAGACCTGTTTGAAGTTTAACACTGTTAAGGATAAATGATCGACCCCTGACTACCGAGTGGCCGAGATATAGAAAGCTAGTGGACAAGAGAGAGATAAAAGCCGTGTCGAAAAGCTGTCGAGATGTACATAGCTATCGAGGGCATTAAGACAACTCATACCCATGTGTTTTCCACATCATGACAACCCGCATCGAACCTAGACAACTCGTACCCAAAGAAGCAAAAAAATCAACATATTTTTTTAAATCTTAAACTTAGATATTTTGGTACCTTAAAATTAATTTCATGAAATTAGTTCAAACTAATTAGATATGACAAACTTTTTCTAAAAAAATCTTATTTAACTCTAATTGAAATCAAGACAACAAAAACGGATGTACATTTTTTAAATTGTTTTCTTGGGTACGACTTATGTCGGTTTGGACACGGGGTGTCTTGGGTTCTAGTTGTCTCATTATGGGTTTGGTTGAGTTGTCCTGCGTGCGAGTTGTTCGGGCAGGAGTTGTCCAGCAATGGCTAACGTTAACGATTTATAATTTTCTAGAAGAAACGATTTAATTTTCAATAAAAAATCTTTAATTCAAAATGCCGACGAAGAAAATTTTCTTACTTTTCATGAGAGAAGTAATTTTGCATAGATTCAGGAAGAGATTACTTACCTTGTCATTATACCAAAAATAAGACATCTATCAAAAACTTGTATATTACGGTATTCAAAAGAATTTACGGGTTTAAACTTTTAAAAAATCCATCAGTCGGATCATAACAACCGAAGTTATAGAACGGTCATATTTTCCCAGGTTAAAAGTTTAGGTTTACACCGTTGGAAAATGAAAAAAAATCTTTTGTTGATTTTTTTCTCATAATTAAAACCCAAAATAGGAAAAACAAAAACCAGTTACAGAAACTTCATCATTTTCTCGTTTATTGATATAATTTTCAAAATGTTTTATCGTCTTCATTACATTTTAATCATCGTGTGAAGTTGCGACCTTGACGCATATTTTTAGAAAACATGGGAAAACTTGTTAGTTTAGATTACCACAATTCAGTATATATTCCAAAATCTTGGAATATTTCACACCAAAATGAACAAAATTTATTATAGTATCATTTTATGTAAAGAAAATATCGATCTTCAATTGCCTTTGAGACAGTTAATGAAAAGGAAATGGACCATATTTTCAGTAATTTAGAACTTGCTGGTTACACAGCAGGATTTGTTTAAGAAATGAATACTAGTTGTGTGTCATGGAATGAAAATAAAAATATATACAAACCAATAACAATAACATAATATGTCCTTAAATAATAACAATATATATTATGTTGTTTTGATGGCATTATGTAAAAAAAAAAATGATGGGAAACTCTATGCATACCGTCACCGTACGTTGAAAAGTATGAGTGTGTCGATCATATGTTTCCACTTCGTCCGTAACATATTTATAAACAAAAAGGGGTCAAATATTAGACCGCTGTTTGAAATGATTTTGTGTTGACTATTCACGACAATAAAATATCAGTCAAACTGTTATATAAAGTCTCCATCAGTTAAAGTAAAAGCCGTATGCAATATGCTGATGTGTTGCGGCCATTATACTTCAAACTCAAGGCCTCTCACAGCTGTATGTTTGATTGTTGGTTGGTTGAATGTTGCTTAACGTCGTATCAGCAATTTTTCAGCTATTCGCGACGAGCTATTTTATTAATCTCTATGGATTAATCTATGAACAATTTCTTTATGCATGTGAAGTGCGAGTGTGGTCTACCTTATCCTAGCGCGCACTCAGGTCGACTTTACCGTGCTAGCTCAGAGTCAGTACGCCACAGACAAGCGTACACTCCCCCATTCCATTAATTGATACCAGGTGAATCGGTAAAGGCCAAGCGTCAAGGAAAATTCACTTTCCAACATGTGGTCTGTGCGGGACTCAAAATCACAGCGGCGAGCGACCCCTAATTTGTAGACTGACGTTATTCAGTAGGCACCGCGGCCTATGTCTGAGTTTGATGGACCACCAAGCAAGTGAAAAAGAAATTTTTTACTTGTCGTAGATCTCTAGTTTAATGGATCGAGAGGCACAATCTGTGATTAGATTCATTCTTCATAAGCAATAACATGTGTTACTTTTGAATGCATTATTTAATAACGATTTCAAAGTAGCACATAAAAGTAAGAACTGTATCGCCACCAGTTATTGAAAACAATGATGATGCAACGCAATCCAAACTACCAACCAAGCATCCGACCAGGTTATGATGTTGGCAACTATAAGGAGTTATTATTATTTTTATTATTAAAATGCTACCAGCGAGGGACGAGTATCCATATCTGTTATAAAAGTGTGTACAGACCTGTTTGAAGTTTAACACTGTTAAGGATAAATGATCGACCCCTGACTACCGAGTGGCCGAGATATAGAAAGCTAGTGGACAAGAGAGAGATAAAAGCCGTGTCGAAAAGCTGTCGAGATGTACATAGCTATCGAGGGCATTAAGACAACTCATACCCATGTGTTTTCCACATCATGACAACCCGCATCGAACCTAGACAACTCGTACCCAAAGAAGCAAAAAAATCAACATATTTTTTAAATCTTAAACTTAGATATTTTGGTACCTTAAAATTAATTTCATGAAATTAGTTCAAACTAATTAGATATGACAAACTTTTTCTAAAAAAATCTTATTTAACTCTAATTGAAATCAAGACAACAAAAACGGATGTACATTTTTTTAAATTGTTTTCTTGGGTTCTAGTTGTCTCATTATGGGGTTTGGTTGAGTTGTCCTGCGTGCGAGTTGTTCGGGCAGGAGTTGTCCAGCAATGGCTAACGTTAACGATTTATAATTTTCTAGAAGAAACGATTTAATTTTCAATAAAAAATCTTTAATTCAAAATGCCGACGAAGAAATATTTTCTTACTTTTCATGAGAGAAGTAATTTTGCATAGATTCAGGAAGAGATTACTTACCTTGTCATTATACCAAAAATAAGACATCTATCAAAAACTTGTATATTACGGTATTCAAAAGAATTTACGGGTTTAAACTTTTAAAAAATCCATCAGTCGGATCATAACAACCGAAATTATAGAACGGTCATATTTTCCCAGGTTAAAAGTTTAGGTTACACCGTTGGAAAATGAAAAAAATCTTTTGTTGATTTTTTTCTCATAATTAAAACCCAAAATAGGAAAAACAAAAACCAGTTACAGAAACTTCATCATTTTCTCGTTTATTTGATATAATTTTCAAAATGTTTTATCGTCTTCATTACATTTTAATCATCGTGTGAAGTTGCGACCTTGACGCAATATTTTTAGAAAACATGGGAAAACTTGTTAGTTTAGATTACCACAATTCAGTATATATTCCAAAATCTTGGAATATTTCACACCAAAATGAACAAAATTTATTATAGTATCATTTTATGTAAAGAAAATATCGATCTTCAATTGCCTTTGAGACAGTTAATTGAAAAGGAAATGGACCATATTTTCAGTAATTTAGAACTTGCTGGTTACACAGCAGGATTGTTTAAGAAATGAATACTAGTTGTGTGTCATGGAATGAAAATAAAATATATACAAACCAATAACAATAACATAATATGTCCTTAAATAATAACAATATATATTATGTTGTTTTGATGGCATTATGTAAAAAAAAAATGATGGGAAACTCTATGCATACCGTCACCGTACGTTGAAAAGTATGAGTGTGTCGATCATATGTCTTCCACTTCGTCCGTAACATATTTATAAACAAAAAGGGGTCAAATATTAGACCGCTGTTTGAAATGATTTTGTGTTGACTATTCACGACAATAAAATATCAGTCAAACTGTTATATAAAGTCTCCATCAGTTAAAGTAAAAGCCGTATGCAATATGCTGATGGTGTTGCGGCCATTATACTTCAAACTCAAGGCTCTCACAGCTGTATGTTTGATTGTTGGTTGGTTGAATGTTGCTTAACGTCGTATCAGCAATTTTTCAGCTATTCGCGACGAGCTATTTTATTAATCTCTATGGATTAATCTATGAACAATTTTCTTTATGCATGTGAAGTGCGAGTGTGGTCTACCTTATCCTAGCGCGCACTCAGGTCGACTTTACCGTGCTAGCTCAGAGTCAGTACGCCACAGACAAGCGTACACTCCCCCATTCCATTATATTGATACCAGGTGAATCGGTAAAGGCCAACGTCAAGGAAAATTCACTTTCCAACATGTGGTCTGAGCGGGACTCAAAATCACAGCGGCGAGCGACCCCTAATTTGTAGACTGACGTCTTATTCAGTAGGCCACCGCGGCCTATGTCTGAGTTTGATGGACCACCAAGCAAGTGAAAAAGAAATTTTTTACTTGTCGTAGATCTCTAGTTTAATGGATCGAGAGGCACAATCTGTGATTAGATTCATTCTTCATAAGCAATAACATGTGTTACTTTTGAATGCATTATTTAATAACGATTTCAAAGTAGCACATAAAGTAAGAACTGTATCGCCACCAGTTATTGAAAACAATGATGATGCAACGCAATCCAAACTACCAACCAAGCATCCGACCAGGTTATGATGTTGGCAACTATAAGGAGTTATTATTATTTTTATTATTAAAATGCTACCAGCGAGGGACGAGTATCCATATCTGTTATAAAAGTGTAGTACAGACCTGTTTGAAGTTTAACACTGTTAAGGATAAATGATCGACCCCTGACTACCGAGTGGCCGAGATATAGAAAGCTAGTGGACAAGAGAGAGATAAAAGCCGTGTCGAAAAGCTGTCGAGATGTACATAGCTATCGAGGGCATTAAGACAACTCATACCCATGTGTTTTCCACATCATGACAACCCGCATCGAACCTAGACAACTCGTACCCAAAGAAGCAAAAAAATCAACATATTTTTTAAATCTTAAACTTAGATATTTTGGTACCTTAAAATTAATTTCATGAAATTAGTTCAAACTAATTAGATATGACAAACTTTTTCTAAAAAAATCTTATTTAACTCTAATTGATCAAGACAACAAAACGGATGTACATTTTTTTAAATTGTTTTTCTGGTACGACTTATGTCGGTTTGGACACGGGGTGTCTTGGGTTCTAGTTGTCTCATTATGGGGTTTGGTTGAGTTGTCCTGCGTGCGAGTTGTTCGGGCAGGAGTTGTCCAGCAATGGCTAACGTTAACGATTTATAATTTTCTAGAAGAAACGATTTAATTTTCAATAAAAAATCTTTAATTCAAAATGCCGACGAAGAAATATTTCTTACTTTTCATGAGAGAAGTAATTTTGCATAGATTCAGGAAGAGATTACTTACCTTGTCATTATACCAAAATAAGACATCTATCAAAAACTTGTATATTACGGTATTCAAAAGAATTTACGGGTTTAAACTTTTAAAAAATCCATCAGTCGGATCATAACAACCGAAATTATAGAACGGTCATATTTTCCAGGTTAAAAGTTTAGGTTACCGTTGGAAAATGAAAAAAAATCTTTTGTTGATTTTTTTCTCATAATTAAAACCCAAAATAGGAAAAACAAAAACCAGTTACAGAAACTTCATCATTTTCTCGTTTATTTGATATAATTTTCAAAATTTTATCGTCTTCATTACATTTTAATCATCGTGTGAAGTTGCGACCTTGACGCAATATTTTAGAAAACATGGGAAAACTTGTTAGTTTAGATTACCACAATCAGTATATATTCCAAAATCTTGGAATATTTCACACCAAAATGAACAAAATTTATTATAGTATCATTTATGTAAAGAAAATATCGATCTTCAATTGCCTTTGAGACAGTTAATTGAAAAGGAAATGGACCATATTTTCAGTAATTTAGAACTTGCTGGTTACACAGCAGGATTTGTTTAAGAAATGAATACTAGTTGTGTGTCATGGAATGAAAATAAAAATATATACAAACCAATAACAATAACATAATATGTCCTTAAATAATAACAATATATATTATGTTGTTTTGATGGCATTATGAAAAAAAAAATGATGGGAAACTCTATGCATACCGTCACCGTACGTTGAAAAGTATGAGTGTGTCGATCATATGTCTCCACTTCGTCCGTAACATATTTATAAACAAAAAAGGGGTCAAATATTAGACCGCTGTTTGAAATGATTTTGTGTTGACTATTCACGACAATAAAATATCAGTCAAACTGTTATATAAAGTCTCCATCAGTTAAAGTAAAAGCGTATGCAATATGCTGATGGTGTTGCGGCCATTATACTTCAAACTCAAGGCCTCTCACAGCTGTATGTTTGATTGTTGGTTGGTTGATGTTGCTTAACGTCGTATCAGCAATTTTTCAGCTATTCGCGACGAGCTATTTTATTAATCTCTATGGATTAATCTATGAACAATTTTCTTTATGCATGTGAAGTGCGAGTGTGGTCTACCTTATCCTAGCGCGCACTCAGGTCGACTTTACCGTGCTAGCTCAGAGTCAGTACGCCACAGACAAGCGTACACTCCCCCATTCCATTATATTGATACCAGGTGAATCGGTAAAGGCCAACGTCAAGGAAAATTCACTTTCCAACATGTGGTCTGAGCGGGACTCAAATCACAGCGGCGAGCGACCCAATTTGTAGACTGACGTCTTATTCAGTAGGCCACCGCGGCCTATGTCTGAGTTTGATGGACCACCAAGCAAGTGAAAAAGAAATTTTTTACTTGTCGTAGATCTCTAGTTTAATGGATCGAGAGGCACAATCTGTGATTAGATTCATTCTTCATAAGCAATAACATGTGTACTTTTGAATGCATTATTTAATAACGATTTCAAAGTAGCACATAAAAGTAAGAACTGTATCGCCACCAGTTATTGAAAACAATGATGATGCAACGCAATCCAAACTACCAACCAAGCATCCGACCAGGTTATGATGTTGGCAACTATAAGGAGTTTATTATTTTATTATTAAATGCTACCAGCGAGGGACGAGTATCCATATCTGTTATAAAAGTGTAGTACAGACCTGTTTGAAGTTTAACACTGTTAAGGATAAATGATCGACCCCTGACTACCGCGGCCGAGATATAGAAAGCTAGTGGACAAGAGAGAGATAAAAGCCGTGTCGAAAAGCTGTCGAGATTGTACATAGCTATCGAGGGCATTAAGACAACTCATACCCATGTGTTTTCCACATCATGACAACCCGCATCGAACCTAGACAACTCGTACCCAAAGAAGCAAAAAAAATCAACATATTTTTTTAAATCTTAAACTTAGATATTTTGGTACCTTAAAATTAATTTCATGAAAATTAGTTCAAACTAATTAGATATGACAAACTTTTTCTAAAAAAATCTTATTTAACTCTAATTGAAATCAAGACAAACAAAAACGGATGTACATTTTTTTAAATTGTTTTCTTGGGTACGACTTATGTCGGTTTGGACACGGGGTGTCTGGGTTCTAGTTGTCTCATTATGGGTTTGGTTGAGTTGTCCTGCGGCGAGTTGTTCGGGCAGGAGTTGTCCAGCAATGGTAACGTTAACGATTTATAATTTTCTAGAAGAAACGATTTAATTTTCAATAAAAATCTTTAATCAAAATGCCGACGAAGAAATATTTTCTACTTTTTTCATGAGAGAAGTAATTTTGCATAGATTCGGAAGAGATTACTTACCTTGTCATTATACCAAAATAAGACATCTATCAAAAACTTGTATATTTACGGTATTCAAAAGAATTTACGGGTTTAAACTTTTAAAAAATCCATCAGTCGGATCATAACAACCGAATTATAGAACGGTCATATTTTCCCAGGTTAAAAGTTTAGGTTACACCGTTGGAAAATGAAAAAAAATCTTTTGTTGATTTTTTTCTCATAATTAAAACCCAAAATAGGAAAAACAAAAACCAGTTACAGAAACTTCATCATTTTCTCTTTTATTTGATATAATTTTCAAGTTTATCGTCTTCATTACATTTTAATCATCGTGTGAAGTTGCGACCTTGACGCAATATTTTTAGAAAACATGGGAAAACTTGTTAGTTTAGATTACCACAATTCAGTATATATTCCAAAATCTTGGAATATTTCACACCAAAATGAACAAAATTTATTATAGTATCATTTTATGTAAAGAAAATATCGATCTTCAATTGCCTTTGAGACAGTTAATTGAAAAGGAAATGGACCATATTTTCAGTAATTTAGAACTTGCTGGTTACACAGCAGGATTTGTTTAAGAAATGAATACTAGTTGTGTCATGGAATGAAAATAAAAATATATACAAACCAATAACAATAACATAATATGTCCTTAAATAATAACAATATATATTATGTTGTTTTGATGGCATTATGTAAAAAAAAAATGATGGGAAACTCTATGCATACCGTCACCGTACGTTGAAAAGTATGAGTGTGTCGATCATATGTCTTCCACTTCGTCCGTAACATATTTATAAACAAAAAAGGGGTCAAATATTAGACCGCTGTTTGAAATGATTTTGTGTTGACTATTCACGACAATAAAATATCAGTCAAACTGTTATATAAAGTCTCCATCAGTTAAAGTAAAGCCGTATGCAATATGCTGATGGTGTTGCGGCCATTATACTTCAAACTCAAGGCCTCTCACAGCTGTATGTTTGATTGTTGGTTGGTTGAATGTTGCTTAACGTCGTATCAGCAATTTTTCAGCTATTCGCGACGAGCTATTTTATTAATCTCTATGGATTAATCTATGAACAATTTTCTTTATGCATGTGAAGTGCGAGTGTGGTCTACCTTATCCTAGCGCGCACTCAGGTCGACTTTACCGTGCTAGCTCAGAGTCAGTACGCCACAGACAAGCGTACACTCCCCCATTCCATTATATTGATACCAGGTGAATCGGTAAAGGCCAACGTCAAGGAAAATTCACTTTCCAACATGTGGTCTGAGCGGGACTCAAAATCACAGCGGCGAGCGACCCCTAATTTGTAGACTGACGTCTTATTCAGTAGGCCACCGCGGCCTATGTCTGAGTTTGATGGACCACCAAGCAAGTGAAAAAGAATTTTTTACTTGTCGTAGATCTCTAGTTTAATGGATCGAGAGGCACAATCTGTGATTAGATTCATTCTTCATAAGCAATAACATGTGTTACTTTTGAATGCATTATTTAATAACGATTTCAAAGTAGCACATAAAAGTAAGAACTGTATCGCCACCAGTTATTGAAAACAATGATGATGCAACGCAATCCAAACTACCAACCAAGCATCCGACCAGGTTATGATGTTGGCAACTATAAGGAGTTATTATTATTTTTATTATTAAAATGCTACCAGCGAGGGACGAGTATCCATATCTGTTATAAAAGTGTAGTACAGACCTGTTTGAAGTTTAACACTGTTAAGGATAAATGATCGACCCCTGACTACCGAGTGGCCGAGATATAGAAAGCTAGTGGACAAGAGAGAGATAAAAGCCGTGTCGAAAAGCTGTCGAGATGTACATAGCTATCGAGGGCATTAAGACAACTCATACCCATGTGTTTTCCACATCATGACAACCCGCATCGAACCTAGACAACTCGTACCCAAAGAAGCAAAAAAATCAACATATTTTTTTAAATCTTAAACTTAGATATTTTGGTACCTTAAAATTAATTTCATGAAATTAGTTCAAACTAATTAGATATGACAAACTTTTTCTAAAAAAATCTTATTAACTCTAATTGAAATCAAGACACAAAAACGGATGTACATTTTTTTAAATTGTTTTCTTGGGTTCTAGTTGTCTCATTATGGGGTTTGGTTGAGTTGTCCTGCGTGCGAGTTGTTCGGGCAGGAGTTGTCCAGCAATGGCTAACGTTAACGATTTATAATTTTCTAGAAGAAACGATTTAATTTTCAATAAAAATCTTTAATTCAAATGCCGACGAAGAAATATTTTCTTACTTTTCATGAGAGAAGTAATTTTGCATAGATTCAGGAAGAGATTACTTACCTTGTCATTATACCAAAAATAAGACATCTATCAAAAACTTGTATATTACGGTATTCAAAAGAATTTACGGTTTAAACTTTTAAAAAATCCATCAGTCGGATCATAACAACCGAAATTATAGAACGGTCATATTTTCCCAGGTTAAAAGTTTAGGTTACACCGTTGGAAAATGAAAAAAAATCTTTTGTTGATTTTTTCTCATAATTAAAACCCAAAATAGGAAAAACAAAAACCAGTTACAGAAACTTCATCATTTTCTCGTTTATTTGATATAATTTTCAAAATGTTTTATCGTCTTCATTACATTTTAATCATCGTGTGAAGTTGCGACCTTGACGCAATATTTTTAGAAAACATGGGAAAACTTGTTAGTTTAGATTACCACAATTCAGTATATATTCCAAAATCTTGGAATATTTCACACCAAAATGAACAAAATTTATTATAGTATCATTTTATGTAAAGAAAATATCGATCTTCAATTGCCTTTGAGACAGTTAATTGAAAAGGAAATGGACCATATTTTCAGTAATTTAGAACTTGCTGGTTACACAGCAGGATTTGTTTAAGAAATGAATACTAGTCGTGTGTCATGGAATGAAAATAAAAATATATACAAACCAATACAATAACATAATATGTCCTTAAATAATAACAATATATATTATGTTGTTTTGATGGCATTATGTAAAAAAAAAATGATGGGAAACTCTATGCATACCGTCACCGTACGTTGAAAAGTATGAGTGTGTCGATCATATGTCTTCCACTTCGTCCGTAACATATTTATAAACAAAAAGGGGTCAAATATTAGACCGCTGTTTGAAATGATTTTGTGTTGACTATTCACGACAATAAAATATCAGTCAAACTGTTATATAAAGTCTCCATCAGTTAAAGTAAAAGCCGTATGCAATATGCTGATGGTGTTGCGGCCATTATACTTCAAACTCAAGGCCTCTCACAGCTGTATGTTTGATTGTTGGTTGGTTGAATGTTGCTTAACGTCGTATCAGCAATTTTTCAGCTATTCGCGACGAGCTATTTTATTAATCTCTATGGATTAATCTATGAACAATTTTCTTTATGCATGTGAAGTGCGAGTGTGGTCTACCTTATCCTAGCGCGCACTCAGGTCGACTTTACCGTGCTAGCTCAGAGTCAGTACGCCACAGACAAGCGTACACTCCCCCATTCCATTATATTGATACCAGGTGAATCGGTAAAGGCCAACGTCAAGGAAAATTCACTTTCCAACATGTGGTCTGAGCGGGACTCAAAATCACAGCGGCGAGCGACCCTAATTTGTAGACTGACGTCTTATTCAGTAGGCCACCGCGGCCTATGTCTGAGTTTGATGGACCACCAAGCAAGTGAAAAAGAAATTTTTTACTTGTCGTAGATCTCTAGTTTAATGGATCGAGAGGCACAATCTGTGATTAGATTCATTCTTCATAAGCAATAACATGTGTTACTTTTGAATGCATTATTTAATAACGATTTCAAAGTAGCACATAAAAGTAAGAACTGTATCGCCACCAGTTATTGAAAACAATGATGATGCAACGCAATCCAAACTACCAACCAAGCATCCGACCAGTTATGATGTTGGCAACTATAAGGAGTTATTATTATTTTTATTATTAAAATGCTACCAGCGAGGGACGAGTATCCATATCTGTTATAAAAGTGTTGTACAGACCTGTTTGAAGTTTAACACTGTTAAGGATAAATGATCGACCCCTGACTACCGAGTGGCCGAGATATAGAAAGCTAGTGGACAAGAGAGAGATAAAAGCCGTGTCGAAAAGCTGTCGAGATGTACATAGCTATCGAGGGCATTAAGACAACTCATACCCATGTGTTTTCCACATCATGACAACCCGCATCGAACCTAGACAACTCGTACCCAAAGAAGCAAAAAATCAACATATTTTTTTAAATCTTAAACTTAGATATTTTGGTACCTTAAAATTAATTTCATGAAATTATTCAAACTAATTAGATATGACAAACTTTTCTAAAAAAATCTTATTTAACTCTAATTGAAATCAAGACAACAAAAAACGGATGTACATTTTTTAAATTGTTTGTTGGGTACGACTTAGTCGGTTTGGACACGGGGTGTCTTGGGTTCTAGTTGTCTCATTATGGGGTTTGGTTGAGTTGTCCTGCGTGCGAGTTGTTCGGCAGGAGTTGTCCAGCAATGCTAACGTTACGATTTATAATTTTCTAGAAGAAACGATTTAATTTTCAATAAAAATCTTTAATTCAAAATGCCGACGAAGAAATATTTTCTTACTTTTCATGAGAGAAGTAATTTTGCATAGATTCAGGAAGAGATTACTTACCTTGTCATTATACCAAAATAAGACATCTATCAAAAACTTGTATATTACGGTATTCAAAGAATTTACGGGTTTAAACTTTTAAAAAATCCATCAGTCGGATCATAACAACCGAAATTATAGAACGGTCATATTTTCCCAGGTTAAAGTTTAGGTTACACCGTTGGAAAATGAAAAAAATCTTTTGTTGATTTTTTTCTCATATTAAAACCCAAAATAGGAAAAACAAAAACATTTACAGAAACTTCTCATTTTCTCGTTTATTTGATATAATTTTCAAATGTTTTATCGTCTTCTTACATTTTAATCATCGTGTGAAGTTGCGACCTTGACGCAATATTTTTAGAAACATGGGAAAACTTGTTAGTTTAGATTACCACAATTCAGTATATATTCCAAAATCTTGGAATATTTCACACCAAAATGAACAAAATTTATTATAGTATCATTTTATGTAAAGAAAATATCGATCTTCAATTGCCTTGGACAGTTAATTGAAAAGGAATGGACCATATTTTTCAGTAATTTAGAACTTGCTGTTACACAGCAGGATTTGTTTAAGAAATGAATACTAGTCGTGTGTCATGGAATGAAAATAAAAATATACAAACCAATAACAATAACATAATATGTCCTTAAATAATAACAATATATATTATGTTGTTTTGATGGCATTATGTAAAAAAAAAATGATGGGAAACTCTATGCATACCGTCACCGTACGTTGAAAAGTATGAGTGTGTCGATCATATGTCTTCCACTTCGTCCGTAACATATTTATAAACAAAAAAGGGGTCAAATATTAGACCGCTGTTTGAAATGATTTTGTGTTGACTATTCACGACAATAAAATATCAGTCAAACTGTTATATAAAGTCTCCATCAGTTAAAGTAAAGCCGTATGCAATATGCTGATGGTGTTGCGGCCATTATACTTCAAACTCAAGGCCTCTCACAGCTGTATGTTTGATTGTTGGTTGGTTGAATGTTGCTTAACGTCGTATCAGCAATTTTTCAGCTATTCGCGACGAGCTATTTTATTAATCTATATGGATTAATCTATGAACAATTTTCTTTATGCATGTGAAGTGCGAGTGTGGTCTACCTTATCCTAGCGCGCACTCAGGTCGACTTTACCGTGCTAGCTCAGAGTCAGTACGCCACAGACAAGCGTACACTCCCCCATTCCATTATATTGATACCAGGTGAATCGGTAAAGGCCAACGTCAAGGAAAATTCACTTTCCAACATGTGGTCTGAGCGGGACTCAAAATCACAGCGGCGAGCGACCCCTAATTTGTAGACTGACGTCTTATTCAGTAGGCCACCGCGGCCTATGTCTGAGTTTGATGGACCACCAAGCAAGTGAAAAAGAATTTTTTTACTTGTCGTAGATCTCTAGTTTAATGGATCGAGAGGCACAATCTGTGATTAGATTCATTCTTCATAAGCAATAAATGTGTTACTTTTGATTGCATTATTTAATAACGATTTCAAAGTAGCACATAAAAGTAAGAACTGTATCGCCACCAGTTATTGAAAACAATGATGATGCAACGCAATCCAAACTACCAACCAAGCATCCGACCAGGTTATGATGTTGGCAACTATAAGGAGTTATTATTATTTTTATTATTAAAATGCTACCAGCGAGGGACGAGTATCCATATCTGTTATAAAAGTGTAGTACAGACCTGTTTGAAGTTTAACACTGTTAAGGATAAATGATCGCCCCTGACTACCGAGTGGCCGAGATATAGAAAGCTAGTGGACAAGAGAGAGATAAAAGCCGTGTCGAAAAGCTGTCGAGATGTACATAGCTATCGAGGGCATTAAGACAACTCATACCCATGTGTTTTCCACATCATGACAACCCGCATCGAACCTAGACAACTCGTACCCAAAGAAGCAAAAAAATCAACATATTTTTTTAAATCTTAAACTTAGATATTTTGGTACCTTAAAATTAATTTCATGAAATTAGTTCAAACTAATTAGATATGACAAACTTTTTCTAAAAAAATCTTATTTAACTCTAATTGAAATCAAGACAACAAAAACGGATGTACATTTTTTTAAATTGTTTTCTTGGGTACGACTTATGTCGGTTTGGACACGGGGTGTCTTGGGTTCTAGTTGTCTCATTATGGGGTTTGGTTGAGTTGTCCTGCGTGCGAGTTGTTCGGGCAGGAGTTGTCCAGCAATCGCTAACGTTAACGATTTATAATTTTCTAGAAGAAACGATTTAATTTTCAATAAAAAATCTTTAATTCAAAATGCCGACGAAGAAATATTTTCTTACTTTTCATGAGAGAGAAGTAATTTTGCATAGATTCAGGAAGAGATTACTTACCTTGTCATTATACCAAAAATAAGACATCTATCAAAAACTTGTATATTACGGTATTCAAAAGAATTTACGGGTTTAAACTTTTAAAAAATCCATCAGTCGGATCATAACAACCGAAATTATAGAACGGTCATATTTTCCCAGGTTAAAAGTTTAGGTTACACCGTTGGAAAATGAAAAAAAAATCTTTTGTTGATTTTTTTCTCATAATTAAAACCCAAAATAGGAAAAACAAAAACCAGTTACAGAAACTTCATCATTTTCTCGTTTATTTGATATAATTTTCAAAATGTTTTATCGTCTTCATTACATTTTAATCATCGTGTGAAGTTGCGACCTTGACGCAATATTTTTAGAAAACATGGGAAAACTTGTTAGTTTAGATTACCACAATTCAGTATATATTCCAAAATCTTGGAATATTTCACACCAAAATGAACAAAATTTATTATAGTATCATTTTATGTAAAGAAAATATCGATCTTCAATTGCCTTTGAGACAGTTAATTGAAAAGGAAATGGACCATATTTTCAGTAATTTAGAACTTGCTGGTTACACAGCAGGATTTGTTTAAGAAATGAATACTAGTCGTGTGTCATGGAATGAAAATAAAAACATATACAAACCAATAACAATAACATAATATGTCCTTAAATAATAACAATATATATTATGTTGTTTTGATGGCATTATGTAAAAAAAAATGATGGGAAACTCTATGCATACCGTCACCGTACGTTGAAAAGTATGAGTGTGTCGATCATATGTCTTCCACTTCGTCCGTAACATATTTATAAACAAAAAATGCTACCAGCGAGGGACGAGTATCCATATCTGTTATAAAATGGAAACAATGTAAACAAATATGGCTGCCCCCGCGATGATTGATGTTTCAATGTCAAGTTGAAAATAACATTGCAACGTGTTTAAATTATATTCACGCGATACCGGTTTGGAGAATCATTAAGTCACATGTTCAAACCACCATGTTTTACAAGTTTTCAATAAAAATCCTTAGACAGAGTAATATAATCCAAACACTGATCGGTTCAGACTAAATGTCAAACCATGCATGCATACAGTATCAAGAGTTCTCTCTTTATTGCATTTCGCACTCTCTCCCTGTGTGTGTGTGTGTGTGTGTGTGTGTGTGAGAGAGAGAGAGAGAGAGAGAGAGATGTTCATTCGAGCATATTTTGTAACATCATAAGTCATAAAATAACCTCCACATTCAATGCAACCAGTATATTACCAAGGAGTAATTTATCCATAGTGGACATATAACCACCATACAGACTGAATCTTTAAATAACTGGGTCCAACTGAATGTTCACATAAATATTGTAATAAATAACCCACTATCCTAATTCAGAGTAAATAACAAATGAGTGGTAAAATAAATTTTGCAAAACAGTATAACCTGCTATAAAGTCCATCTGTCTATAGCAACCAGTATGAAGTATCCCCAATGGATTTTACTATATAATGACATTCCATATATATTCCACCTGTCTAATGTGAATAAAGACCACCCTTTACAGTCCCAATTCACTACTCAACTTGTGTATAAAATCCACTTTTTCAATCAACTTTATTTTAATTTTTTTTATAATTTTAGTCTAAAAGTTTATGCAAAAAATTACCCAAGTACATTGTAATTAATATATTCCTAATGCATTAAGATTAGAAATATATAATTAATATATATATATATATTTGTTGCAAAATGTATAGTTGAGTGATAATAAGTAAAAAATTAAGGAATAAATGTGAAGTCCTTATTCTCATGCCAATGACTGAAGTGACTTGGTGAGCAGTGTTCAATGGAATGGTGAGGACGTGTTTTATGTCCGAGCAGTGAATTTTCTTATAAATCAGTTGTTTTAAGATGTTAAAAAAGACAATTATCATCGAATTAATGTATGAACATTTAGTTTATCGCCATGATTTACTATGGATGAAAATATAAATACACAGCCTCCTAAAAAGAAGCAAAGACATAAAAGTAAGTTGGATAACCGTGTACAGCGAGTAGTAATGACCTCTAGGGGTGTTACATGTCGTGATGAATCGAACATTAGCCCAAATGAACTGGCTCAAAATTCTGGGCAACAGCCGCATCTCACAGAACTACAACCAGTGCAACTCACACAAACACAAACAATGCAAGAACATTTGCATGGTTATAATTATATGATGCCAGGTAACCCTGGTTGTACCCCAGTTAACGCTACACCGCCGCCATGGGTAGATCAATTGTTTTTAAAATTGACCAGGTGGATAGATCTGTGAATAGTATTAACTACAAAGTTGAAAATATAGCCACGGACCTTGGCTCTTGTCCTCACGTGTAAACGATGTTGAGCAGTCTGTTAAATTCTTAAGCGACACATATGATACTGTGAAAGTTACTGTGGAAAGTGCAAAAGCGGCCGCTAATGAAGCCCAATCTGAAGTTAGGAAATTCCAAAAAACTTACCGAACAGATATATCCGAATTGCAAAAATAATTTCGAAAATATCCAGCGAAAATAAAACGTTAATAAAAGAAATCAAAATTTGAAAAACTCTCTGACAGACTTGAAATGTAGATCAATGCAGGATAATCTTTTTTTCACGGCATCCCTGAAAGTACTGAAAATGAAAACTGCCAAAACATTATTCATGATATATGCCAAAGACACCTGAAAATACATGATGCAGAGAGATTAATCATAGATCGCGCACATAGGATCGGTAATTCTAGTAGGGATGAAGGGCCAAGACCGATAGTTGTAAAATTTAATCAATATAAGCAACGCGAAGAAATTCGTAACAAGAAGCGGATTCTTGCAACATCAGACGATACTAAACATATACGAATAACTGAACAGTATCCAAAGGAAGTACGCGAAAGACGCAAACAATTATACCCTATATTTCATGAAGCACGTCAAAATAACCAGCGTGCAGTGTTAGTGAGGGACAGACTTTACATTAATGGGGCGTTATATAATAGCGATTCGGAACTCGACCTGGCACCAATAATACAGAAGCACCAGACTCTGATACTGAGCAATTCAGCTTAAACGGAGGGAAGCGTAAGCAGTGGGGACGTGGTGGACGTGGTGGACTTGGTGGACTGGTGGACGTGGTGGACGTGGTGGTACTGAATCCAACAAACAAGACCGATTTCGACAACGCAGTCCAATCAACCGGAATAGTTCATCAAACAACCATCCGAACCCATCCACATCACAAATGGAACACTCGTCTCAATCGAAATAGGGAAGCGTAGAGAACGGCCTAAAGTTTTGTGTTTGGAACATACACGGTGGTCTCATTAATAAACTAGATGATGAAAACTTTTGTTCTTCTTTATACGACTATGACATTATCGCTTTATTTGAATGTTGGATTGATAAGAATTCAGACATTGACTTTCCTGGCTTTACATGCAAAGCATACCCGCGTACACTTCGTTCAAAGAAAACAAACAATGGTGGTGGTGTTGTTATATTAATAAAAAACAGTATATCAAATTTAATAACTATTAGTAAAAACCACCTAGATGCTGTTATATGGGTAAAATTAGATCAGTCAATTTCCTCTTTTAATAAGCCCGTATTTATAGCCTTTGCCCATATCCCAGATATCGACTCTAAATTCTTCAAACAGTACGCAAGTGACATTTTTACTGATTTGGAAGAACAGATCTTACAATATAAAGAATTAGGTACTGTGTTTCTTACAGGGGATTTAAATAGTCGTACTGGTGAATGTTCTGATTTTATTGAACACGATGTACTTAACACTCGCTCTAGTAACATGCTAGATTCTGTCTGTGAATATATGTCTGATAATTCAATACGAAAACGCATTTCTACCGATAAATATACTAACAGTCATGGTAAAAAATTGCTTGATCTATGTAAATCTACAGGTTTAAGGATAGTTAATGGTAGACATAACGGTGATATAACCGGCACACTTACATTTTCAAATCATAGGGGTCACTCGTGTGTTGATTATTTGCTTACAGAATTTGATATGTTTGATACAATATTGAACTTTTTTGTCAAGGATTTCAACGAGTTTTCAGATCATGCTCCCTTGATTTTTAAACTCCAGTCAAATGTGTCGTGTAACGGCAATGTTGGTATAAGTGATAGCAGCGAATCAGTAGAGTGTGACGCTATACGGTTCAATCACGATAATGCTGAGCTAATGCGCCAGGTTTTAACGGTTAATATCGACCAGTTAATGGATTGTGTGAACTTAAACAGCAATACTGCCGAATGTGTAAATACTTCTGTACAACGTCTTACTGATATGTTAAATAACTTGTTGAGCCCTTTTTGTAAAAAAGTATATCAGAAACGCAACAATAATACTGACGGTAAAGCTGGACTGAAAGATGACAAACCGTGGTTTAATGACGAATTACGTATGTTACGCGAAACTTATCTAGCCAATCTTTGTAAATATAATACATTACAAAGTCATAAAAACCGATTACTGTAAATTCTTCCAAAAAGAGATATAAACAATTAGAATCAAACCTAAAGAGACTGTATCGTCACCAGCAAGGCAATATGCTATCCAATATGAAGAAATCTAACCCAAAAGAATTTTACAAATTGTTCAGGAAAAGAAATGTTCTAGCAGAGTCACCTACCTTAGATGCGTTTTTTGAACATTTTAAGAGTTTGTCTGCAAATGTACAAGAAGACGATTATGATGTTTTACCTGGACATCCGGAATGTTTATACCCAGAGTTGGACACTGAAATTACTTTTTGTGAGATTGAGTCCGCAATTAAACGACTCAAATCGGGTAAAAGCGGTGGTTTAGATATGTTAATTAATGAATATTTTATTGAATTTTCGGATATTTTAGTCCCAGTGTTACATAGGTTATTTAACAACATTTTTGAAAATGGATATTTTCCTGAGCTGTGGTCAAAGGGTGTAATCACTCCTATTTATAAAAAAGGTTGTCAATCTGATGTTAAAAATTATAGAGGTATTTCCCTTGCTAGTTGCTTAGGTAAACTTTTTACCTCTGTATTGAACCATCGTATCATGAATTGGTGTGACCAAAACTCAATTTTAACAGATGCTCAATTTGGGTTTAGACCAGGTTATGGAACCAGAGATGCAATATTTGCATTACATTCACTTATCAGCATTTTTCTCTCAAACAAGAAGAAATTGTATTGTTGTTTTGTTGACTACAAATCAGCGTTTGATACCGTTAACAGAGTATTGTTATGTAAAAAATTGATAAAATGTGGAATAACTGGTAAACTTCTCACTATTATTAAAAGCTTATATAGTTGTGTCAAGAGCTGTGTAAAGAAGGACGGTAAATTTTCTGATTTTTTCTCTAATTGTCGTGGTGTCATGCAGGGAGAAGTTCTGTCCCCTGTACTGTTCTCTCTTTATGTAAACGACTGTGAATCTTCTTTTTTACACAATGCGTGTTTACCTTACAGTTTACAGATGTTACAGTTATATCTTTTTATGTATGCCGATGATATGGTTTTGTTTTCCGAGACACCTGAGGGTCTGCAATCACTTTTAGATCAGTTAAAATCATACACAGATGAATGGCAGTTAACAGTAAATACAGATAAAACGAAAGTTTTGGTTTTTAGAAACAGTGGTAAAGTAAAATCTAGTGAACACTGGTCATACAATGGATCTGAACTAGACATTGTTGATTGTTTTAATTACCTTGGTATAGTGTTAAATTTTAATGGGAAATTTGTTATTACTGAAAAATGTATTGTTGAACAGGGTAGAAAAGCATTATTCTCCCTTCAAAACTCAACACGCAATTTGGAACTTAATACTGAAACAAAGGTTAGCTTATTTGATACGTATATCTCTAGCATTCTCTCATATGGTTGTGAAATATGGGGTTTTTATAAAGCAACTCATATTGAGAAATTACATACTGATTTTTGCAAAAGGTTGCTATGTGTACGCAATAATACACCCAACTATATGGTTTATTATGAGCTGGGGAGATATCCCCTTATTATACGTAGGAAATTAAGAATCATGAAATATTGGATCCATTTACTTTGTACAGAAAATTCCATATTAAAATCATTGTACGATGAAATGTGCATAAATGCTGAAAACAACCCAAATGTATCTAGTTGGGTAACACAAGTTAAAAATGAACTGTTTAGAATAGGAATGGGATATATATGGTTACAGCAAAATGTGTTGGATCCAAAGTATTTTCTATTAATGTATAAAGCAAAGTTAACAGAAATTTTTGAACAAGATTGCGCAAACTTCTTTAATAATTCTTCAAAAGGGTACTTATATCAGTTTTTAAATTCGCATTTTTGTCTCCAGTCATACTTAACAAAACCTATCTCACAGTTACACAAACAAGTTATTGCAAAGTTTCGTTTATCAAGCCATAAATTATGCATCGAAACGGGTAGATATTATAACATTCCTAGGGACCAAAGATACTGTATATTTTGTAATTGTCATGAAATAGAAGATGAGTTCCATTTTATTTTGAAATGTCCTGTTTATTCAAGTTTACGCTCTCGTTTTATTAAGAAATATTACTTCGACAAACCCAGTGTTTTTAAATTAATTCAGCTGCTATCTGTACAAAATGTAAAAGAACTGTCAAATCTGGGCAAATATTTGATTAGGGCACTTAAAATCAGAAATAATATGCCTGTTCTCTAGGTATTATTACAGTGTTATTGTTTTATGTATGTATTACTTTTATTTAATTAAATGTCCTTGTATTTTTTTTTGTCAGAACAATTTGTACATGTGCTTAGGTATACCTTTGGTGAGTAGTGGATATAGTGGGTGCCTTGTGGGTGGGGGTAGCCCAGTCACCTGTGCGCTTGCTGTATCTACTGGTCAACAAACTATGTCTATTTGCATGTCCAATCTTCTTATCCAATATATAACTTTTTGGTAAATAGTAATTAAGTATACTTATACATATAGCTGATACCGTTGTGCATTTCGTTATTATTAAATCGGTATGTATACTGTCCATTTGTGAGTGATAGGCAGTGCGACATCTTGTTGGTGGGGACAGGTCCCAACCACTTGTATTGCTGCTTTGCTTCTTATTCAGATGTGGGCAAGTCGCGAATAACGGTACTTAATTATGCAATCGGTATATATACTGTCCATTTGTGAGTGATAGGCAATGCGACATCTTGTTGGTGGGGACAGGTCCCAACCACTTGTATTGCTGCTTTGCTTGTCGCTCAGATGAGAACAGGCCGCGAATACATTTTTAATAATATTTAATATATCTACTTACAACGGTATATAGCATATTGTTATTTAATATATATCACAAATAGTCACAAGTAGTCAGTGGTGCATTGTTGCCTGTCTTAATGAGTATATTATTCCTATTATCGTGCCTCGGCAAACACCTAGTGTACCAACCCACCTCTGAATGACAAGCACTGTCGCATTTTGGGTGTACATCTTGTCTTGTTTCCTTGCTTGTCGTTCAAAGATGGGTCAGTCGGTGTCATTATTTACAGTTTTCACTCAGCAGTCAGACAGCGATGTTCCATAGTTCTACTTGTAAAGTTTAGGCAAAAATTGTAAATAAAACTAAGTTATTATAACTTCCATTTTGTATATTATGGAATAATTATTTTGTTGTAAACATTTCAATTTAATGTACCATTTCCATGAACATTGCCAAATATTGTATTATATTGTATATACACTCATAAGTTGTAAAACTTCAGTGAAAATAAATATATATATATAAGTCATTAAATCAGAAGGTATATATAATTAGTATTTGTTATTATAATAATAACTATATTAGCATAAAGCAAATTACATGCTTGTAGTCTATTTAGAATATTGGATTAACTAGTCTTTGTTATTTAGTGGTAGTAAGTTTACTATACCTTTTGTTTTAATTAGTGACACCCTGCTTCCTAAGAAACAAGGACATTAGTCAAGTGTATACTGATAGATCAACTCTAACCATGTAATCAGATGTACAGTCCATTAAGATTATAATGCTCTTTTCAAATATTTTCTATAATTAATTCTAAATAATTATTTTTAAAAATAAAAATAAAATAATTTTAACAAAATTTATAAAAGGGTATTTTAGAGGTATTATTTTCACTCATTTGTATACCAGTATCAACAATACATGTTTAAGGTGACCCTCTATATAAAGTCCACCACTTTTGCTGAGTCCCCTGGGTAGTTTTTATACAAAGGTTATACTGTATACCAGATTTCAGGTTTGATGAATGACATGCTGTTGTTTTTGCTTGCCATAACCAAATCAAGTATTAACATATTTAAAATGTGCAGGCAGAAATGGGCATAAACAGACCTAGCTATAGAAAAATTGAAACAAGTACATCTGTTGTCTTATTGCATTGGCTGCCCATGTGAGTATATTGGATGTGTGACCATTTATTCAGTAAAAATAAATTATATATACACATTGCACATGTATGGAGCTGTTTCAAAAGTCACCACCAGTGTCACCACACCTTTGCGAAATTTTCAAAAACAATACCTTGAACTCTTCTGATGTTTGTATGGTTCATCTATTCAATTGGAAGTATTATTTTTATGGTATGTGGTAAGCATATGATGTCTCTCCCTTTCAGTCTTGAAGCAATGATAGAGTATGCAGTCAATGCCATTTGAGCATATGGGTTTTAAAAACTGGCTATATATCAATAGGTAGTATTTTAATAAACAGATTTAATTTATTATTGGTTGCAATTTAAATTTGAGATTAAACTAGCCAGTCATATACTGTTTCAGTTTGGGTTTAGAAATCATTTTCCTCATTTGTTAGTTTGAATACCATATGCAAATGCACATTCTACTTTTATCTGCATACTTAAAACAAAAGAAATTTGGCATTGTGAAATGTGACAAGTTGAATAGGAGTTTGTTGACTTCTTAGTTTATTAGGAGTGCAATTACTGACCTTCTAATCTTACATGGCTTTTGGTAATTTTATAATCAGTGGTCTCAAACTGTCAATTTAAGTGACATTGCCGCCTTTTTTCACTTTTCAGTGGTTTTTATGGTTTGTTGCTGGTTGATTGAACTTGAATGTTGCAAGTGTTAGCTTTTCAGCTACATATATTCCATTTTGTAGTGAAAGCTCAAGTAAACACATATTTAAATCAACTTGCATGACTGAAATGGCTATGTTCCTTGAAGTTTTAGCCAATATCTCAGTATTGTATTGAGTGCTTTAACTGTCTTAAAAAAGCACAGAAATTTCTCCTGGAACTAAGATTAATATTTTAGCTAAAAGGAAATCTTTATTAGGCCATGAAAGGCACATTATTTCAGTCTATCTGAAATATAAACACTAGACAACACCAAAATAAACAAACATATTATATATTCTTACTAAATTATTTAACAAATTTATAATTTCTTGTTATATTTAAACAAAAATAGGTTATTGGCAAATCAGAATTTAAATTTTAATCAAATGGACTAAATTAGGGACAGAATAAATTTTCCAGACATTTAAAGGATGATACCCAAAACGCCGAGCTATCCGTCTATAGGATTCAAAATTTTAAAGTATGTTGAATACATATTGATAGTGAAAAAACCTAAGGCTAATATAATTATGTAAAAGTTATATGGTAAAATTCTCAGTAAAATATTGCATTATATGTTTAATACATATAATTCATTGGGTTTGTCTCCGTTTAACTCTTCAACAAGTTTTTTAATAAATGCACATAGAGCGCATGCCTCTCCATTAAAGATATTTTGAATGTAAAAACTATATTATTTTACTGTTAGATTTGCAAAGTATGGTTAATGGAGAGATATGCGCTGATACTGAATTTTGTAAAAATCAATGTTTAGAGAATTACCCCAATATAACCTCTTAATATACCGTACTTTACTTGTAATTGATATTAATAAATCCTTATTGACAACCGTTACCTGCGTGGTGTAGTGGGTATACGTAGGGACTAGTAAGTCTTGCGTTGTTGGTTCGAATCCCAAAGTTACATTTTTTTACTTACTTTATTTTAATAAAATGTATATTTTACGGCTTTTTCTTTTTTATCTTACTTTGTGTCAGAATTGAAATGCAATATTATTATTTCTGTCACAAATAACATATTAGAATGTAAAACATGCACGCATATTCGTTTTATACATACAATATATATATATATAACGACATTACAATCCAGTTTAAGGCCACTTGTCATTTCCCGTGTGTTTCGTGTACGTTGAACACGTACTGGTAAACAAAATGCCAAAACATTAACTTTTCCAAGTGCATTCGTCGCAAGAAGAAAGGCAATAGACGAAAAGTCGAGGTAGGTTTAATATGTGATGAATGTCACTAGCTGGACAAGACTGAATATCATGAACCTGCGGTTGGTCGAATAGACTTGACCCATTTTGAGGCGCGTCAAATAAATTGCCATTTGCTTTATTTTTAAAGAAATTCAGGCAAGAATTGAAATTTTCGTCAAACTATGTCTCTTTGTAACATCTGGTGTTCGCATATGCTGTAATCATTTATCTAGGCAAAATATAAAACCTTCAGTAATCTTTGATGCTTCAAAGATGAAAAAAGTTCCATCAAGTCTACATACATCGGAAATCACCGAATTATTAAACAATCTCAAAATAAGAATATTTTACAGTAAAAGTAGAAAAATTGATTTCGATTATACAAATGTCCTTTTCTGACGATGACTATTATACATTGACTGGACTTAGCATCTTGTAACAAAGGTTATATCAGTAAAGTCCACAACACTAAGGGCTAAAAGCTTTGCGTTATCTCTAGAACTGCTCTTGACAAGGCTTCAAACTGGTCTTTACCATGAACACTTAGCAACACTATGTGGTCTGAAAAATGCTACAGAGGTGTCAAGCATTTTCTCTGAAGCACGGGTGGCTCTAGCAATAGAGTTTCTTGAATGCCTTCTATCACTTATTTCATCTAAATACAAGTAAGTATGACGGTCTAAATCGAAGTATTCTGCTATGAAATCACAATGACAAGCCGTCAATAGACACAACGTATATGCATTATGACGCAAAACATAAGTCATTGTGACACCTGGGTTTGTTTTTGTGCTAGCAAAGTAATGACAATTTCTGACAGTAGCGCTACACTTTGGTGCAGAATAACAAACATTTAAATTATATAGACAACTGACCAACCAGTAAAGTCAGCTTCCACACACGTCATTATAAAAAAGAAAAAATGTTATTCATATGCAACGTATATATTTACACAGAGATTTATTTGTACTTCGCCTCGAAGTAGTGACGGGTATAGAGGCCTGAAAAGGGTGTAACCTAGTTTCTTGCGTATATATTCCTATAGGCGGATAGCTCGGCGTTTTGGGAATCATTGGAATATAGTATATATCTTCACTTTCAAGTGCTGGTTTACTTGACAAAAGCTTATCTAGCATTAATAGTTTAGGCAAACCCTAAATGGTTACATTAAAAATCTGTTTAATAATATTATTGCATTTACCTGCAGGAAATTTAACATGGGTTTGGGTCAATCAAGATTGAAAAAGTATAGGCCTGTGACAGTGGCCAAACCAAAGTTTATACCATGTACTTGTTAGGCTAGTGTTTGTACAGGGTATGTCTTGTAAAATGCACTCTCTGTCTCTATCAGCTTAATATGGAAGAATAATTCACTCTTAACTTTACTGAGGTTAATATCAGCTTGTAATGAATGAAAATCACAAGGCAAAGGTTGCCACAGTTGAGAAGTGAAGGGCCTTCTGAAGCCCTTCTAAGGCCCAAATCGCCGCGATATCCCAAATAAACGGATTTATCTATTGCCATTAATTCCACAATTCAACTAACACTTATTATACACCGTACGTGGTCAATCAACATAGATTTTGCGCATGTGGTTGTCGTATGGATTTTTAGTTTGTGAAATGAACGGTCGAAGCGGAATTTTGCCGAGTTTTAACATGGAGACTGAAAGTAGGCCCTAAAATCCGGCAAATTCTATGAGAAGTCTGATGAAAAAGATGATAATTTTAACCTAAACTTACTTTATTTCAATCGTAAAATTTTAATGCCATTCTTCTGTGTGTCGAAACTAAATATAGAACACAGCTAGGAAGCAGTACTTACAAAATTTATAAGTCAAATTAGAAGAAAAATGGACCCGACCCGTACCCAAGAATCCGGACCGACGGCGACTTTTTTCACCTTTAAAACTTGGACACTTTTTGTGTAAAGAAAATTATTTGAGGAATTATATATCAAATTATGCATTGCAAAAAGATGTTTCTTTTGGTATAAAAATAATTCTGATGCACGCGCGTTGTGATAAATGGGAAGAAATCTTGTGAAGAACAGATTTTTAAATTTTAGCCAGTGACCTCGTTTTTATCACTACATTAAGATATTTATATGTAACCGAAATTGTAAAAAATAGCTACAGACGAGTTTCATGTATACTGATTTTTTTTATGTTATAGCCCTGTTCATAACATCCGATGCTATATTGAACACAATTCCCGATTTTGCCTTGTCCAAAGGTTTGCCATTTTTTGCCAAATTTAATCTCATTTTTGCAAGTTCACAAATTTTAATGAATCCCTACGCCAGCGGCTTTGGCGTTCCTACTGTTATAGATTATTTATACGCATTGGGATGGGAATCGATGGCTGAGTGATGCTCGCTTATCGATCAGCACTAGGTTCAACCCCGAATGGCAATAAATATAATACAAATCATATATTGTCAGTTCGCTTGCCGAAAGTCGATGGTTTACTCCGTGGAACTCTACAATACTTAAACTGGTCATTTTGATATATATAAGTGGGAAAATCTTTATCGTGGCGTCGTTAAACACCATTGCTTCACTTTGACATTGGTTCACTAGACTTTATATTAACAAAATGATGATATAACAGAACTTGCAATGTGTATAATGTTTATAATAGACATGCAGTTAATATACAGTAACGTATACAATAAACTCATTTTTCAACAGAAAACAATAAAGAATTTAATTAACAAATACAATGAGTTGATTGGTGGTAATGGATTTTAAAATTCAATGAAAGTCTGGTATTGTTCCATACTATTTCCAACATCTAAAATATTACTTCCCACTTAGTAATAGGCTCCAATTTACTACGTCTTGATACGTTGGCGGTGGTGTTTCTATTTGTGAATTACTTCTCTGTCTCTGCAGTACAGGGATTTGTGGTGTTAGATTAACCGTTTCAGGGGTTAATGTTAGTACAGTGTTACGTCGTATCGATCCAGGGTTCACAGATTGCATCTGAACTTGTCTATGAAGGTTATTATGATACATGTTTCCTGAAGCATCGGTTACAGCAATCGGAGAATTTTCAATTTGTTCGTTATTTATACTGGTACTAATTTGACTGTCAGTCTGAAATGCTATATTATCACTGCCTTGTTCAACATTATTTGGCGCCACCACTGGAGGAATAACCATATGGCCAAACAGGCTTTCATAACTTGGAGGCGCTTGATTCATTTCCGGGTTAATTGCAGCCTCGGACTGATTTGTTCTCAAAGAAGGACTGCGCATGCCCCGTAATGAAGTTTGTTGTCGTTTCGTTCTAATGTTTATTACACACTGGAAAAATACAACCACGCCAAGTGGAACTGTTACACTTATAGCAGAAACTACAATAATCAACCAAAATTCACCAAATTTGTTCTCAAAATTGTATTCTGAAAATAAAATGAGATGGTTTGATTTAATGTCAATTTTTTAATCAATTTTTTAGTCGATCCATTTTCTTTACTTTTATAATAGGGGTGCAGATGGCCGATAGATCTTAAAGCACCAAGCTTTCGTCAGACTGCGATTCTCACCGATTAATATGAAGTTCCTCTCGTGAAGAACCTAGTGTGTGAAGGTTTGTCCGTTTACTTGCCGATAGTTTGTAGGTTTCTCCGCTCACTTCAATGCCAGAGCTGTCTGTCTTGATATAATTTTATGGACCGTTTTGTTTCCATTTAAATGGAACACAGACTTCTGTGGAAAAAAATCTTAAACAAATGTGCGTTTCTTATGTTTATTGATTGTATTCATAGGTCTAGGTCGAAATGTACTAACTGGAGCACTGCAGATTGTAGCTAAAATTTTTATAATCTAAGTGTTTTTAATGGAAATCCAAGAGTTTTTAACGGATATCCAAAAACGTTGTAGCCAAATCCCCATATCGTCAACGTTTTACTCTGTGCAGGGATATTCTATGCAGCTGAACACAGATGCCCACACACATTTCCTGGTACGGCAAGTTAGAAATTAATGGAAAAAAATCAATTTCTAATCAAATTTATTTCATTTTCTATAGGAATAAAGCTTAATTCACTGTCACAAACTCTGATAGAAGTAACATTGTTACTTTTATATCAAATAAAATGTATTTCACCGCAAAAAGTGTAAGAGTGCATTTCCAACTTATAATAATATTCAACCAGAACCAAAATGCCAACCTCAACCTTGAAGAAGAAATAAACTTACTGGGACAGAAGAATCGGACTTCGTAATCCTGACATTTTGTCCATATAGGTTGATCATGATTTCGGCAGATCAGTCCATTTGTAGTACAGCCTCTATATAACCTATCGCGGGCTAGGAACTGTGTCTCTCTGCTAAATACAACTGAGCTACCGACTACTCTACATTCAGCAGCTGTAGGCTCAGCATTTAAAGCGCATGCATAGTAAGAAATCTGTAATGTAATAAAATCTTACGTAAATATAGATCGTATTTTATATACATCATATGTGTGATAAGTGTCGTATATAAACTCCTAAATAAATACATAAAAACCACTGCGGTTGCTCAGTTGGTAGACTAGAGTGCTCGCTCCGTAAGTGGGAGGTCGTAGGTTCAAACCTCGACCGGGTCTGACCTAAGACTTGAAAATGGGTAGTGACTGTTTTAAGCACTAGGCATTACGGAATCAAAGTCACAGTTCTTTCTGATGGAAACTTAAAATAAACTAGGTCCCGTGTCACGGTAGGCTTGGCATGATGAAGAACCCTGCTGTATGATGCCATCAGCGCAACGCACAGGCAAAATTTCTGCACCTTTGCCTATAGCTGACGTCTCGATATAAGTGAAATATTTTTGACTGGGACGTTAAAACACCATTACTCTCTACTTTATCTTAAATGTCCTATCATATTTTATTTCATTCTCATTAAATCGCGGATACATATGTTAGTTACAAAGTTTTATAATTAATGGTTAATCAAGTATTTACAAAATGTTTTATTTTTTAACCGAATAGACACGAAACAAATGACACAACTAATATATAATCAGAAATGGATAACACTCAGTTTTATGGATTTTTCTCAAAAACCAGTTGAAGATGAGAAACGGACATTTGGCTGTGTATATAACAATACTCGACCTAAGTTATTATAATGGTTTGAGTTTTTTATCGTTTTAGATTTTGCCTCTGTATAGTGTAAATTTTTGTCAAAAATGTTCAAGCTGAAAAAAAATCTAAGTTTTTGACTCCACCTCTTACGATGCACCCAACCCTTTTTACTATGAGTTTTATTCAAAGTTTAAAAGGTGTCACAGGTGATTGACTTATAGACTGGACAACAGTTTGATGACACCAAAATGAGGCCAAAGGAAAATAAACACCTTTGTACATAAGGTTATGGAGAGAGTAACATAGATCCAACAATTTTTAAGATAATTGCAAAATGACTTGCATTTGAAGTGAATGCAATTTATACATGTTTAATTTTTACTGTTTACAAGAGTAAAAACATATCAGTAATTGTTTTTAATCCATTGCTCAATTAAGCTACGGGTAAAAAGGTAGTACCAATTTTAGGTTTGAGATGTACATATATAATACATTTCTTTATATTTCTTAAAAAAAATAAAAAAATGAATTCCAGATACATACCTAACTTCCCTCACCATATAAGCATTTTCGCATCTGAATCATAGCGGAAATTCCTTTAGAATACATTATGGTAAAATAACATTAAACAGAACTTGATTTGCTTTGGCCTTAATACAGGGCAGAGCACATGGTTGATTAGTCTTCCTTGCATAATAAACTGGTTATATGATGAAAAAAGGTCATGAACTATCATTATGCCTTACATGGGAAAAAAGGCGGAGTAAAAAGACTGTTAATTTCCTATCATTGCAGAAATTGAGAAATTTTTCTCAGTAAAGCTGGATTAGAGCAAACTATACATTACGGAAACCTAAAGTGCATATTAGGCCGGTTGATAATAAATATATTTTATTAAGAAAAAATAAAATATTTTCAGTAATAAATTTTTTAGAGACAAATAACTGAGTGTAATCCATTTCTGTTTATACTTTAATACACCATATTGGAACGATACTTAGTCATTTATAGATAAAATGAAATAGAAAGTCGAGGTTCTGAAAATCATTTTGAATGGATCTGCCACAAAACTATCGATAAAAACTTAACTATCTAGGATTTGTTTAAAGATGTTTATCTTATCAGTTATAATGATAAGCATCCTTCACAAGTGAAAAAAAAACCGGTCAACTCACATTCACAAAAGCTTAGTGAAAAATAGAAACAAAAAATTGGTAAAACACGTGAACCTCAATCAGGATGTTCCGTTCCGGTCTTGCCAGCTACACAAACCACGTGTTAAAAGAGCTTGGAACGTTCGATTTATCTATGATAATTTTGGATACAGAAACATAACACTTGTTCTTTATTTAAACCCCTACCTCTCTATCACCACCGCCATCATCTGGTTTATCTGTATTTTGCCACTCTGTCCACTCGGCTGGAAAAGAAAGCATTGAGATGTTACATTTTTAATTCTGACTATTTCGCTGTAACAAATAAAAATCATTTAAATGTTACATTTCAATTAAACAAAACAAATGTGACCACTCGTCTGTAGTATGACATAATTTAACCTTTATTGTATAGTTGCTTTTGAGTTTCTTTACTGAGAATTAAATTTTGCTATAATCTAGGTTTTGACTTTACAGCGCGAAATTATATAAAAAGTGAATATTTTCATGTAGTATAAATAAAACATAGAGTGAGATAATCCGTACAGAAAATTGTAAGCACTAGCCACTGCACCGCGAAATTTTATATCCATGAACAGTCCAGTGTCTGAACCGTAAAATTAAACTACCATACAATATTTGTAACTTGTCATTATAATATATGGACATTATTATGCTTCGTTTCAGAACGAGAAGACTATCTGTTTATAAGCGTTGAAATTTTACATTTATAACAAAAATTGGTTGTAAAAAACGTTGTGTGTCATTTAAAAGAAAAATGTTTATCATATCTATATTGTTCTGTCATAAAAATATACATGTAATTAAGTAATGTTTACTTTGCTAGTAAGTTCCTGTTCGTACCATATAGCGTTATAAACAGCAAAATTAGTCAAGTAAATGGCTTCCTGAAATGATCTTTATATTGTGTTTGGTGACATTCAAATTGAAATAACTCATTTAATTCTACGTAGAAAAGTCCGTTCAGTCCCACCACAAAAATGAGGCATGACCACATTAAGAAAGTGAAAACTGTTTATTAATAACTAAACCACCATAATACTAGGTTCGAATCCCAATCGGGACAGATCCTAGTGTTAGACAGTTACTTTTTCTCCACCATCCACCTACTGACCGCGTGGATACAGGCGAGTGTTGACTCGAATCGTAAAACTCAATTCCATATTACAACGTTTTACAAATTAAATTTGCAGGAAGTTCTATATCAAATCAAAGAATTTTATTTATGCAGTTTTTTTTTTACTTTAGTTAGATTTTATATTCCACAATCGTTTTCAGTCAATCGAAAGTTGAATATTTTAAAACTGTATAACGTTCAAATAGAAATGAAACGTTATTCAACAATCTACCATTAAAGAAAATTACGGACCGGGGCTTCCGTCACAATAAATCTTCTTATATATATACTGTTTAATTAAGCTAATGTGATTGATACTCTATGTCAAGATAAAAACTTTTTAAACTCTATCACAAATCTCTTCATGAAGTTAAGAAACAATTATGATCAAAAACAAAATAAAATGAAGTTAAAACAACAACAAAAAATATTTAGGCAAGAAAAACTGGCCTGTCCGCTTGGCATTTTTATGATGGACCAGTACATTTTTTGGTTGGTTGGTTGAATGTTGCTTAACGTCGCATCAGCAATTTTTCAGCTATTCGCGACGAGAACTATTTAATTATTCTTTATGGATTAATCTATGAACAATTTTTGTTTATTCATGTTAAGTGCGAGTGTGTTGTATGGTCTGCCTTGTACTAGCGCGCACTCAGGGCAACTTTACCGTGCTAGCTCACAGAGTCAGTACGCCGCAGACAAGCGTACCACTCCCCCAGTCCATTATACTGATACAAGATGAATCAGTAAAGGCCAACGGTAAGGAAAATTCACTTTCCCACATGTGGTCCGAGCGAGACTCGAACTCACAGCGGTAAGAGACCCTGGATTTGAAGACTGACGTCTTATCCATTAGGCCACCGCTCCCTCCCAGTACATTTGTGTTATGGTCACACATATTAGTTTTGATAACAATAGTTCTCTTTAAACTTTGTTTTACTAAGTATCAGATGAATGTTGCAAATAATTGTGAGTGACATTTGTTTAAAGATTTATAAAACATATGTTTGGCAAGATGGTAAATTGGTCTGTTTACATTATGACTTGTGTTCTTTTGGTTATTCTGATCCAATACCCACAAGAACGTATTTCAGATTTCAATTCAAAACAAACACACCCTGCGCTGTGCCATAAGCTCACATGACCTTTGGTGAGGTGAGCTAAACGTTTCTGAATGTCCTTGGCACATCGGTATTTTCACAAATCCTTACTAAACTACGAGATGCGGTATCTATAACAATAATTATAATGTTAAGAAAAAAGTAAAACACAATCCTACTGCGCGTCTAATACAACACGGAAAAAAGCAAAAGTTGGACAACGATATAAAATGCAAATACAGTCCAACGTGCCTTAAAGGCCACCACTATATAAAGGTCAGTAGAATTCTGTCCCAGTTGTTCTTTATTTATATTTTTGAACACGTATATAAAGGCCACCTGTCCATAAAGGCCACTTTAACTGGTTCCCTTGGGTGGCCTTTATATAGACAGATTTGACTGTAATGTTAATTTTTAGGTCTTTAAAAACAAAACAAAAAGGAAAACACATCTAGCTCTTAATTATATATAATACCAGTACGTACAAAGTACAAAGAAGAGGTGCGACAGGATCACACTTTGATTGATATCTCGTCAAGATGAATTGTGTGTACCTGATAACTTGTACTTTATAAAAGTACTTAAAATAAAGGACTTTCATTTTCGTAACAGATTTCCAATAATTAAGCTCTTGTTCCGAGATGTTGTAAGTCCGGTTGCCGGAAAATGCAAGACATGATCATGAATAGAAACATCAAATAGCTAGCTAGTTTATACTTCCTTATTTTGAATTTATTTATTTTATATTATATCAAGTATTTTTTAAAATTTAAAATAACATTTAAAATCATATGTTTACTAGTGTTTAGGCGATAAGTGAAAGTATACGTGACAGTGACAAAGCTTAGTGGGATTAAATTGGGGTTTTACGCTCCAGTCAATATATAAAAAACAAGATTAGATGAAGGTGGTGTAGAAAATCCCGGAATAAATACAGCCAGGCAAACAAATAACAGTCTGATCGAAAGAGTTTTAAATAAAGGCGATGAAAAACCGCTTGAATTCGTAAGCACGCACTTTAGTCCACTCGCCTACCAAGGCCCCCAGATCTTATTGTGATCAAGTTTTTCAGTTCGCTTGCCGAAGGTCGTTGGCTTTCTCTTTGTACTCTGGTTTCATCTACCATTCCAAAAAACGAAAGCCCCGATATAGGCGACTTTTATTTGAGCGCACAACACTCTTAATCCTTTCCCGAACAAACCACTGCGGTAGCACAGTTGGTAGAGTGTTCACTCCGTAAGTGAAATACCATAGGTTCGAACCCAGACCAGGTCTGACCCAAGACTTGCAAGTAGGTAATGATCGTTCTTTCGCCAAGCACTCGGCATTGCGAAATGAAAGTGTCACGGAAGGCATGGCGCAATAAAGAACTCTGCTGTATAAATGCTATCAGAACAACGCACAGGCTAATTTTCTGCACCTTCGCCTTTAGCTTGCAACGTCTTGGTATAAGTGAGATATTCATGGCTGGTGCGTTAAACAATATTACTCAACTCTACTGAACGCCATTCCCGAACTGGCTGCCTGCACATTAGTGACAAAATTTGGTCTGCGTTTACAACACCATTACTGAAGTCCACACATGAACACTTTTAATTTCTAGAAATTCAAAAATGGTACATGGCATAATTCATAATTATCTAGTAAATACTAAAAAGGTTTTCTATACACTATGCATATTTAAATGTTGAACAGATTACTCTAGAAAACGAACTTCAAATTGTTTTTGGAAAGTAGATTGTTGTCCCCTACACAGTTGTTTTCAATCCAACACTAAGAGAGATAACATACACACGGGCATGTTTGAGGATTATCAATATAACTACAACTTTGTATTATATATATTACAGACCTGTGGAAAATTCACCATCAAGTCAACAAAAAAGAAGTCGTAGGTGGACTGTCGATTGACCGAGATAGAGACACGGCAGACTGTCGATTGACCGAGATAGCGACATGGTGGACTGTCGATTGACCGAGATAAAGACACGGCAGACTGTCGATTGGCCGAGATAAAGACATGGCGGACTGTCGATTGCCCGAGATAAAGACATGGTGGACTGTCGATTGACCGAGATAAAGGCATGGTGGACTGTCGATTGACCGAGATAAAGACATGGTGGACTGTCGATTGACCGAGATAAAGACATGGTCGATTGACCGAGATAAAGACACGGCAGACTGTCGATTGACCGAGATAAAGACACGGCAGACTGTCGATTGACCGAGATAAAGACACGGCAGACTGTCGATTGACCGAGATAAAGACACGGCAGACTGTCGATTGACCGAGATAAAGACATGGTGGACTGTCGATTGACCGAGATAAAGGCATGGTGGACTGTCGATTGACCGAGATAAAGACATGGTGGACTGTCGATTGACCGAGATAAAGACATGGTCGACTGTCGATTGACCGAGATAGAGACACGGCAGACTGTCGATTGACCGAGATAGCGACATGGTGGACTGTCGATTGACCGAGATAAAGACACGGCAGACTGTCGATTGGCCGAGATAAAGACATGGTGGACTGTCGATTGACCGAGATAAAGACATGGTGGACTGTCGATTGACCGAGATAAAGACATGGTCGACTGTCGATTGACCGAGATAAAGACACGGCAGACTGTCGATTGACCGAGATAAAGACACGGCAGACTGTCGATTGATCGAGATAAAGACATGGTGGACTGTCGATTGACCGAGATAAAGACATGTGTTCGTAAACAGGCTGCCAAAAAAAATACCATCTATCCATGAAGCCGACATGAGCTGACTATTTGAAACTGGTTTGTTAACTTGGTGTATATTTGCGACAGGTCTGTACTGTAGGTGTTACTTTTACAGCATTAGACGGTCTATACGGAATACAATTCCTCAATAGTACTGTCATATACCATTTTTGAATTTAATCATAAAATACATTAAAAAAAATGGTATATATGATCAAATTAAAAAATGGTATATGCATGTCAATAGCACTTGGGTCAGAAATTGTGAAACCAATTTTTTTCAAGGGTTGAAAAAATATACAAAGAACCAAAATCTATTTAACCAAATTAATATAAGGAAATACTTGGCAACTATATCTTTCTAACTTTAAGTATTTCAATTAAAACTTTGTTCTACTACTTTTATGTCTAATTTACATATTATACCAGTTTTAATTTTACAGCACTAGACGGCCGTTTCGGAATACAATTCCTCATCAGTAGTGATTGGACCAAAATTATGAAACCAAAATTATTTTAAAGATGTTGAAAAGCTACCCAAAGAACCAAAATATATTTTACCAAATTAAGCCATGGAAATACTTTGCATGAGGGAGTATACCTTAGTTTTTGAGAAATTTCAAATTTTTACTTGCAGGAAATTTAGACAGTGTTCCATGAGATTATCTTTTTTCGACATTACGAAAGTTTCAAAACACCGAAAAATGGAATTTCAAAAAAAAATAAAAAAAAAAAACAATAAAAGATGTCACTTTGTAGCTAAAGAACGATTGCTAACAAAAGCTAAGTCGACTATGAATAAACAAACCAGATGAATAACTATAAGAGTTTTTTTTTTACTTAAATCGAACAGAAATATATCGGTCCATGTTAAAATTACAACGCCATAGACAAAGTAAAAAAACTGTTTTTTTTATAATGGTATATTAATGGGATATATTTGACGTCCCATAGTTCTTTTCACATAATTTTAATTACACATGCTACGGGTGTAGGTGGTGCTTACCCTTACGAAGCACCCAGTCTCACTTCCCTGGTGTAAGTTTACTTGTCTAACCTAACTTGTCAGTTCCAAAGTTTTTACTTTTCTTCTGGATTGTGAAACGGACATGAATAAGTGTTTGTTTGTTTTATTTGAACAAGTAAAATAACAATTATCATAGGGAAGTTGGACCTGGTACCTGGTTAATCGTAGCGCCACCCCCCCCCCCCCCCCGATTCAATAAAAAGAACGAAAGCAATAGGACACGATTTACACGCAATTTGATAAATACGAAAGGAGTTGAAACACATATAAGTACAAATTGAAGCTTAAAAAGCTTAACAACATGTGGAAAATGAAGAAAAAACTTACATGTTCTATGTATATCTGATAGGTTACCCCTGTAAATACCTGAAACAAACAAATCCAAAATGAAACTGACAGAAACATATCTTTAAACGTGATAAATGACAAGTGACTTCTCTTAAACACACAATTATATAAAATGAAAACTTTAAACCAGGATAAAATATACAATACAGACCTGTTGAAAGTTTAACACCGAGTTAAAAAAAACTGTTTACCTGCCTAGTGGCTGACATGTTGATAGCCAGTAATCAAGAGGCTGCTGAGATAGATAGTAGCTGAAAGGCTGCCGCGACAACATAGCTAACGATGTGCTGATACGGGTTCCGATTTGGTATTAATTTGGTAGATACATGTTGAACTTTTGACAGGTCTGTACTGTACGTCACAATGACTAAGAAATAAATACATCATATTTCCGATTTGTTTCATAGACTTGCTTCACTTAATTAATTACGCGTATTACATATATATTATATATATATATATGTGTGTGTGTGTGTGTGTGTGTGTGTGTGTGTGTGTGTGTGATACGCGTTTATTATAAAATCAAGTAGAAGTCCGTAATTATATTTCACTAGAAATATTAATTACGGTCATTGTTATTCCCTATATAAATGAGATGACATCTAATTAAACGTTTAAGATTACTGTTTCCATTCATGTTTTGTCTGCATATACATGTATTCAAAATAAGATTTTCTTTCATTTCTTCTATGTTTTGTTATAGCCGAACAACAGTGACCTGTCCGCTTTACCTTTGATTTAAATAACAAGAACCAGTAGATGTATATAAGGGTAACATATGTGTTTATTTGTTTTCAGCTTATGAAATATGTACATGTATTTATATATATTAACTGTGAATCCTAACACTACATTTGTATTGGTGGGGTCAACGTTTATGAATATTCCCAATGAAAGGTCAAGCAGACATGTCATTGTTGTTTTCCTGTGATAGTAACGTATATATGTACTTATATATTCTGAATTCTTACCACTAGGAAACGGAACATTGTAGAAAAATCGTAGACTCATTAACTCACATGAATACGTATGTTACATATTGTCACATACCTTCATTAGCGGTTGTTTGTCATTCGTTTTCTATATGCGAAAAGCTTCATTGGCTGTAGATCGATATTGTTGTTTTCAAAACAAAACACAATTTAACTACCAGAGGACAAAATGAGATTAAGTTTCAAGCGTAGGATTTGGCATCAAAACAAGTGGATTTGACGGCAGAGTGGATAGTATCGGGATAACACAGGGAAAGTTGCATGTCGGTACAGCATGTTAATACAAGATACCATAGCGTCCATTCGAGAACTAATATAAATCGTTTATGCTTAGCTAGACATCGCAAAAATTATACCGAATTCATGTCAAAAAAAATCGACCGGATGTGATCAGAAAAAATATTAAGAATGGTTGATTGGTTGAATAGAGTTTACAGTCCCAGTCGAGAATATTTCACTCATATCAAGACGTCACCATAAGAAGTTTAAAAAAATTGACCTTTGCAGTGCGCCCAGGGCAATTTACGGAGTGTTCTTTAACGTGGCAGTGGAAACCAACTGACCGAGCGAAAATTAGGTTTAGCCCTCTGTATGCCTCGTGGTTTGGTATATCATTTACTATTTTATTGTTTTCCCGACATCCCTTTGTAATTGTGTTTAAGAATTAATATTAGTTATTGGCCTAGAACTTTGGACAAATTACTAGAGTCGATCATGATTAGTAACAACTAGGTCTTTCGGAACTGCAATGTGTTCCAATACTAATATCACAAACGTTGTACTACATTAATTGGGTAGAATTCATTAAGGGGCTATAGAGAAATATCTTATCGATTTCCATGGCAATGACGGAAATTTTGATAATTTGAAACCCGGATGGTAGTCCATCTACGCAACGAGTATAATTAGATAATTTGATTTGATTTTGTTAAGGAAAAATACAATAGTGGGTTTTAATATGTTAAATTAACCAATGTCGAATTTCTTTAATATTTAATTTATATTATAAATTTTGGATTTATTTTCTTACATGTATATACAATAAATGGTGTTAGAATGTCTTTAAATGAACTATATATTCTTCCCTCAAAGATTGTGTGAAGTAGAACTGAAAACGGAAACTTTTTCTTGTTAGAAACGTCATGTTTTGCATAAATTAAGTAACTAATGTAATGTTGTTTATAGAAAGAAAGTAAACTCAAACGAGTGGTTAAACAATGTTGTAAATGGGGATTGTGTCTGTCTTCTAGGAAATATTATAATACATGTTGTTGAGTAGTTAAAGTAAGTCATCATTTTCCTTTAATGATACTTCCTGCTCCCATTTATACTCGGTCACATACACGAGGCTAGAAAATGCACTGCAAACGTGACTAATTGTCAACATACAAAAGTTATAAAATAATTACACTGCTTTTGAAAATAGCCATGGTATTTTTGGAAATTCGAACATATATAAATATAGACCTAAAATACACAGATTTTGACATTACTTACTTTGCCTTGGGATTGTAATTTGGAAATTGATTTGTATGGGTTTTTTATTGATACATCCTCTCTTATGTTTAATTTTTTTTTTTTTTTACATCTTGTGTTTGACAATCAACCGTCTTAGAAAACTAAACCAAACCGAAACGAGAATTTCGTGTCGATCGAAAACACAATTCACATTTACAATAACATTTAAAGGTTAAATAGAACACACAGACAGCAAGACATATAACAGACCTACCTGCTTAACGCTCCTAGACCGCAGCAAGACATTTAACAACAGACCTACCTGCTTCGCGCTCTTAGACCGCAGCAAGACCTATCTGCTTCACGCTTCAAGACCTAGTAGCCATTTACAAAATTGTCACCTGTTTTTTCAACAGCGTCTTCCTGTTACACATTTACGCGTTATTTGTCAAAACTAGAAAATGCATTAAAATTAATTAGGCATATTCTTACCTGAAAAAAGCCAAAATATCAGTGTTCAGGGGTATCTGGTCGAAATTTGACAATTTGAAAATTGAGAATGGTACTGAAAAATTTGAACGAAGTTTGAATCAATAACTCTGTATTTTCACGGCATCATAATATTGAATGTATATAAATAACATTGGAGGTAAAGCAGAACAGTTACGATACAGTTCTAATATAATGTTTTTCCTCTGATAAATTAAATTTATAAGAGTATTACTCCTATATGAATTTAAGTTTTTGAGACAATTTAGTGGAATATCAAGGTTTATCCCCCTTTACACGACATTGAAAATGTGTTTTACAGTGAATGAGGAAATTAATTAGTATTAGGCAAAATAGAGGAGATATACTTTACAAACACAAACATCAGTAATATCTGTGTGTTTTATTACAAACATTTTGTTATAAAACAAATTGATAATGTTGTCTATAATAAAGGCGTATTACAATAGTCCGACTTGTTGAGTGGTGAAACCTGCGGAAAGACAGACATCAGCAGGGAGTTGTTCTTCCATTATGTTAAACCACACTTTTGCCAATTTACTGTGAACAGATGATTCAATAAGGAAAATTCTGTACTTTAAATGAGCAGCAGCTATTGATATTTGCATTATTTAGCCAGGGCCATCTTTTGTTGCATATCTTTTCTAAAATATATCTTCCCTCATATACGACTGATTCTTCAAGTTCTGCTTTATATTTAGACATATCTGAAATATATATGACGCCCAAGAGACACTACATTTGAAACTTTATGACAAACGTGATGACTTCAATTTTTCTATTGTCAACTTTCCTTGTCTATGCAGTAATATTCCTACTTCTGCTTATGATGTATTTGTGAAAATTAGTATAATTCAGGTTCTTTGCAAAAAACCGAAATTTGAAAAATCCAGAGATCAAAATCCATTTCTTGTTACCTGCATTGGTGACAGGTCTGATTGAGGGAGCGATTCGAGTGATTGACTGAATAATAATGACAACACTAGCTATGACAGATACCATAGCTGAATGCATTGGCGATAAAACTTATTTGGTATAAAAAATTAGATACCTAGAACAAAATCAAACTGGTAACCACACTTATACATGTGGTATTGATAATGTTAAATTCGGGCAATGGGATGACTTCATAACGAAATGCAAAAATAGGGATTGTGCAAAAGTCTGAATTAGAAACATTCTTGTGCTTAGCATTGGTGACACGACCGATTCAGAGAACGATTAAGAGAATTGACAACATATTGATAGCGACATTAATTAATTAGCTTAATATCTTGGATTTAACCGAGTGACTACCTTACATGTATTTTTTATCGAAACATTATTAAGTACTTCTGGGTGTTAATTAAGTCTGTAAGATAGAACAAATGGAAATTGTTTACAAACACAAAAATTGTACAAATCTATATTCTCATGTTTAAATCTCGTCTTTCTACAGAGGATCTTTAACTAATTTGATGCCGTTAAGTAAACATAGACTGACCTAGGTTTCACAATGCAATACAAATAGTTTATTGAAGTCTCATCATATATATATACAACAATAAAGTACATATATATAATTAAAACATAAATATTAGTATTTATCATACACTTGGTATTAAAATACTCGGCTATAATGACGTCATTCATATCACCGACTGCACGTGCCCGGTCAGAAAAGCCGTATCATCGGTCTGATATTGATATGAGACCGGCTACTAGGGAAAACGGATCTAATCACTATAAAATGTAAGTCATTTAGAAAACCCTTAAAGGCGGCACCAAGCTCGTCTGATGAGAATTATGTGATCTCGTGATTGGAAGTATTTGGAGTAAGATATTTCTCGTCTAATTAGTGTCGAGTTAAAGTTTTTGTCATATTTAGGACAAATGTCTGTAAGGTATTACTTGAAAATAAATAACGTAATTTTAACTTTTTGATAAACAGTATAAAACACGTTAAAATCCATATCATATCTGACCGAGACCACCCATATCAGATCGAGGGCCTTAGCTCCAGGTCTGATTTCGAGATTTCAATATGTATTATTCTATATATATTCCATTCTTAAAAGAATTATAGGAGATTATAAAAACGTAAATATAAACAATTATACACATACAATTATATATACAGGTCCTTCCACAAAATAAAATCACTCCGTAATTTCCATAAAGAAAGTTCACCCCTTAGTAAAGATATATCTTACAGATTTCCAATCACAATTTATTCATTCAAATTAATAAATTATTTTTTCCAATAATCATTTCAGTGACATTAGTATTGTGTTGAACCACTTGAGCTTTTATAACAGCTATTATTCTTTTTGGGAGACTCATATAGTTGCTTACATAAACTTTTTGGGTGTTATACCAATGTTTTTACACACTCCCTTAGCGAAATGTATGTCTTCGGATTGTTCATTGCAACATTCAATTTATTTCATAGATTTTCTATTGGATTCATATCGGGTGAATTTCATTCTCGAGTTGTGTTGTTATTTCTTTCCATGTTAAACCAGCATTTTTTAATGTGACAATCTGCATTCTGACCTAATTGGGAACACGCATTTTGTAAAAGCTGTAAAAAATAGAAAAATACTCAGAAAAGAAGTCATAACCGGAGTACAATGACTCCATTAAATTGACAAATATGCAAGTAAGTCATGCATAAAAAAGATTCTGAACCAAAATTTGAAATGTCAAAGGAATGTAGAAGTTAACACTTACCTCAGAAAAGTTGCTTTATCTGGTTATGGCATTGTATTGTCTGATTTTGTGTTTGGTGGGAAATTTCATTCCTGTTTCTGTGGACTATATCAAATTGTTACTGACAATGCTTATGAGTAATGTTCTCAAAAGTTTTACAATATAATTTATATTCCGAAATGGTATTATGAATATCAATATATATGTTTGTAATAGCAAAAACAATAGAAAAAGTTTGCAGCAATTTTTCTTTCTATGGAAATATTGTCCGATTGTTTTTAGAAAAGATTTTAGGGGGGGGGAGAGAAGTGTTTATGAAATTAATTTCAAACTGTGCAGATTTTTGCTATGCATTGCTAAAACAAAAGAAATATGGTAAGGGGTGAACTTTCTTTATGGAAATTACGGAGTGATCTTATTTTGTGGAAGGACCTGTATATACTGAAATAAATTAGGGATGGAAGTTAAAAAAGTATAACATTTATAAAATCATTTCACAATAATTCCTTAGCTAATTCCTTATCTGGTAAAATTGAAACTATTTTCTAAGATATTCAGGAATATAAAGTGTAGTTGTGAAGATCACTTCAAGCTTACGGTATTTGCATAAAGTTTTATCAGAAATGTTTCCACGTTACCTAAAAATTTGCTAAATTTAAGTTACAAGAAAACCTTTATCAAGGAATGATTGTGAAACCGAGCAGGATTATAAGTAAGTGGGATCGTTTGGTTCCTCCAATAGTACAATCAAACGAAACATGTTTATGTTGCTTTACTGTCTGTCTAATTTGTAAATTCATTTGTCATCAACAATTGTAATTAAGTATGATACCATATATTTGACGTCCAATAATACCTTACACATTTGGCGATTGTAGCTAGCTAGATAAAACTGCATACATTTCCACCTGGCTTCCCTTGTGGAAGTTAACGTGTTTATATACATTTGAACATGGACCGATATGTTTTTGTTCGATTTCGTTTTATTATTGGTAAGAGTTGTTTTTGCTAAAATAACTTGTTTTCACTTTATACTTCTGAAAAGACCTGTTGTACTTGTTATAATTATACTCTATATTCTAGTACTTAAAAATATATAATATATGTATCATATTGAGTTACTTAATTTAATAACAAAGTCGAAACATACCTACGTTGAATTTGCTTGCAAATAATCAGATTCTGATGTATAATTTTATAAATCCGGAATGACCTTTTGATCTTCTAATTTACAATATCATATTGAAACTTTTTTCTATCAGAAAAAATCCTATTAATGTAATGAAAGTATTTCCTTTTTTACCTTGCAACTGAAATTCATCAATAGAAGATAAGAAATGTAATCTGATAACGAATAGAGACAAAATTGAAAATGAATTATGTAATACATACGGGAATTATTTTATTTCTATATGATTTTTGGCTTTGTTTTCAGTCACATTTGTATGTCGGCTTATGATATATAAGTCCATATGTCAAGTATAAAATCCTTGTTTATTCCACTTTGATCCGAAATTACAGAAATTGACAAGTTTTTTCATCCCAAGGGTCTAGATATTTGATAAAACCGACATACTTTGTTCTTAACTGATATACATTTCTGATCATTATATTTTTTCATGAATAAATAAGAAATCGGTGTGTTCAATAGGTTATGTACGTATACATATTTATACAACAAATTTCTTTAAACCTGGCATCATTTTGTTGTATTCGTATGTATAAAGTGTAAAGTTCTGTCTATAGTCCTAAGTTATGTAAATATGTATTTTTTTTAAATTCCGTCTTTAGTAAGTCTATTTTTTGTGCTTGGCTGCAATGGTGTTTTTGTTTAAAATAAAACTGTTAGCAAGACATACGCTAGTATACTAAAACTATAATATCCGATGTAAATTAAAGTACATGTTAGTGTTTTATTTAAGTGGATTCAATCCCTTGAACAGGGGTTAAATACAGTGCTCTAAATGTTCTGGAAAATGCCATGTTGTCAAACATGGTCCATGTATTTATAAAAATAAATCAAATTTTGATCCGTTTTACTTGAGTTAATTTGTAAGCAGAACCTGATTAAATGTATATTCAATTTGACAAGCTATATCCAAAAATGTTAGATACTGACGTCACTTTTAAGCGTAATTTCAGTATAAAATCGCTCTAAAATCTCGTTTGATCATTGGAAAAATGTTTTCTTTCACAATTTTTATCCAAGCCACAACTGATGAAGAATTGTATTCCGAAACGGTAGTCTTGTATAATATGAGATAAGAGACACATTTCATGTATTATTATTATGATTTCCCACCACCATAGGTGGGGAATCATATTGTTTTCGTTCTGTTTCTTATTGTTTGTATTATTATTATTCCGCTTTTCCCAAGACCTACTGTCATAGTATATGCTGGGTCAGATCTCAAAAACGGCCTGATGGATTTAGATGAAATTTGGTACCAATAATCTGTTATCTGTGTAGATATGCTAGACATGTTAATTTTTTCTTTATCTGGAAGGTGGATGGGTGTAAATGGCGTAATTAAACACGTCGTTGATGACCAAGGGAAACCGAATGCCTTCACCTATGAGTTAATCCGATAAGTGGCCGTCAAACAAGTCCACTCAAGCATGAAATCTTGTAAATGAACAATTTAATGGGACAAATCTAAGTTATACAAGTCAGCCGGCAATGTCTGGTTAAAAGACCCTAGGGTATTATTCCTTTTGCATCAAAAACACCTCAACAATCTATAGAGCAATGAAAATCTGTGTCTTTAAATGCTGGAAAAAACAATTGTAGCAATATACATAAGATTTATTCCGTATAATACGCCTAAATAATATGTACCTCAACGTGTTGACAAGTACGTTTTTTTTCAATAGCGAGGGACTTTAAATCTGACGATATATACAGCGCCGATCTATTTCAACACACTGTACACAGATATAGAGCCCAGTTAACAGACATGCTTCATATAAAAATGTCGGTTTTTTTCCTTTAACTGGACTTTATATAGTGTGTTGAAATAGATTGGAAAATTGACGCTATGGTGATGCATTTATTGTTTTTCCAAGATGAGAATTATATTAAAATTTGAAATGCAATTTAGAACATTTTTTTAATTGTTTTTGTTCCCTTAGTCGTGATCACGATCTATGAGGCACCACTATTTATTTTTCCCGAAATCATACTCGTATGAAAAAATGAGGAATATTCTTGACCGAGACGAAATACATGATTTCTTAACCAGGGTTACAAAAATTCATATATTTTGACTGAGTAGATATATCGTTATGATCATGAACATCAAAAATATAGGATAACCGATATAAGTCGCGTAACTGAAATACAAACAGATGGCCTCCTACGATGTGTATTGCGCATTGAATCACGATTATTAATCAATAAACTTTTTAAAAAGAAATTAAACATCACAAAGGGTAACTTTTATTATATTTCATTTTGGATTTTACAATAATTCCGAGTCCATCAGTGTTTATACTGTCTGACGACATCGGGAGGGCACCTGGGTATATCGTCGGGCAGTGTCAACACGCTCCAATATTACCTGGATCTACCTGCCCATAATTAGAAGGTCTTACATTCACACCTAAGAAAACGATCTTAATCAACTCAGTCTTTAAAACCAGTCGTTAATTACTGTGTTTATTCAGTGACACTCGCCGATCCGTCACTGGCTTCAATGTGTTATCACCTGTTAATTACAGGTGACCAAGATACCGGTGAACTTTGAAAACTTGTCGCCAGAAAAATCGCCAAGCGCCTTTTTTGTCGCCAGTTAAAGAAAAAAATCGCAATTGGCGACATTGGCGATGCCCAGCCCGAACCCTTCCAGTGTTCATTCATTGTAACACGCGGCGATGCCGAATCAGAGGCCTGAGAGGGGTTCTACGAGTTTTCTTATTCAATGAAATTCATTGAAAACGTCACTTCCTATGCCGAGAAGGCCTTCCAATGCACGGTTTTTCTCAATCGAAAACTTTAATTCAAATCTACTTTAACTTTCAAAGAGATTTAAAAAAGTAATAAAGGTATGATTTTTTTTAGTTTACCAGGTCGGCGCGGTACAAATGTACTTCATACACAATTGCCTTTAAACCGTTCATCACGGCAATATACACAGCATTAAAAACGCATGTGACGTGAAAATCACAAAATTTACCTGTTGATTATTAACTAAACAACAACATCTCTTGTTCATTTATTGATTTATTCAATCTTGTAATTCATATTATGAAGGGCCGTAACTTTGATGTAAGACTACCTGCACATTCAGGTACCCGACTCGACTAGTGCATTACGTCAAATATTATGTGTCCAAAAGTACTCTTTTTGGCGACACAGTAATGAAATTGGCGACAAAATTTTACAACTGGCGATTTTCTTGGCGACAGACTTTTTCAAACAAGCGCTAACCCTGCTAGGGTCTTTTCACCAGATATATGCCATATATTATTTATGGATGGTGGGGAACCATACGTTACTGGTATCCAAGTTACAATCTCTAGTTATTATTGCAATGCACTGCAAATTTTCTATCCATAATAATGGTCATTTTAAAGGCATATGCTATGAAATAGAACCACCGTTCAAAACAAGCTAATTTTTTCAGTTTGTTCTATATCGACTGCAAAAATATTGTATAATGATTAGGCGGAATAACTCTTCCAGGTAAATTTCACAAACCTCGTTACCAAGAGCTATCGATAACTGACCACTGGGTAACTGACAACGTGACATGGTCATTATGAGATTAAAATGGACTGATGACGGTGAAAATGATTGTAAGAGATATTCCAAGCAAAACAGTATATTAATTTAAATGTTTACATGAAGAGGAAAATATACAAGTCGAGAGAAAGAAACAGTAGATGGTTATTTAGAAGTAGAAGATATACAAAAACAATGGGATATATATTAAACGTTTATCCTTTTAATTTACACAAAAACAGTAACTTGATCCATCATGAATCAAATTGCATAAAAATACTATATGTGTGCGCAATACAAATTTAAGTAAAAATACTAATACACATTTTAATAAGTGTGATTATTCATGATACACTGCACCCATCAATCCCAATGCTAATGTTTAACTATCTTATCAAATTCATTAAACAAATATTTAATTGGTAAATGCAAAATAAATAAATAAAATTTTGAATAATATTTTGGCCCATTATTAGAAAAAAGAATGTATTATTTATATCAATAGAATACATTTTTTGCATCAGAAAATTTCTCATATTGCAATAAAAAACAAATAATATGTATAAAATCACTTTTACAAAGTTCACATAATCCATGATGTCTTGGTTTTCTGGTATAATCTTCCCACGGCAAACTTCAATAGGTAGTTTCTGATTATTATAAATTCACAATAAATTAATATTGCTTAAAGTGGGATCTCACATACCAGTAATTAAAAGATTATCAATAAACATCCTGTTTATTAGTAGACCTTTATCACCAGTAATCAAAAGAACTTACCGTCCAATTTGCAAAAAATTATTGGCACGTGTGTGTATAAATCATTAGATATGAAGTCTCTATGATACCCGGTAAATGTTATTTCTGTAATTTTGAAAAGATATATTTGACCAAATTAATAAGATAAATCCAACAAATTAAGAAGATTAATTTGGGTGGATATACTACTGATGGACCGACTTACTGGCCTAATGAAATTAATTTTGAAATTTTAAAATTATTAAAATATTACTTTTTTCTTATTTGACTAAATTAATAATTTATAATTATTTTTATTGTCTTAAGAGATTATTTCACTTTCATTCTCCTCACTTTTCTCGTTATATTTATTTGAAAAAAATCCAGAACATTTATGAAGCTGACTGACAAATCTGTCTTTATTTTTAATTTTTTTTAAACTTTTAATAGTATATTCAAAGGTCGAGAGGTATACACCTTTTGTTTGTTATTATTATTATTATTATTATTATTATAATAATTTTTGACCGTTTTTTACTTACGGGGAAGTCGGTGTAACTTGTACCGGACTATTGGTGGGGAAAATAAAACTTTTATACTTGGTGCGGTGTCGGCCATATAAGATATTTCTTCACTAGATATTCACAAAGTCCCCTATTTTTAAATAAAATTGGAAGTAATTTGCCGTCAAAACCAACATTTGATTTTTATGTTTTTACCTTTATCAAAGTGTGCTCTAACACTTTAGATGTGGTCATTTTTGAAAAAAATCAAATTAGCGTGAAAAAACAGCCTATAACTAAAGGTCTTTCACCACATTTTTCAAAAATTAAACAAGAATATTAAGAGATAGTGCCGAAATAACTGCTATATTTTTAACTTAAAATGGAAGTAATTTCCCGACGTCCTAAAATTTTACAAAAAATACTGAAAAACCGGAATTTAATAAGGAACTCAAATAGATGTGGTCATTTTTTGTATCGTTATTGGTTTCTTTTTAACGAAACAAAAACTGTACACCTGTTCTATATTTCTATGTACCGATCGTAAGACACTGAGCTGTAGATCGTTACACAGGTGAAGTACGATAATGTACATAATAGTTGCCTATGGAACATGCAAACAAAAGTATGCAAAAATAATGGTAGGTCACCGCATTTAATTTTTCAACAACTCTTGTTCAATATATGCAGTATTTCAAGGATTTCGCATTTTTACCCAAAAATCGGTATAATTTGAAAAATCAACCTCAAACAAACTCAAGAAATTCATTAAAATGTTATAAACAGCAAACTTACATCATACCCATATTTAACATGTTAAAAATGTCAAAGTTGGCAGTTCAATACACATTTATTAAAATAATTGGTAAAAAATACATTGGAGAAAGTGTTCATTTTACCGCCTTTTTCACAAAATTTTCCATACATTTAATGTACAAAAAAAATCTACCATTCGAAATCTTATCAAAATCTGCCAAAAGTTTCACCAGACTATATACTTCACAAAAACAAAGAAAAATTGATAGGTCACCAGGATATTTTAGGATTTAAAAATAAAAAATTATCCCTACCCCCATGATTTTTTTCAAATTTTCCATTGAAAACAATGAAAAAAAATCCCCAAAAGATTTTCTCTTTTCAGTTATTTCAAATATTAGCGTCAGATTCTTGACAATACACAAAACAAAGTATATTTTTACATATTATTTACAATATTAATCGATGTTTTATAATCTGGATATTAAAAATAGATTCCTAATTATCGTAAAAATAGCTGCAAATCTATAGGAATTAAAAAACTCCAATGAAAAGAAAAAAATATAACAGTTTTGTTCAACCATGTCAACATTCTTATATCTCTTGGAACTTACATGAATTTCAATTACTTTGTGGTATAGACAAATAGAGAAAACTCTATACCATGATCAGTTTACATTTTGTGCATATGTGCTTGTAATACTCGGATTATAGGCCGTACCGTTTTTCGTTTTGGATGACATAAGATAGATAGAACTTAGTTGCTGCAACGTTGTGATGAAATTTGGACAATTCACGGCTGTATGGTTTCCATTTGTTTATGTTTACTGTAATAGACATCACTTAATCATTTTTCAAAGCATGTAGTTGAGAAGTACGTTCGGGTTCGTCAACAGTTGGACCATATTTGTTCATTTGAATCATGCGGGCAAAAAGTATCTTCTTGCCTTTTTAATAAACCGCATTCTTCTTCTAAAAGGCATTTTGATCACTAATTTTACGATTTATACGATTTATATTGCCAAATAATGATGTTTACAGTTGCTACGGTCGATCTTCGTATACTGCTAGTATATCCCTTCATTTCAAATGTCGCACCACTTACACAGTCAATTACGTAAACAGAGTAGTCTCCCCTGGATGCGCGGATTCGGTGCGCAATCAAAAAACCCGAAAATGTCTTTAAAGGCATAAAAGATAGATTAGTGTGTCAATAAGTTTTAGTATTTTCTATACCCCTCTCCTTCTTCATTTGAAACCTGTTATTGTCAAGCATTCTAAAAACGTTGTCAGGAGAAACTCCTAAATCCTTGTGTTATAATATAATGTAGCTGGTCAGAAACTTATGCAGAAGTTTCTGATAAGCAATTATACATTAACATTTAGTTTAGTGTTGTTGCAATTAAACATATCATAAATTATAAGTCTAAATTAGTCAAGCAGTGTGCAAACGACAAATATATGACGTTATATATATGTGAACTTATAGCAACACGATAATGGTGTACAACAACGTGGCTATTACATCTAGTCACATGGCAATTTTTCATGTTTTATAAGGCATGAATTTGCTAGCAGTGTTAACGTTACAGCGCTAGACGTCCGTTTCCGAATACAATCGGAAGAGTTTGGCCAAAATGCAAAGTGCAAGCTGTGGAAATGACACAAATATAGTTAGTTATTTTGTAATGTTCTTACGAGATTGAAGGTCAGACTTACGAGACTTGAAGGCCAGATTCATAAAAATAGTCTAGACGACATATCCTCCGAAATTAATAAACAATAAGTGTTTTACTCAAAAACTAATCCTTAAATGACAGAAACTGTCTTTTATAATGAATAATTCATTAAGATTAGAGGAACGACATAGTTAAAATAGAAAATAATAAAACGACGATCAAATATCCTGAACAATTTATAATTATCATATCATCTTGACTTAGATTAACCCCTGGCAGAATATAGGTGAAACGTCTTTTCGCACAATCAGTTTGATAGCTAGACAGAAAGTGCCTTGAGAGAACCTTGTTTCACTTTTCTCATTGAAGTTCACGTGTACACCTTTATCAGTCAGTTTAATAGATTTTACTTCAAGGATTGTGATTAGGACATAGATCGGTAATCAGTATGGATGTTTAAAATGCAATTTCTTGTTCGATATTATACTATGTACAAGATGCATAGTTAATTAAGACTTAATGGTTTATAACTTCAGAAATATTATATCAAATGTTGAGTTAAAAACTTCTTACTTAAGGCATTAACATCTATCAACGATTAAAACAATTAAGAATACAAGAAAGAAATGTCTTATTGATTACGAATAACAGGTACAACAGCTATTGCAAGTTATAGTTTAACTTTTACTGCAACTGTGTCATATAATGCTAAAGCCTGTATTTTTTTTAAATAAATTTATAAATATATGTTTATTGACTAAAGGCCCCAGGCCGATATCACAATAAGTTACAATCAATGGCGGTATATAAATGACAAAATGTGAATAATACATAACATTTTCAAACTAAATATATTTCTAAATGACAGCATTTGTAGACCTTTTTCTTAATGCATAATATATAAACATGCTTAAATGTTTTAACAACAGCAATATTTTTGAACACATAAGAATAATACATTTCTGATAAGTAGGATATTTGAAATATTTTAAAGAGATGTTGTATATGTCGTATATTATTGTAAGCATTGCAAATAAGTTTAAAATGGTACTCGTCTTTTATACATTTTAAATGACAAAACCTGCATAATCTATCCTCCTTTTTATACCCCTATGCCTACCCTTTTTAATAGCCAAATTAGACACACCTACCCTAAAAAGTGCTAATGCGTGTCTAAATTTACTTATTTGAATTGCATCGATACAAACTTCTAGTTCTAAAACAGTTTTAAAATCCTTGTATGTTCTTAACTTTGGTTTACTACTTTTATCGCTGTACCATTGTTGTAAATATATATCTTTCATTCTTTCCACAAATAATGTTAAAAATAAATTTATATTAACCCCCTGAAACAACCAAACCTCCCAAAACCAGTGGTGCACAACAAAATTCTAACTTTTGTAACCCAATTATCTCTCCCATTACTATCTAAAAAGTACAACATGTCATAAGCTTTCTTAACATAACTCTCATTACCTAAACATAAAATTTTAAACCAAAAAGTAAGTACACGTTTGGTATATATAAAGGTAATCTCCCACATTCAGAGAGTACAGCAATATTACTAACATTTAAATTAACTGTTAAAAACCGTTTACATGTAACATACTGTATATGTTCTAGCACATCATATTTTTGAAAACCCATTTCTCTGACCCATACATTAATATTGGATATATCTTTGTGTTAAAAATTCTAAAAAATTTATCTGTTAGCAGATTCCCTAATTTTTATAGTGAACTTAATAAAATTGATACAGCTTTTTTTATCCTTTTTAGCTCAAGGTGCAACCATTTCATATGATAATAACTGCCTTGAAAAGTTAATACCCAAGTAAGTGTAACAATTCACTGTGTTTAACCTCATTCCATTATAATACCATTTCTCATGTTTAGACAATTTTCCACCCATTTTAAAACAACAATATTCGTTTTCTGGAGACTAACATTTAACTTGTGCTTATTACAATACATTTTAAGAGTATCTAATTGAATCTGTAAACCACTAACAGTTTCTGAAAACATTATGATATCATCTGCAAACACCATGAATTTTCTGTTAAATCAGGCATCATCTGTATACTCCTGTTTCCATCTTTTGCCATCATTTCCTATAACTCATTTATATACATCGAAAATAAAATTGGACTTAGAACACAACCTTGTTTCAAACCAAGAGATACATTGAAATATTCTGAATTCAAAGACCCGCTTCTAATACTACAACTAACATTTTTATACATAGTTTGAATTACCCTGTCCAAGTTAGGGGGGCCCCCACATACACACACCTCTATGTTTTAATACTTGAAACATATTGTTCCTTTGAACAGTATCAAACCCCCACTTAAAGTCTACAAAAACAGCATATAGTTTATCCTTTTTCTTACATAAATATTTTTGTACAACAGCTTATAAAATAAAAATGCTATTTAGGGTAGAATAACCTTGCCTTAAACCAGCTTGGCTTTCAGCTATTTTATTGTAAATGTCAACCCAAAAACTCAATATTCTAAGTAAAATTGTTGTAAATACATTACCCCTACATCCCACCTGGTCTGGGGGTAACGTGTTTTAATTTTAATATGATATATATATATATATATATATATATATATATACCCCTACATCCCACCTGGTCTGGGGGTTACGTGTTTTCATTTTTAATATGATATATATATATATATATATATATATATATATATATATATATATATATATATATCTTAAATATTAATAGATACTTTTGTCAAAATATAGAATACCTAATATAATCGAAAACAAACATGTCCGAATCACAATCCAGAAGTATAACTAAGATATATATATATAACTAAGTTATATATATAATTATTATGAATTAAAGTTGCAACTCATGAAAAAATCTCTGACAGTTATTATCGTAATATGATGCAATCTATAATACAATGTCTGTTGTAGATTTAGGGTTGTATGCAAAGAAAGAGTTAATCTTGAAAGACGGCGTGATTTGCAGAATAAATGTATGGCATATATATCTTGGTAATTAAAGGTTAAAAATCTTGAAGAACTGTTTAATTTACATGAAGTAAAATTGTGTCATTTATTTTCAACATACCTTTTATAGCATTAAAATATCAGAATGTTACTGATCAGATTACCATTATCAAAATATGATGCATTCTATATGCAATGTATTTTAACTGTAAAGACTACGGATTGTTTTACACATTATGTTCTAATCCTGAAAAACGACTTAATTAAGAGTAAAAGTGCCATGCAAATTGATCGGAAGATGGAACATTGGAAATGTTTCTTAAGAAAGTTATATCGGTAATAAAAATAGTTAAGTGACATATCTATTAAAAACTGTTTAATCAAGTAAAATTGGTATAGAATTTTAAAGGAACAAGAGGCTCCGTAAGCATTAACGGTCTCCTGAGTGTAAGTTGTGTATTTTAATACCGAATACCTTAAACCCATGATCTTAATAAATATGTAAGAAATAAATGCATTAAGTTAATGTTAGTAAATTATTTATAGTTTCAGAGATGTCACACCAATTCAGTAGTAATTAACCTTATCTTAAAACATAATTAGCACCTTAAAACATTAAAAAATAGTATTTTAAAATAGAGCAAATCTGAAGGGTTTTCAATAGCAAATGATGTATACCCCGTTTCATTAGATTTCACTGATATTCGAGAAGGTTAAAATTCGAAACTTTCACACAATTTTTATTACACACGTGGCGGGTGAAGCTAGCTTAACAGGATGTGCTTACCCTTCCGGAGCACTCGGCCTCACTTCCCTGGTGAAAGTTCACGTGTCTAACCTAACTTGTCATTTCCAAAGTTTTTTTTTACTTTGCTTCTGGATTGTGATTCCACTATGGATTGTCATGTGCTACTTTTGAATTTTTATGAAATAATATAATTCAAAAGTAGATATTATTTCATAAAAATTTAAAAGTAGCACATGACAGGATTAGTATGTTTACACACGACGACAGCTTACAAAGGCAAATGCAAGTCATCGTGAGTCTAGCTCAGTTCACCTATAACCAGAGGGTCGAAGCGGAAATTGAAAGTTTATGAAAGTACATCTGCAATACATACCTCAACGAATTAAAATAATGACAAAAGTGTTATTCGATGCGTAATTTACCGCGAGTCTAGCTCAGTTGACCTATAAACCATAAGGTTGGAGCGGAAATTGAAAGTCTATAAAAAGCAATTCTTCAATAGCATAACTCAATGCCATAAAATAATAACAAAAATTGTTCTTCGATCCGTTAAGCATAATTCCAGAAATTGGTTGCGTTACGGTTTATATAATTAAATGAAATGAAAATCTAGTAATCGGAAATGTAAAATAATTCAATTGACATAGTTTGTTCACAATTTATATAAAGTACAGGCCTGTCGAAAGTTTAACAATGGACTAAGGACTCTGTGTCTATAATCGGAAGCTCAAATCGGCTTCTCGTTAGTTATATCATAGAAGTCTTACCGTACTGCTATTTATTGTTCGGATGATTTTCGACCACTGGCTATCGATTTCTCTGCCACCTAACATCGATTCCTTTTTGCTAACCAAGTGTCGACAGGTCTGTACTGTATATAGTCTAGGCGAGTCTATCCCACCGATAAATTTATCTTATTACATAGTAATGTGTCTGATGACATTATCTCCTTATGTAATCTTATTTTTTTCTGTAAATTAAAAGGGTTGGACAAATAATAGCAATTTATTATGAACCATTCAAGATTTTATTATGAACCCTTTTAGATTAAGTGACTGATAACATGGTTGGTAATCAGTTAAGGCATTTTGGGTAAAAACCGTAAAATTTTATTTGGCTATTACGATATATGCATAACAATGTACTTATGTTTATATTATTAGCAGAGAAAAATCTCTTCATTGAACCGTTAAAATATATAGGAGCATAAAGTTAAATTTATCGGTGTAATTTTATTTTTATATAAAACCTAGAGGAAAGCTTTTAAATTTCTACGGATTTATTTCATCCAAGGATTTGAAAATTTTATTGTTGTAACTTCTCGTCTCAATCACATCGATCTTTCAATAAAAATAGGCATTTACTTTGATAGTGAAGAGATAAGAAACACTACTACTGAAAAGATAAAAACACTTGACAAAAATAGAAAGAAAAAATGGGTCCCTGAAATAACCTTAAAAAAGGAAAAAAATAACACTTTTGCTTCTTTCTTTAATCAAACATAAACATGTCGATACATTTTCAGATCACAATTACAAAAGCAAACTAAAAACTTTGGAAACTGGCAAACTAAGTAAAACAGGTAAACTGCTTCCAGGAAGATGAGACCGGGTGCTCCGGAAGGGTAAGCATCTTTGTCTAGCTAGCTACACCGGTAACATGAGGAAATAGGAATAGATCTAGATATGACAGCCTACCATGTAGGCACCTCTAAAATAAATAATGTCTTGATTAGTAAACTACAAAATCGTATTTAGATATGGCTACAATTTCTCTTAAGAGAAGCTAGTTAAATTTTAACTTTCATCATTATATCATAATTGGTGTCTTTATTCTGGACGTATTTCCGATTTGTCAGGAAGTCATTAAAATAATGTCATTTTATGCAGTTTTTGTCTGCAGTTTACATAAAGCATTATCTGGCTCTAATTAGATATTCTAGGATCGAGACATATGAAGATGAAATCTAACTTCAAGCAAAGCTTAGTTTTCGTAGGCGGTAGCAATGTATTTTTTATGGTGAAAACAGTGTTATTTTTTAAAGCATAATCAGAAGTTACTTTTCTGATGGAATATCAACGTAATTATTGATAGAAATGAAAATTATGATTATTTCTAGCAAATAAACTACTTTGCTTTTGTTATTGTAGCGTCGCCGCCGTGATCTAGGCCTCACTCTTCTCCTCTGAGCCAATACTGATCTAATCGCAAATATATACAGACTGCCAAGAAAATATTGAATCAACACAAGGCCAACTCCCTCCTTTAAGGGTCTTTAAGGAATCATTAAATATGTCCTTAAAGATCCTTAAAGCATCCTTAAAGCCCACTCTAAGGACCGCCATCTTTAAGGATCTTTAAGATCTCTTTAAGGCGTCTTTAAGGACATCTTTAAGGATCTTTAAGGCTTCCTTACAGATCCTTAATGGAACTGAAATTTTAAGGATCTTTAATGCGGCTTTAAGGATCTTTAAGGATCACCCTGACATACACGTGTATTTAAATGATATAATGGTGTTTTTTAAACCACCCTGAATTGGCAAAGGATGCACCATTATTTATTTACTTTTATTTATTTATTTATTTATTTGGTATATATTACACAAAAATCATTGGAGAAAAACACACGATTAAAAACAAATTAATAAATAATAAATAAATAAATAAATAAATAAATAAATAAATTAATTAACTAATCAAATAATTTATTTATTTATTTATTTATTTATTTATTTATTTATTAATCAATTAATTAATTTATTTATTTGTTTTTATTTATAATCTATACTGCTCCGAATATTATGTCCCAGCTCTAAATTGATTCAATGTACAACTTCTTATTTATTTATTTATTAAACTAAAAAAAGTGTAGTTTTGACTATTTATCATTACGGATTTATGCCCATAGGTAAGAAACAGAACATTGTTCCTAATTAATGATCATCATCATACCCCCGGTACCTCATCAACAACTTACCCAACTAATTGATAACAGAAGCAAATTCAAACTCATTTTAACCATACGATAGTATATTTACCGTATGTTGTTAATCTCTTTAATTACCTAGATGGATTTGAATTTTAATGGAATCTGATGATTAATCTACGTGAGTAGTAATGTTAGGGATACTTCAAATACTTTTTACCAATTGTTATTTGTGTATAAATAAATAAATAAATAAATATTTTTAAAAACTTTAATAAATATATGAAATATGAGAGAGAGAGAGAGATACAGAGAGGACAGAGCGAAGACTTGTACATCATCAGTTTTTAAACTACCATTATCTGATATTTCTTATTCATGACCTTGAAATGTGCATTCATATAAATAAATAAATAAATAAATAAATAAATGAATAAATGAATAAAAAATCATATAAATAATCAAATAAATAAATAAATAAATTATTATATAAATTAATAAATAAATAATCAAATAAATAAATAATCAAATAAATAAATAATCATATAAATAAATAAATAATAAATAACAAATAAATAAATAAATAAAAAATCATATAAATAATCAAATAAATAAATAAATTATAATATAAATTAATAAACAAATAATCAAATAAATTAATAAATAATCATATAAATAAATAGATAAATAAATAAATAAACCAATTTCATAGACAAAATTGGTAGATTCATTTGCACTATCTTTTTCATGTAATAATTTCTCGATAGATCCAGTAAAATAACTTGTATTCTCTGATCAAGTTGTTTATGGAGAGAGAGAGAGAGAGAGAGAGAGAGAGAGAGAGAGAGAGAGACTCGGAGCTGAGAGTTGTCTATCGGAACTTTTTTACACAAGCGAAAACTATAAGCATGATTTTCTAATCATAGAATAGGTCCACAATCCAAGTTAACAAATTTCGGGCTAAAAATGTTGTGATTTATAATGAAACAATTAAAAGAAAAAACAAAATTTATATCGATCGGCATTTATTTTAGGTAAATTATCGTCTTAATTTGTTTTCTTGCTGAAAATGGGGTTCTCTGTGTGTTTCCGTTTCATCCACAATCCTAGAACTGACGGCCCCCACAACATAACTAGCAAAATCTTGATCTCACTGCCTTGGTTCACATCTTTCGGGAAAATCTAGTGTGAGAAAACTCGCTTGTCGAATATTAGTTCTAATCTCAGTGCACTTCGATTTCCTTCACTATCCTTTAACTTGAAGTCTCTACGCAAGACTATACAATTTTTTTTACAAACTGACAAAATATTAAACTGGGACAGGCCATAATCTCAGATAATTTGTCAGTTCGCTCAGGTTTTACATTCTTGACCATTTTAGAATTCTTATTCATTAAATCAAATAATGATATAAGTGAAATAATCTTGACACAGGAATGAAACTCTATACTCTGCTATCCCGTTATCCTGATTATGTTGAGAAAAAAGTAAAAAAGTTTTCTCCAGAAATATATCAAATGGTGTTGTTCAAACACAAAAAGATATTAGCAGTCTACAGCTGACGTTGGAATATTGTCATATCTAGGAGAGAGAGAGGAGAGAGAATTTTCAGTGTCGTGTACTTTTTTCGTTCTGTTTAAAAATGGTATATGATGCAGTGTCAGATCCAGCGGGATGTAGGTAGGTGGGCGGGGAGGGAGGCACCCCAACATTTGCCCCTGCTTTTCGACTTTTTTCCCTCTCGCTTACCGCAAATTGTCAAGCAACCAGTGGATGGACCAGTTAATTAGTGGTACTGATTAATTAATTCGTGTACAGGTAGGAAATTGCAATCAGGTGATGATGTAATGTGCCAGTTCGCCGAGATATGAAAGACTTCAGGTAGTGCTGACCAGTCTTAGGTGATAATGTTATTTACCTGATCACTTAGGCATGAAAGAACCCAGTTAGTATCAGTAAATGACGTTAATTAGTAATACTAATTGAGATACTTCTGTCTTGTCAGAAAGCATGAATTTTAAACAGGGTTGTTATCAGTACTTTAAAAATAATTCTTATTCAAGGACAGATTCCATAAAGAGTGATTCCATTAATCATAAATGAATAATTAAATCTGTCTTTTGGGACCAAGGGTCAGGGCCCAGAGAGAGAGAGAGAGAGAGAGAGAGAGAGAGAGAGAGAGAGAGAGAGAGAGCTAATTAGAATGATATATTTTTAGCACATAAGATTATCTTTTTTGTATATTTTTATAGCGCAAAGTTCTATTTTCATATAAAAGTCCCAACTTTTGTACATTTTTTGTACATTTTTTTAATTTTTAATTGGTTTTAATAGATAAATTCTGTCTCATTTGACTTTTTATTCTATCCGTCCGTTATTGGCTTTATGGAACAAATCTAAAATGATAAGTGCTATTTCTGGTAAAAAGAATTCTTGTTTGTTGCACCATTATACTGACTATTTAGTATAATAATGTAATAATTTATTTAATATAATAAAATTTACTTGAATGTTCAGATGGATGTCATATGGATAATTTTAAACAGGTGTGGAAAAAAGGGGGAGGAGGAGACTTACCACTTCGGTAGCAGCCAGCTCAGTTGGTAGAGTGTCGACTGTCCGCTCCAGAAGTGGAAGGTCGCGGGTTTTGTCTCTGGCCGGGTCTGATCCAAAACTTGAAAAAGGGTAGTGACTATTCACATGGATCTGCTTTTGAGTATGACAATGGTAATATTTTTTTAAACAGTTCTACCAGATTTATAACAGTAGGAAATGTCGCTAGTTCTACTGTTTCATTTTGTAAAGAGTACTATTATTATAATAGTTATCATGTGCACCCCCTTTTCTCTCTCTCTCTCCCCGGGAAATGAATTAATTTCTACATGATGAAATCATTCTCATCGTTCCCCTCATAAAACAGTCATTTAAGTTAACACAGGATGAAATCACATCTTTATGCATTGCATAAAGATGGCATAAAGATGGTCTTTATGCCATCTTTAAGCATAGCGTAAAGATGCATAATGTCCAAAGTCCTTTATGCATCTTTAAACCATCTTTATGCATGAAAATATTATAAATTACAAATATAATTCATAAATTATAAATAAAAATAATAAATTGAAAATAAAAATTATGTTTTTTAAATAAATTTATTTATTAATTATTTTTTTAATTAATTAATTAATTAATTAATTTATTTATTTATTTCTTCATTAATTTATTTATTTCTTCATTTATTTATTTATTTCTTCATTTATTTATTTATTTATTTATTTATTTATTTATTTATTTATTTATTTATTTATTTATTTATTTATCTGGTAATAGGTATTTATAAATGTATCTTGGATTAAATATGTGACCAGGTAACAAGTGAAAACTAGAATTTTGTAATAAAATTTCATCAATTACATAAAATCTCTCTCTCTCATCAGGTCGATATTATGCATATGAAGTCTTACGGGAAATGTTTACGGGGTAGCTGTATAATTACTATAATTACCATTACAGGTGATTTTACCTGTAAGCAAGAGATATATTTTCATCACATGTGTCGGGGATGGTTTAAATACATGATATCCTGAACATTTCGTATTTAGTAAGAGAGAGAGAGAGAGAGAAAATAAAATGTTTACAGTGTAGTCAACAAAAAACCATTCCACTTTGTAAGATATTAAACATAGCTATTTATTTATTTATTTATTTATTTATTTATTTATTTATTTATTTACACGTCAGAAACACATTGAACAAAGAATTTGTGTAGTGGTTTGTCAACCAGTGAAATAGCATGGATTGGCCAACCCCGGTGAAAAACTGTAACTGTTCATTTCACTACTCTTATTTATTTATTTATTTATTTATTTATTTATTTATTTATATTTATTTATATTTTTTTATTTATTTATTTATTTATTTATTTATTTTTTATTTATTTATTTATTTTAATAATTCCTATACTGTATTAAATTTTATTGAGTCGTTTCCGGCAATTTTTTATGTATTTGGCAATAGTCTATCTATGTAAATAAAAATCAAATCAAATCAAAATCTGAATAAAAATCCAAAAGTATTCACCGGTTCTTAACGGGTAACAGTACAGGTCATGTAGTCTCACTTAGCATACATTTTGAATTTCAAGGTAAAAAGGTAGGATTTTTATGTATGCTAAGTGAGACTGGAACATGGTTGTGGACCATGGAGAGAACAATAGAAATTAATTACAGGTAAACTAAAGTCTGTTTCAAAATAAAATGACATTATTGCAAATCAAAAAAGAACCATACAACCAATTTAACAAGAATTAAATGTGTTCAATTCTATTTTAATAATAATAATAATAATAATAATAATAATAATAATAATAATAATTTATTTTATTTAAGTGTCACATATAAAAATTCAATGTTCACATACATGTAAAAAACCTTATAAAATTTTTATATCTGGCCACATGTGGCCTACGAGACACTACATATTGTATCTATAATTAAAATACATCTAAAAAATACAACAAAAATTTACTCATAAAAATTAAACATTTGATCTTATTATACCTCATTAGAAAAATACGATACTATCTGTAATTTGATTGGATCGTTGGATTATGTGATCAGGGTGGAGAAAACATCGTGTATTCCTCTGAAAACATCATATCCCACCTCTTCGGAACACACCATGACGTTACAATGATATGACATCATCGATGGAGAATCGGTCACGACGTTCAAGCGTTTGCCTCCGATGAGTTCCGATAGGAGAAAAAGCAATGAATCGGGGAAGGAATGATGTTTTCAGGCTGACTTTTTTAAAAATATTTTTCTATCTTTCTGTCTTTTTTATTACAATGGTTATCTTTCGGTATAATAAACAATTTATTGCCTTTGAGTGAGGGAGATATGAACATTTATTCACCCGCAACAAGTCACATTTCCCGAGGGCTTCGCCCTCGGGAAATGTGACTTGTTGCGGGTGAATAAATGTTCATATCTCCCTCACTCAAAGGCAATAAATGTATAATATAAATTAAAACATTTGATACTGTTGAAAATGTTAGCCAATATCTGTTTAGAAATTTTATAATAATAATATATTCAAAATTATTTTTTTAACATTTACATTTTCAAATTGTGAAAAAAGACAGAATTTTCACTATAATTAGCAGGTAATTAAAAAGAGCTAAATTCATTTACCAATAAATAAAAAAGTACGTAATACTTTAAACAGACAATAAGAATAATTTTTTCACAAAATCCTTAAATCTCACTACATAAGGGAAATTTTAATGGCAGAACAGCAAAACTAAAAGATTTTTTATAAATAAAGAACAAAAGTTGATATTGTTATAGTTATTACATTTCTCTTAGAAATTGCTAGAAATCCTGGTGTAGTTTATTAAAATTTAGTTTTCTAAAACTTAACCATATTTCCGTTCATAAAACAAATTTATTAATCTATTTTTATTTATTTATTTATTTACAAGTTTTTATTTATTTTATTTACTAGTTTTATTAATGAACTGATTAAATTATTATTATTTCTTATTTATTTATTCTTTTACTGGTTTTTATTTATTATGAATGAATGAATGAATTAATGAACGAATGAATTTCTTCATTGAAAAAGCTGAAAATATTTTTTTTAAATATTGAAAACATGAAAAAATATATTCAGCTTCTTATGAAACAAGTGAAATTTCAAGTCTGTTGAAGTAAGATATCCAAGTTTGAATCGCACCACCAAATCAAAACATGTTTTTTTCACTGAATACATGTTCAATTTATTGGTATATTTATTTTTTTTAATTTCATTCATTCTTTTCTTGGTTTATTTTTATTATTATTACCTTTGAATTTATTTATTGATTTATTTATTTATTTATTTATTTATTTATTTATTTATCATTAATTAACTGATTATTATTTTTTATTGATATTTTTCAATTGTTATTTTTTGTTGCTTTTTAAAAAAACCCTAAAATTATGATGATAATTATACGTATTTAAGAAATGGACTATAGCCAGGTGTACATGTCTCAGGTAAAATTTGGCGATTTTAAAATGTATGCTAAGTGAGACTATGGTTTTTTAAAATGTATGCTAAGTGAGACTAAACCGTACAGGTAAATAACTTATTTTGTAGTTAAGACATATGTTAATTCTGTACCAGTATTGATGTAGCAGAGATAACAAATCAGAGATAGGGTAATGTACTGGCTGCTATTTTTAAAACTGTTGGACTAGTTGCATTTGAACAAAAATAAATTTAAAACGGAAAAATATTAACCACCGTATTTACATGTGTGGATATTTTTATTTATTTGTGTCAACTAAAACATTCAGTATTAAAAGCATACAGTATTTTGTAATTTATATTTTAATGTTTACAATTGTAAATTAAACTAATGCAAGTTATGTTATAGTAGAAAAGTGCATTATGAAAATTTCAAAACCAGAACTGTCTTGTGCTGCTTCTTAAAAGCATCATTATAAATAATAAAAAAAATAATAAATAAATAAATAAATAAATAAATAAATAAATAAAATAATGTTGGTTTTTGTTATTATAATTCTCTAGTTACTCAGTTTCCTCCATTATCCCAGAACTCCCTGAGAGAGACGGGGAGAGAGAGAGAGAGAGATTATAACTTGGGATAATGTGTGGCCTAGGCAAGTCAAAAAAACATTGAAGACATTCAAACGCATTATTCAATTCAATTCTTTAATTAACTGTGTTCCTTACTCCACATTAGCAAAATATATACAGTAGAGTTCGGCTATAGCTGAATTTAATAGGCACACTTTTTAGTCCCGGACCGTATATCGACATACATCGTACAACATAGTTTAGTGGAAGACTTACAGATTCTGTGGCACTTGACTTTACATAGGTCTCAAAATCCTGGATGAGACAATGGTCCTCGTTACCTCTGTAGTCCTTATGTCAATTGAGAGAGAGAGAGAGAGAGAGAGAGAGAGAGAGAGACAAGGGGACATCAGATGCCGAGTGAACTAAAGCGTGCGTTGACGGATCAAGAGCACAGCACCTTTTACCGCTTAGATTTGAAGCCAAACCAGACTAATCCTTCAAGGTGTGAAAATGTTTGCTTGTCGACTGTGAACTATCCTAGAACCGTCAGATCCTCTCAACATAACTGACCGTGAAAATTTTGACATCCTCAATTTCTGTCCAGCGATTATAGTGTCTCTGCTAAGGTTTGCATCAAACTAGATGGGACATGTTCTAGTGTAAGACAATTTCTCAGTTCGCTTCGTTTTTACATTTATAAGTGAAATAATATAGAGGAAACTATTACTCCGCTATCCTGATAATGTTAAAAAAAGCTATCCAGATAATGTTGATAAAAAAGTTTTAATCCCCAAAAACATATTAATTTGTGTTCGTCAAACAAAAAAGTTAGCTTAGAATGGTGTCTTTGTAACAACTCCTAATGAAGTCCGACGCCTAATGAAGGCCGGACTTCATTAGGCGTTGACAATTTCGACGCCTAATGAAGTCCACAGATTGGGGCTCCAGACGAGGAGACTTTTTGATATTACCAAAAAGAAGTCTCAAAATTTTACGACTTCAATTTAGACCAACTAGCAATAGCAACGTACATTCAGGCACATACATCGTGTGCTTTGTCCAACCGTACCATACCCCCGCAAAATGTTTAGGGGGTATTTATACGAATCATCCTGTCCGTCCGTCCGTCCGTCCGTCCGCCCGTTCGTCAAAATATCGTGTAAGCTTAAATATGTAGCTTCCATGTCTATGAATGGATTTTGATCAAACTTGGAACCAAAGTTATTGTCCGTCTGTCCGTCCGTTCGTCCGTCTGGACGTTGGGAAAGGGAGGTATTTGTCTCTCCAAAGACCGTTATAGTTTTAGTTCTTTTTGGGGAGGCATAAAAGGTACCAATCGAGAATCATCGATAGATTGATTGATTGATTGATTGATTGATTGATTGATTGAGTGATTGGTTGATTAATTGATTGATTGACTGACTGACTGACTGACTGACTGATTGGCTGACTGAAAGACTGACTGATTGATTGATTGATTGGTTTGTTGAATGGGTTTTTTAGATCTAGTCAAGAATATTTACTTATATCGAGATGTCACCAGCTATAGATGGAATATTTGAAGTTTTTACCTTTGAGGTGCGTACAGTGTACAGGGAGGGTCTCCAACGAGCCATACTTTCTGTGATACATTGTTATCATGTGATGCTTTGGTTTATCAGGTCTTTTCCGAAGGACAACGTGACTTTCATTGCTAAATGCCGAGCTGCACATGTAAATAACATTAGCAACACTCTGCTATTGTTTTGCATTTTACAATATTTTAATCTTGCGTGCATTACCATGCATGTAATGAGGTGCCTAAAATATAATAATATTTATTTATTTAATTATTTATTTATTTATTTATTTATTCTTATTTTTATCTATCTTCTCCGCTAAATTTCTCAACAAGGTTTCTTAGAATCCATCATACGTACATGTATATGAAATCAAATGTGATTTTTTCCCCCAAACTCCCGTGCTTACTTTATCATGTGATGAATTTCATTAAGCTTCGAGGCAACAACATGGCTAACGATGTCCCATAGTATTTCATCCTTTTTAATCATAGTTTATGTGCAACAACCATGAAAAAAAAGTTTTGCAGTGGACTTTATATCAAGTGTTTTAATGAGTGAAAACGCGGAGGATCGTTGATATAGACAATATCTTGTTAGCAGTATTAGATAAAGTAGTAGTATACCTTTCTGAAGCTGAACTTCATTAGGCGTCGAGGTAACATAACGCCTAATGAATTCCCTTATTATATCTCGTTACATGTACATAGTGGACTTCATTAGGCGTCGGGGTAACTTAACGCCTAATGAAGTCCATTACTATATCTTTGTACATAGTGGATTTCATTAGGTGTCGAAGTAACTTAACGCCTAATGAAGTCCCTCACTATATCTTATTACAAAATGAATTTCATTAGGCGTGGAGGTAACTTAACGCCTAATGAAGTCCCTTACTATATATTATTACACAGTGGACTTCATTAGGCGTTACGTTACCTCGACGCCTAATGAAATCCACTATGTACAAAGATATAGTAAGGGACTTCATTAGGCGTTAAGTTACCTCGACGCCTAATGAAATCCACTATGTACAAAGATATAGTAATGGACTTCATTAGGCGTTACATTACCTCGACGCCTAATGAAATCCACTATGTACAAAGATATAGTAATGGACTTCATTAGGCGTTACATTACCTCGACGCCTAATGAAATCCACTATGTACAAAGATATAGTAAGGGACTTCGTTAGGCGTTACGTTACCTCGGCGCCTAATGAAATCCACTATGTACAAAGATATAGTAAGGGACTTCATTAGGCGTTAAGTTACCTCGACGCCTAATGAAGTCCACTATGCACAAAGATATAGTAATGGACTTCATTAGGCATTACATTACCTCGACGCCTAATGAAATCCACTATGTACAAAGATATGGTAAGGGACTTCATTAGGCGTTAAGTTACCTCGACGCCTAATGAAATCCACTATGTACAAAGATATAGTAAGGGACTTCATTAGGCGTTAAGTTACCTCGACGCCTAATGAAATCCACTATGTACAAAGATATAGTAAGGGACTTCATTAGGCGTTAAGTTACCCCGACGCCTAATGAAGTCCACTATGTACATGTAATAAGATATAATAAGGGAATTCATTAGGCGTTAAGTTACCCCGACGCCTAATGAAGTCCACTATGTACATGTAATAAGATATAATAAGGGAATTCGTTAGGCGTTAAGTTACCCCGACGCCTAATGAAGTCCACTATGTACATGTAATAAGATATAATAAGGGAATTCATTAGGCGTTAAGTTACCCCGACGCCTAATGAAGTCCACTATGTACATGTAATAAGATATAATAAGGGAATTCGTTAGGCGTTATGTTACCTCGACGCCTAATGAAGTTCAGCTTCAGAAAGGTATACTTCTACTTAATCTAATACTGCTAACAAGATATTGTCTATATCAACGATCCTCCGCGTTAAAATTATTAAAACAGTTGATGTTAAGGCCACTGCAAAACTTTTTTATCATGATAAAAATAAACATATATCTGTTGCACAAAACCATGATTAAAACGGAGACTTTTAATAAGATGAAATAGTATGGGACATCGTTAGCCGTGTTGTTGCCTCGAAGCTTAATGAAATCCATCAGATGATAAAGTAAGCACGGAAGTTTGAGGGAAAAATCAAATTTTGATTTCATATACATGTACGTATGATGGATTCTAAGAAACCTTGTTGGGAAATTTAGCGGAGAAGATAGATAAAAATAAAAATAAATAAATAAATAAATATATATATTTTCGGGCACCTTATTACATGCATGGTAATGCACGCAAAATTAAAATATTGTAAAATGCAAACAATAGCAGGGTGTTGCTAATGTTATTTACATGTAGCAATGAAAGTCACGGGGTCCTTCGGAAAAGACCTGATAAACCAATGCATCACATGATAACAATGTATCACAGAAAGTATGGCTCGTTGGAGACCCTTCCTGTACACTGTACGCACCTCAAAGGCAAAAACTTTAAATATTTCATCTATAGCTGGTGACGTCTCGATATAAGTAAATATTCTTGACTAGATCTAAAAAAACATTTAACAAATCAATCAATCAATCAATCAATCAATCAGGCAATCAAGTTGCATCCGTAAAATTCTTAGATTACAATTATTTAAACAATAGTTCTCGATTGGTAGCTTTTATGCCTCCCCAAAAAGAGTTAAAACTATAACGGTTTTGGAGAGACAAATACCTCCCTTTCTCAACATCCAGACGGACGAACGGACGGACAGACGGACAATAACTTTGGTGCCATGTTTGATTAAAATCCATTCATAGACATGGAAGCTACATATGTAAAGCTGACACGATATTTTGACGGACCGACGGACGGACGGACGGACGGACAGGGTGATTCGTATAAATACCCCCTAAACATTTTTGCGGGGTATGGTATGGTTGGACAAAGCACACGATGTATGTGCCTGAATGTACGTTGCTATTGCCAGTTGGTCTAAATCGAAGTCGTAAAATTTTGAGACTTTTTTTTGATAATATCAAAAAGTCTCCTCGTCTTGAGCCCCAATCTGTGGACTTCATTAGGCGTCGAAATTGTCAACGCCTAATGAAGTCCGGACTTCATTAGGCGTCGGACTTCATTAGGAGTTGTTACATGTCTTCCCACTTAGCCAACATTTTAAGATTTCCTATTCCCACTTAGCCAACATGGTTAAATAAACATTTAAGATTTCACCTGGAAAGAATTTGCTATAGTCTTTTTCAGCAAAATTGTTTTGTAGTAAATAAAAAAAGTGAATATTTTAAGTAGAATATCATAAATGTCACAAAAATTAAATAAAAAATAAATAAAGTATATAAAAAATAAATATTGAATAAATAAATAGAATAAATGTTTTGTGGTGCTGAATATTTTAATTTAATATATGTGTCTGTAGAGGTTTATCAATTTAGGCAATTATATTTTAAGATTTGTAATGTTTGAAAAATATTTAAAAATCTTTATTACTGGCTACTCAAGTCCAACTTCTCAACACCTGACTGTTCTCTGTTATTTATTTGTTATTTGTCATGTTGTAACATAATTTAATACATTCTAATGCTGTAGCAATTTATTGTTTGCTGTTTGCAATAAAGTATAATATTATTACATTGTATTATTATTATTATTTACTGAACGCTGAACAAAATATCATACACAATTAATAATCTTACAAAAATATCAATAAACAAAAAACATTATACATGTATGTATTAAACCTTTAATTCATTTCTGTGTAAATATTGCAAGTTTTAAACATTTTTAATTCATTTTTTCATTAATTGAAATAAGGACGTTTGCCTGTTTCAATAAGTTAAATATAAAGTTAAAAAGTAATACAACTGGGTTTTTTTCTCAAAAAAAGATTAATATTATAAAATTTATTATTATTCTTTCTTAAATATTATAATAGCTTTGTTGTAAATATTTTTCTCTAAAAACTTGAATTCATGTACCTAAGGCTTCATGACTTCTTAACAAACGAGAGAGAGAGAGAGAGAGGTCTAATATGGTTCTTCAGTAGAGGAATGATTTGATAATCCACTTTTTAAAGACCTTTTTAAAAAACATGAAACTCCATAGACATGATCAAATCCTCTAATGTGCATTTGAAATATCATACAATGCAACATAAAAATTTATTTAAGTTTTCCTTTTGCCACATCATTTTTAGGAAATTTTAGTTTTTATGGTGGAAAAATGGTAAATTTATATCATCTCCTTGTACACAAAATCAAGTTTGAATTTCTAACAAGTAATTTTATCGATATAGTTCTTAATTCTGTAAATAATTCCACATCTAATTTAAAGAAATATTTTTATTCAGATTTTATAATATTGTTATTGATTTTCTGAAACAGACTTTACCCTCACCTGTAATTAATACCTATTGTCTTTGCTAATCCTACAACGAACATCAATTCCCACTCAGCCAACATTTAAAATTTCACCTATAGGTACAAAATTTCAAAATGTTGGCTAAGTGGGAATGAACCCTTAGAATATCACTAGGTCTGAGAGAGAGAGAGAGAGAGAGAGGAGAGAGAGAGAGAGAGAGAGAGAGATTTGGGTTAACAACTTTACAGTGCCGTTCTTTTTTTTTAACAAAAAAAATATTATCAAATTATCAACTCGCGGCTTAGAATATCGCCAGGTCTAGGGGGCAAGGAGAGAGATAGATAGATTTGGGTTTACAGTGCCGTAAACTTTTTGAAATTATTATCAAATGTATTCAAGAAATAGTATATGGCAACAGTAACAAATATTCAGATTTTGAAATAGTTCTATTGTGTTAATATCAGATTAAAGTGTCAACATTATGATGTTTAAACTCTCTATTGAGATTTATTTAATTTTGCAGAATGAAATCATTACTCTTCTGTTGTTTAAAAATCGATTCATTACTTCACTTACTCTTTCTCTCATAAAACAGTTTAATGATGTGATTGATTAAATGAGGTTTTACATCTCTGTTAAGAATATTTCACTTATATCGAGATATCACCAGCTAAGGTGAAATAGTAGAAATTTTGACCTTACAGGGAGGGTACGCCTGACACGGGACATTTGTTTTAAGATCTTTTCAAACGACCCATGGCTTTCAATTCTGAATGCCGAGTGCTTGGTGAAAGACGTCACTACCCACAGGCTATTTTTAAGTCTTGGTCAGACCCGATCGCGTTTTGGACCCACGACTTCCAAAATACAAAGCATCGTATAGAGATACCATAGTGGCAGTTTTAAACGTGAAATGTAAAACCATAACATCAAGTGGATCTGTGTCATTCATTCATTTTTCACCTTCAATGTTACAAGGATTACAAAATATCATTGTAACTGTTCCTCTATCTTTAATTTGTACAATACAAATGTATTTTCTTTTGAAAATTATTCATGCATTAATAAACAAAGTAGTTTGCGGTATTTCAATAATAAAAAAATAGTTATTATGGACAATTTAAAATAAAAATTATTTAAAAGTACAGTTTTAAGAATAATTGTAATTTATTGTATATAAAATGTCGAATTAAAATTTAATTATGTTTTATCATTTTATCATTTTTAACAATTTATTATTTTTGTCATTTTTATTTTTAATTTATCACTTTTATTTTTAACACACACACACACACACACACACACACACACACACACTTTTTTTTTGCTGTAAAATGTATATAGAGTGGTACAATATATATTCTGACACTGAAAAATCCCATATATTTTTTAATAATTCTCAAAAATTTATTTCTTGGTCATTTTCCATGAATATTTCACTGTAAAATGTAAAATTTGTTGAAGTTTTTCTTAAAAATAATTAGAAAAGAAAATTTCACTGTTTTTAATAGATAAACATTTTAAATTCAACGAAAAATTTATAAAAATGAAATCTACAATATAATCATGCTTAACATGGTTGTTAAAAATTTACAATGCTGTTCAGCTTTTGTTTTTTTACTGTTATAAGATGGACAATATTTTGGATATTATTGGAATAAACTACAATAACTGAATTCACACAAATTCAGTGCACATGGAAAAAAGCAAGAAATAAAATCGTTTTTTCCAGCAAACTCACAAAAACCTACCCACAAAAAATGTCAAACTTGGGTGGTTTCTACCAAGGGATATGAATAACTGATTGATATTAGTGTTTGCTGGTCAGATGAATAAGTGTATAACAGGTGAGGTTTTAAATTCCTTTGACATCTTGGGTCAGTTAACCTATAAATTATTCCACTTCAGAATAAAAGACAAAATAATAATATTATTATTATTATTATTATTATTATTTAAATTGAAATATTTTACATAAGGAGTAAAATGACATATAGGTATATATGTTTTAAATAATTATTTAATATCTGAAAGTTTTAGAGCTGGTCACGTGATCACATGGCCTAAATTTACTTGTATATAAATTATGAAGTATTAGATCATCTCCTCCGTGGCCTAATGGATAAGGATGCAGAGTTAGATAAGATTGTATATTCTGGGAACCCAAGGGTCGTGAGTTCCAGTCCTGCAGAGGACAGATAAGTAAGTAAGTTAAAAATGAATTAAAGGAAAAGCAAATAAAATAATAATAATAATAAATAAAAATATTAATAAACTAAAATGAAATAAATAAAAAAAAAAAAACAAAAAAAAAAAAAACAATGACTAAATAAAAAATTTAAAGATAAAAACAAAATTATTTAAGCGAAACAGTGCAATAATAGTTTTGAAATAAATTAAAAATTATTTTTAGCTTCATATTATATAATTTAAAATTAAATAAACAAATTGAAATTTGAAACTGAATTATATTAAATCGTATATAAAAAGCGAACTAAAACTGAATTTAACATAAAGATACATAAAGATGGCGTAAAGATGGCATAAAGGACTTTGGACATTATGCATCTTTACGCATATGCATAAAGATGGCATAAAGATTGCATAAAGAAGGCATAAAGACTGCATAAAGGACATCTTTATGCCACCATTATGCCATCTTTACACAATCTTTATGCATGCATAAAGACATGTTTTCGTGCTGTGTAAATGCAAGATTTTGAAGGATAGATTAAGATTATAACAAATTATCATTAAAACTCGTCCTTCCATTTTGTACAGATTATTAAATGTCGCTCGTACAATATTAAAGTTGTTTATCAAACAAGGAAATAAGTATTGGTATTACAACAAAATGTAACTAAATTATAAAAGACAACTTTAAATAAAATTTACATAAAAAATATTGTTTTAATTTCAAGAAATATTAAAATATAAAAAAGAAGTAGTATGATTAAGATTATACAAATAGAAATGGATATCTGATCGATAGGTTCATTCCCACTTAGCCAACATTTTGAAATTTTGTACCTATAGGTAAGATTTTAAATGTTGGCTGAGTGGGAATTGGTGTTCGTTGTAGGATTAGCAAAGACAATAGGTATTAATTACAGGTGAGGGTAAAGTCTGTTTCAGAGAACTACGAACAAAATCGAAAGATCTGAATAAAAATATTTCTTTAAATTATTTGTGGAATTATTTTTCAGAATTATCATATAACATTTTTTTAATTTAATCATAAATACATTCAAAAAATGTTATATGACAATATTTTTTAATGTATTTTATGATTAAATTAAAAAATGTTATGTGACAGAATTACCAACTACATCAATAAAATTACTTGATTTACTTGTTAGAAATCCTACGCATAATACGTTTGTTTTTTTTAATTCAAAGTTGATGTTGTGTATAAGGAGATGATTTATTTACCATTTTTCCACCATAAAAACTAAAATTTCCTAAAAATAAATGTGGCAAAAGGAAAACTTAAATAATTTTTTATGTTGCATTGTATAATATTTTCAAAAGTCCATTTGAGGATTTGATCATGGCTTTGTAGTTTCATGTACATGTTTAAGTTCTTTAAAAATGGATTATTAAATAATTCTTTTGCTTATGAACCATATTAGACACCCTCTCTCTCTCCCTCCTCTCTCTCTCTCTCTCTCCCTCTCTCTCGTTTGTTAAGAAGTTATGAAGGTTTAGGTGCATGAATTCAAGTTTTTAGAGAATTTTTTTCACAATAAAGCAATAAATATTTAAGAAAGAATTATAATAAACAGAATTTATAATATCAATCGTTGTGAGAAAAAACTCAGTTGTATTACTTTTTAATTGTTAACTTATTGAAACAAGCAAACATGCATATTTCAATTAATAAAAAAAATAAAATGTTGCTTTAAAACTTGCATTATTTACACAGAAATGAATTAAAGGTTTCATAGATACATGTATAATGTTTTTGTTCATTGAAATCTTTGTAAGTCTTTTTATTGTGTATGATATTTTGTTCAGCGTTCAGTAAAGAATGATCGTTTAAGATTTTGAAACAAAGCGGAAAAAATATTAGAAATCTTAAAATATAATTGTCTAAATTGACTAAACCTTTAAAGTCACATGTATTTAATTAAAACATTCAGCACCACAAAACATTTATTAACATAAATTAAATATTTATCAAATATTATTTTTTTTACTTCAAATATTTATTTATTTATTTCAAATATTTATTTATTTCAAATATTTATTTATTTATTTATTTATTTCTTTATTTATTTCAAATATTTATTTATTTATTATTTATTTATTTATTTATTTATTTATTTATTTCAAATATTTATTTACTTATTTATTTATTTATTTATTTATTTCAAATATTTATTTATTTATTTCAAATATTTATTTATTTATTATTTGCATTGTTAACATTAACTTTATAATAAAATATATAATTTTGAACTAATTGTAGAATGATATTCTTCTTAAAATATTCAGCACTACAAAACAATTTTGCTGAAAAAGACTATAGCAAAAACTTTCCAGGTGAAATCTTAAATGTTTATTTAACAATGTTGGCTAAGTGGAAATAGGAAATTTTCAAATGTTGGCTTAGTGGGAAGACACCGATCGATAATTGATCTTTATAAAAGTGATGTTTGCCAGTCAGATAAATAAGTGTATTACAGGTAAAGGTTTGATATGCCCATCTTCCTTTGATCAGAAATCTTTAGTCAGTTAGATTAACCTAAAAATTATTCCTCTCAAGAATGAAAGAGCAAACTACAATAATAATAATAATAATAAAATATTTTTAAAATGGAGTAAAACATTTTATTTATTATTTTATTATTAAATCTGAAACACGTGATCCTTAGGCTACCGGGTACTGATATAGTTTAAAAATATAAGATGCATATTCATGTCTTCCGAGGCCTAATGGATAAGGATGTAGAGTCAGGAAAGGATGTAATCTGGGGAACTAAGGGTAGTGAGTTCAAGTCCCGCTGCGAGCGAAATTAGATAAGTCAATTTGTAATACATTATGTGTAATAATGTGTACATCTTTATTTATGATTTCAGGACCATTTGCAAAACAACCAAAATTAGTATAAATTGATAAAGAAAAATGATTAAATAAATAAATTCATTTTTTAAATATTTACAAATTTTATAAATAAATAAAAATAAAAAAAAAATAATAAAATGTTTTTTAAATAAAACAATAAAAAAAATTAAAAACAATGCAAGAGTATAATAAGTTAAATAAATATATTTAACATCACATTTATATAAATTTAAAATTAAAAAAAAATGTATAGAAATTTGTTTATTAAACGAATCCTTAAAGATCTTTAAAGCCGCCTTAAAGATCCTTAAAATTTCAGTTCCATTAAGGATCTTTAAGGATGTCCTTAAAGAGACCTTAAAGACACATTTAAGGTCCTTAAAGCCCCCTTAAAGATCCCTAAAGCCCCATTTAATGAGTCTTTAGAGGGGCTTTAAGGATCCTTAAAGGTGACTTTTCTTCTTGTGCAATAGGTAGCGTCGTTAACATATAATAATTTCTATAGAGTACGAATTCAGGAGCTATTCTATGTGGAATCACCACCACCATTCATCAATACATTCGCGGAATGCTCAGCTGCGAGTGCGTTGTAACCTCCGTGGATGCTCTGTTGCGAATGCGTTGTAGCCCTTGTGACTGCGCCGCCGTAAATGCGTTGTTATCTCTGCGAATGTTCTGATGCAAATGCGTTGTAACCTCTGCGACTCAGCTGCTGTCAATGCATTGAAGCCTCCGTGAATGCACTGATGCGAAATTGTGACTCCACTACCGTGAATGTGTTATAGCTTCCGTGAATGCACTGATCGAATTCGTTGTAACCTTTTTAAGTGCACTGCTGTGAATGCACTGATCGTCTGCGTTATAACTTTTTCCTTCCGCTGCTGTGAACGCATTGAAACCTCGGTGAATGCGCTGATGCGTCTGCGTTGTAACCTCTTCCCTCCGCTGCTGTAAATGCATTGAAACCTCCATGAATGCGCTGTTGCAAATGCGTTGTAGGTTTCGTGAATGTGCTGATGTGACTGGTTATACCCTCTGTAAATGCGATGATATGACTCCATCCGTGGAATCACCAACGACATTAATTAATGAATTGTTTTGTTATTTCTTGTGCGAATGCGTTGCTGTGGATTCGTTGTGCTAGTTTTCATGCACAACGCATTCAACAGGCCTTTCGCAATCTCTCAATAATAATAATAAGGTCTTACCTGTTTTTTTTCTTTAAAATCTTCTTTTACTTTCTTTACCTTTTTTACTTCTTTTTTTTTTTTTTGTAATTTGTGTTTTTATTGCCCCAGACATTAAATAAGGGATGGTCAAGTGCCAGGGTTGGGGCCACTGGGTTCACTTGCCGGGTAACAATAGGACAGTTTGACATACATAAGATATATATATATATATAATTGTGGAGTATTTGATCATTCTAGGGATTAATCTAGATTTTGTAGTAAGGCACATTTCTGATTATAGGGGTGGGATCGGAGTGTTGGGTTACTTATTCACGTAACTGTTAAATGAGTATCACTTAAGTTTTTAAGAATAAGTTCACTAGTATTTGAAAAATATAGCAATACACTTATTTAGAAAGAGGTTATTAGAATTTAAAACTTTCAAAAATGGCAATAAAAAAGATCAATATATCAGATGAACATTCGTTAAATTTAAGCTAGATTAATCCCTTCTTTAAGTAACCAAGTAAATAAAAAATACAGGGTCTTGTTTCCTTTTCAGTTTTGTCTGGGTTTTGGTTTATTAGTGTGTGTGTGTGTGTGTGTGTGTGTGTGTGTGTGTGTGTCAACCCCTTCAACATTCAGATACAAAATGTATATTAACATTTTCATACAGGTATAGTTTTAAGCCTTATGAAACATACATGTACATTATACATCATGATATATATTTTTATTATCACTTCTACAGTATCAAAACTACAGTCATGCTGGATGGAGACATTAAATCATTCATCAAAGATAATTATCCATGGATCCCAAAATTCCAGAAATTTGTCATAAAGATTATTTTTTATTGCAATGATCTTTTCGATATCAAGTTGATATTTAATACTAATTTTCCATGTAATTAAATTTGGTAGTTTTTTATCAATTCTGCACTTATATATGTACTGTCTGGTAGTTAAAAGTAGAAAATTTGAGGTTTATTTCTCTCTTTTGGTTAATATGTCCAAAGATAGCACTTTCCCTATAAATATTAATGTAGCGGTTTATTTTTGAAATATAAAATCCTCTAATTGCATCCAAAAGTTATTAATTATCTCACAATACCAAAACAGATGCTCTATTTTTTCAGCTGTATTGTTACAGAAGGTACAGAGATTATTATCTCTTAGTTTAATTTTAAATAAGAAATCATTTGTAGAAATATTCTTTGGTTTATCCTATATTGAAACCATTGTAATTTGGTATTTTTACAACTTTTAAAGGGGGTGATATATAGTGATTTCCAGTCAATATCTAAATCTAAAATGGATTTCCATTTTTCTTGACTTATGACAGTTGGATTGTTATTATTAAAAACATTGTAAAAGTCCTTACTCCCTTTTTTACTTTTAAGTACTATTCTGAAAAAGTATGGTATATCAACTTGTAATAAATTGACTGGTTGGTTTTGTATATTCAGTTTTTTAATATATGATTCAATGGTGGACTTTATACCAAGATATTCTACAAAGTTTGCCCTGACAGCCACATACCTTCTAGTAAATTCTCTGTATGAAATTAATTTTCCATCCTCATTAAGGAAATCCTTTATGAAATGTATGCCACTGTCAGACCAAGATCTGAAGAATACTGGGCTGTTATTTATACAGATATCATTATTGAACCAGATACTTACATCTTTAACATCATTTAAATTTTCAGGTTTTTGTCTCATAGACAAAGAATTCCAGGCATCAAAAACATTATTCCAAAAGCAATTATTAGGATTATTTGTTTTATTTTATTAAAATATTCATTTCCATACTTTAAGAAATTATCAATCTTAGAATATGAAATCTCAAATAACTTTTTGTATTTAGATTCAATTTGAAGTAGTCGCCTGATCCATGTTATTTTGAGTGATGCTATAAAATGTTTAATGTCTATCATTTTTAAGCCTCCTTTTTCATAGCTCTGTGACATTAACTACCTTTTTTACTTCTTACTTCTATGACTTCTTTTTTATAAAATAATTACAACCTTTTTCTTTGGAAGCCAAAACCACATTGACTGGCCCGCCAAATCAAAAACCCTTTTATATGCCGCTACCGCCAAGGAAAACACCCTCTATTATCGGTATAACCCCAGTAACTTGGTCGGCAATGCATAACCGTGTTTCTGCTTGTTCCTGATAGTTTTATCGACTGCGTTTTTATGTTCCTGGTTGAGTTATTATTTCCGTATCGTTCAAATGTTGTTCTGCAATTTCTTCAGCATTTCCTTGTCAGTTAAAATAATAAACTACTAAACGTTGGTGACTATTTTTGTCACATGATATCAAAAGTGTTAAGGACATTTTTTAACCTGTCTACATGTACCTCTTTTTGAATAAAGGATTCATTTCATTTAAAATTTCTTTGTGATTTTTTCATTATGTTTTTGAATTTTTTTTTAAAAATTTTCTTATTAACAAAGTTTCGAGATTCTAGATTCTAGAAAAAAATATTTTGAAGGTTTCTCATTTACGACTAAAGAGGATTTACATCTTATTACTTGTCCTTTTAATTTTTTTCTTTCTTTTCTTTAGTTTTCATGTTCGGTATGTTTAGTTTCAAGAATTTTAAAAGTCGGTGTGGGTACTCTCTGTTTTATTTTCTTATCTTTCCATTTCTTTTGATAAGAGTGTTTTCGTTTTTAAGTTGTTTCTTTTTAAATGAAGAAAACAGACTTGTTATAATTATCAGAATAAAATAACATTCATCTACTTTAATTTTGGGATTGTAAATGTTAGATGCACTAGTATGTGTAAAGAGATCGTTTGATATTTACAGCTAAGAAGGAATCTACCAGCATCATGTTATTAACATTTTAATTAAAATGCTCTACGTGCAAATTGTGCATTACCAGCGTTTTGACCATGATCACTATTAGTTATTAGTGAATCTGTTTATTGATGATTTCTGACATGGCGTATTTTACTGTCATTTTTGTAATATGTGACAAAGTATATTTCTTAAAAACCCGCTAAATTAGCGCGGTACAAAACATTAAAAAAAAGTTTTAAAAACACTCAATTATCGTGAATTAATCACCTTACTTTATCGTTACTACTACTGCTAACATGTGATAAATTTAGCTCTTAACATAATTGTAGTATTTTTATGGACATAATACATGTACAATTCAATAAAACATTAAATTTTGACAGTAATTGCTTATTATTTTATGTTAGTGTGTTTTGAAATATTGACAGTGTCGGATATCGGACCTCAACATGGTAACATCCGACTTGACTTGATAAATCTTAATAACAGTAAAATTTTTTGTTCTCAAGTCTATGGATTTTGACATGATATCTTAATTTATTCCAGCCACTTTATCTCAAGAATTTACACTGTAAAAAATTAAAAGAGGAAAATCAAGCAAAATTTATTGAAGCATTGCCTTTCGATTCTTTTGTCTATTGAAAAAATATCTGGAAAGAAGACTCGGATTTATGCAAAGTGCACAGTCTTCATTCAAGTTATTTCTCAATAAAGAACAAAATACAAAGGCAATACTTATAATTAAATAACATAAATAACAAGGTGCTTTGCAAACATTCAAAGTTCAAAAAAAAAAAAAAAAAAAAAAAAAGGGAAAAAAATAACAAAACAAAACCTCAATGTGAATAACAGTTAACACCAGGTCTATATGGAAATAACTCTCAACCAATCAGAATGCTTAAAATGGCACAATTTAATTATAAATTAAAGCTAGTTAACATTTATATAACTTTTTAACAAACTTGTGGATTAATAAAAGTTCAATTTCTAATCTTACAAATTAGCAATGTGGTCTTTTGCTTGTAAATATGGTGAATCCAGGGACCCAAAACTGGAATCGTCCACCACAACCGATGATCTGGGGGAAAAAGAATATCGTTAGGTGTGCAAAAAAAAAACAAAAAAACAAAAAAAAAAAAAAACAAAAAAAAAAAAAAAAAAAAAACATGGGATTTTTTTATACAATGCAGAAAAGGTTATCATTCTATTGTGACTTATCTGTACGAACGTAACTACAATGTTATTAGTTCGTATGAGTACTTCCTAAACATGATGCTGCAGAAATGACATTAAAAACGTGATTACTGAAACCAGAACTTTTATTTAATCGGTTTACATGTATCTGAAATTGTATTTTTGTGAATTTAAGGATTTCCTTAAATTAAATGAACAATCCCTACTTTTCATAGTACCATAACACTCACTTTCAGATGATAATCCTCAATTTCCTCAAATAATTTAATATATTGTTATTTCAAACCGAGCTATTCTATGTTTTCCTTTCAATCTTCGATTATAGAAGCGTAAGCTATATTTATTTTTATTCGTTTATGTTAATTTTTTAAAGAAAGTGTAAGGTTTCTTCAAATTATATTCTTCTACTTTAAACCTATTTAAGTACATTTATGGTTTTTTAATGAAACTGCAGGATATCTTTTTCCTAAAATATTTTTTAAAATAAATCAAGTTTTTAGTGTTCAATTGAATTATTACTAATAAATGTTGCTAATCGTTTGGGTTAATGACACTACTTTTCTTTCAACCCCAAAATATAATCCGGTCTTAGCTATCTACTTTTAGGTAATTTCACGACACTGTTGTCTTTAGTCGCTATCTATAAAAAGTTTCTGAGTTCTTGCAATACAATTATGTTAGCATCTATGTAACATAGCCACTAACACTTTGTTTATTTTCCAGATGATTTGTTGCAAAGAAACTAAGGTGTCCAATTGTTCTGTATATAGCGTATATTTCGGGACCACAGCGCCCCTCACTGTCAGGGTTTGAATCACTCTGGTGTAGATACCGGTACCAATGTGAAAAAATGTCCTTTGACTTGCTGAAGGTCTCTTATTTTCTCCGATGATTCCACTTTCTAAACCATTTCAGAAGTATTAGACCGTCTTCTTGTAATTAAAAACAAACATACTAATCCATATCCGAATCACAATCCAGAAGCAAGGTAAAAATGTAGAACTGACAAGTTAGGTTATACACGTGAACTTCCACGAGGGAAGTGAGGCCGGGTGCTCCGGAAGGGTAAGCACCTGTAAGCGATTTACCATCGACTGGGGTGCTATAAAACTACTCAAGTCGCATTGAGATCAAAACTGACTATGATATCATTTACTGCATGTGGCTATCGGTTTTAATCTTATTGGAAAAATCATATTTGAACAACTTCAATTTTTTTGGCCGACATAACAGTATTATTGATCGGTATGATTGTTTTCAATTGATTAGTTTATTTATAATAAACATGATTTTTTTTACATTGTCAGTTTTTAATTTGCGTTTGGATTGTGGTTAGGATCTTTGTTTTTTTTGATTGATTCAACTTTTAACATCGAATTGTTCAGTTGTTATACGTAAAACAGTATGCTGCTACGTATACGTTCACACGCCTTGTATATTCTTCAATGACACAAGTTGCCCGATTACGAATCTTTGCGCCTCCCACTGCGACGTTATGGATCACATTCGGGTAGACCCTAGTATTAGACAATTTGTATGTTCCCTTGTCGATGGTTGACAATCATTCACTTCAACAATCATATCCAAGCTTACCGTACACCTTTATCCTAGTACAATAGGAATTAAAGTATTGTTCTTCGATGCTGTAGAATCGGCCATAGTTATTTTCCACGTTTTATAATGAAGGGAGAACAACCTCCCCAATGTATCCCTTGTCAAGGTCAACAATCCATTCAACACATTTTGTTGGATTGTGTTGACTTTGTACCTACAAGGGATACTTTTATTCAGCATTATCAATGCAAGATCTTATAAGTAATGTCAGGGGACACCAAATTTTAAACTTCCTTCGGAAAATTAACTACTATAATAAAACAAAGTTATTTTATCTTATATAACCCAGTGTTCTATTTATAAATTGTCTATGGTTTATCTGGGATATTTTTTATCAATTTAGCAATAGCTTTATTAAAAATGTATTTATTGTTAGCTGATGCGGTTTTAAACAATAACTCAATTACTCCAAGCTTACCGCCCGATATAAGCAAAGGGATAAAGAAAGGTTTCGAAATTCAGCTTGCAACTGTACGTATTAAATTCGACTAATATTTAAAAACTACTAAAAAGGTTGACCCATGCCAGGTGATAAATTTAGCGACTAATTATTCTTTTTGTGAAAAAACTTCAAATTAATATTACAGTTGTGGATTTTTGCATCGGTCGACGAAATCTCTACATATTCTGAGCACAAGAATCATTCGAGACATACATGTAGTACCCAAGATTAAGTTTTAGCACCCGCCAAAATAAGTCGTAAAACTTACTTGATTAGAACCTATATGTACTATTTTTCACTTTCTTTGTATATCCCGAAGACAAAGACATAACGATTTTGAATATTAATGCCGATATCAACTCTAAATTTATCGTGTGAAACATGAAATTAGAGTGCCGTCTGTGAAAAATATTAGCTTCTCCTCTCCCAACCAAGTTTTTAAGATTCGGTAGGCAAGTAGGGATTTTTATTTTTATTTTTATTAAATCTCGACTTTAGTTGTATTAATTTTCATGATAGTCTTGACGAACTGGACTTGATTTTCATAAACCAAAAACAGAGGCACGAAGTAATTTCTGTAGTCTCCATGCAAGGTTTTTACCTTGAAATATTGCGACGCCACCTGGTCATATTCAATTTAATAATTTGAGCTGTTTAATTTGTTTTTCAGATGTGTTTTTGAAATTTAGATTTCACTGGTCGCTTAATTAAACTGCCTTTGAATTTGTTTATATTTTGACAGGTTTTCCGTAAATGCTACTGAGATAAAAGTTTACACAGAAAAATAATCATTTCACAAATAATTTTTTTTAAATCTAAAAATATCAAATACAAATTTATAACATGAAAGAATTAAACCAAATTTTAATGGGACTACAGACAATTGTATTTTCACCCCTAGATATGAAATTTTAAGGGAAGCGAAATTAAAAACTAAAAATATGATTGTTTTGAAGATAAGACATTTTGTTTAAAAATTAAAATATCAGCTCTAGAAGTTTAGAATGTTAAACGTCATTATTTCTCCTCTATCTGTTTACGGACACTGGAGTGAAACTTTTCTGATCTTTGGATTTTTTCGGAATAATGTTGGGCTGTAAATAACAAACATTAAATTGTGTTTATGTAAGTTAGGTGTTGACAAATGTCATCAAGTACGACATAAAAGTCATCAATATGGAATACTTAGGGTTAGGAATAAATACATATATCACAACACTTACAGTGCTTTACAGCATCACTGTCGAGACAAATATTTCAATAGGCTAACATGCATAAAGTACATCAGTATCCATACACTTAGTGAACTCAACAACCACTAAAGAAAATCTTCAGATCACGACTCTTGTGTCTAGTAAACCTGAAACAGAATATCGCACCAACAAACACAAAACAACGTGTATCACGTGATATAACGCTATCACAACCAAGATCATAGCTATTACATATATTGAAGACTTATCATTTTAGGTTTAAAATTTAAAACAAAAAGCGATCAATTTGTAAAGGATAAATATAACAGTAAATATTAATATAAGCAATGAATTGTTTGGATAATTTCGGAAATTATTGTTTTTATATTACATATTATACCAGAGTTTTTTACGGCAGTATTAGTTTAAGAATACAAGTCCGCATTAATAGTGCCTGAAGCATTGAATTAAAACATTGCCAGCAGAATGTATACAAATTAAACTATAACTCTTAATATTCCAAACAAGCTTTACATTACTATAGCAAAATAGCGACATAAAAGTAAATCTATATTTAAATAGGGTGTAATTGAATGTCCAATATTTTATTGACAAACAATTTTCGACAACATCTGTCTTGTAACTTTCTATTACAGTAAAGCAGGCCTCTTTTGACATATGACAGTATTTATAAACACACTTATATAATTTATTTTACTCCACACAAGCCACCGAAATGACTTTATTAAATGGGTAAATGGAAACTATTTTCCGTGTGAGTTTTACAATATTTACGTGATTCTTGCATTATACTTTGTCGGTTGCTGGACATGTACGTCTGTCCGTAAGGTAACGTTACTTTTCCAAAGAGATGCAGAAATTTGATAAAAATAATAAGGTAACATGGGGTTTATAGTTCAAGCAGCGGCTATTTTAACTGACTCCACACTTACTAACACTTTAATACAGAAAGAGGTCGTAAAATATGCCATAGATTAACGTCCAAGGCCATTATTATGTAACGTTTCATGTTTAGGGTGTTAAATATTAGGGATTTACAATATAATTTGAATTCATAATCACATAAAACAACACAAACATGGTGGTCTATGTTCAAATACCTAAATGTAACATAGAAACTGAAAGCTGGTAACTTAATTAAAACAGGCTAACTTCCTCAAAGAAGGGATGACTGGGTTTGTAAGTTTTCACGTTACATGTTGAGTTTAATAATCAGTTCAATATTACTACAATTTTTAATTAATAAATAAAACAAACGTACCCGTCTATGTTCAAATCACAAACCCAAAGTCAAACTGAAAACTGGCAAAATAAGTGTTAGACACATGAACTTTCACCAAAAAAGTGAGGTCGGACGCCCAGGAGAGATAAAAATAACTAATATCTAGATACATCATGAATGTGTTGCTTAAAGTCTCAGATTCTGTCTGCTAAGCTCGTTTTTATGCACAGTCTTCATTCTTACATTTTGAGTTAACAACAGAAAATAATAACATCAGTAAATTACGTTATGATATCGATGTTTTTATAAGAGCGGTAATTGTATTATCTAGTTGAATAACAATGTCGGCATTTTACGATATTCTGAAAGTACATTTTAGCTATAGCTGTACATGCACTTTAGTAGCAATGCTTTGTTTGCATGCTTACTTCGGTTTTAATCTACATTTAGGAAGTTTCATCAGGAGCTGTTTGATTATTTAAATGGCGATGCCTTCATGTTTTACTTTATTTTCTTTCTTTAGGGGGTTTAAAATCTTTTATAGTTATTTAGAGTCGCAAATGCACCCAACACAGATTGTTAACAGTGAGTGGTAACTACAATCCAACACAGATTGTTAAGAGTGAGTGGTAACTACAATCCAACACAGATTGTTAAGAGTGACTGGTAACTACAATCCAACACAGATTGTTAACAGTGACTTTTAGCTACAGTCCAACACAGATTGTTAACAGTGACTGGTAGCTACAATCCAACACAGATTAACAGTGACTGGTAACTACAATCCAACACAGATTGTTAACAGTGACTGGTAACTACAATCCAACACAGATTGTTAACAGTGACTGTTAAATACAATCCAACACAGATTGTTAACAGTGACTGGTAACTACAACCCAACATAGACTGTTAACAGTGACTGGTAACTACAATCCAACATAGACTGTTAACAGTGACCGGTAACTACAATCCAACACAGATTGTTAACAGTGACTGGTAGCTACAATCCAACATAGATTGTTAACAGTGACTGGTAACTACAATCCAACACAGATTGTTAACAGTGACTGGTAACTACAATAAACAAGTATACTATTGCATAGATGCAATACAGACCTGTTAAAAACCATTGTCACTCGCCTGCAAAGAGCTGCTAGTGACAGAAAAACTACCACCGAGATATAGGTAACAGCTGTCGAGTTATTGCTTACGAGGAGTGGAGATGAGCTGTCCATTTGGCATTGATTCGTTAGACTATTGTAAATATGGTAAAAAGACTTATTGCTGTAACTAATGTTGCTATTCTTATGCACACTAATTATAACGCGTTATCTCAACAAAACCATGCTTAATTACGTGTTTTGCACCTCTGAAGTTTATATAACGTGTCACAGTTTCAAAAATGTAAGTTTATTGAACAAATAATCTCTGAATATGAAAATCCAGCAGACTAGTCTACGTACAAATACATGTACTTAAATAACTTTTGAAACAACGCGCTTAACCTTTTAAATTTGAAAAGCAATACAGCATAGGAAAATGCTCTGAACAGACATACAATTGCATCATTGGCGATGAATATTGAATTTTAATGACAAAACATTACAATTCCGATAAATATGCTATTGTAGTGCTTGAAACAACGAAGCAATCTGCTTTCAAATAATGTGTTGACGATATTGTAAGCATTTGCTCATGAAGGCCCTGCAAAGGTTTAATAGTCGTTATGACAATACTGTTGATAAGTTAAAGTGTTATGTATCTGTATCAAAGGTTAAACTGTATCAATTTATCGCCAAATAGTTCTCTATTTTCCTTCCATATCTCGTGACGTGTATAGTAGGTTAAGTAACCAGTTTTCAGAACATGCATAAACCTATGGATATCATCTAATTGGTGAGGAATTAAATTATGTCATTCCCCTTATAAGCATCAGTGTTGTTGTTACATGTTTCGTTTTAGTCATGGACGTCTGTGCCAGGCAGGTCTGAATCGCCGTCTAAGATATGACACTGTCTACATTTCTGCAGTATTTGGTGCCAAACATATAATAAAACTCAGTATACGCCAGCTTAAAGTCTGATTTAGGAAGTGAAAGTACAGTATGTTTATATAAATACCTCAATAAATTTACAAAAACTCCTTATATTAACTGTTTAAATGTCGAATACGATCATTATATTTATAAAAACTAAAAGTTGAAACAGTTAAATAGTCACATTGAATGCGTTTTAAAAATTCAAATGACTTGTGTTTATTAACAGTAACATTTCTGAACATTTTATACATAAGCATTAAGGCAAATTGAGTCTATAGATAGAAACTGTAGTAGAGAATTTATTGTATGTTAAATGCAAATTATTTTCGATGTAATTAGTTTAATTGCGTTCCTGAAACACAGCATTGATTTGTTTCATGATTCACACCATTTGTTTCATTGAAACTATCTTTTACTTTTTATTCGCCACAATAAATCATGCAGTCACTCTCAATATATTATCGAGAATTACCGAAAATCCTAATAAAGTCTAATGGAACCATTAGCATATAAAAGACTTTAATCCTCTTGTGTTTTTAAATTTACAATTTTCAAGATAATGTTTTGTTTGAGGGACATAAGTTAATGTTTGCTCAGTAACGCTTATTATTGAAGGAAATTTACATTTGTAAAGATAAAAAATATAATTATCAATCAACCACATACATGTGGATTGAGGTCTAAATTACAATCCCAAAAGTAATAACTCTAAAAACAAAACAAATAAAGTTAAACACTTAAGATTCCATCAGGAAAGACCGATGTTAATTTTTATTGATATGTCCATATATATGTTATATAAAACATATATATATATATATAAGTACCAATCCATGGCCAAATCACAATATTCCAAAACGAAATACAATTTTGAAATTTGGTGTATTAAGTTAAACATATGAACTTTCACCAGGAGAGAAAGACCGGGTGTTCTGGACTAAAATATCCGAGATGGACTGAAACATTTGCTCTCAATTTCACATTTAAGTTATAACCTCAATTTTTGGTTTATTATCTTTGTTCATGAACAAAACGCATCAATACTAAGCACACGTTAAAATTTGAAGCAGTAATGAAATCCCTTTAAAACACCAACCAAGTTATATCCTGTATATACATTGACAAGGTCATACAAGCAGACGTAGTCACTTATAAAATATTCTTGTATACCCTTTCAGACTTAATTTAGGCGGCGGCCCTCCAAAAAGTTTAATGGTCGCTATCACAAACTAGTTATGTATGGCGCTCTGTGTACCAAAATGTATGGATTTAAAAAAACACATACCCCACATGTCAAAACCACAACTGCATAGAAAACAATTGTTTACACTGGCAAATTAGGTTAAACATCGGGAAGGTGAGACGGGTGCTCCAGTAGGATAACTGCATTCTGTTTAAGTAGTTATACCCACCACATGTGTACTCAAAATTAAAAACAAAAGGAGTATGGGACGTATCAAATATCCAGGGTAATTATGGATTTATATTAATACTTAGCAACTTTATGATGACGGTCATAACTTTTAGATAGTCCTAGCCTTGCATAATTTATGCGCCAATCGTAACCAATTTGCCAATATGTAAGCAACCTGCTTCATTTTAAACTTTTTTGTAGTTGGAACAATCTTTATCAGAGTATTAATTGTGAAACATATACAACGTAAACAGTCAAAACTTTTATCGTACAGGTTCAAGTAAGTACAAGTGATACAAATCGGTTACAGCAGGTATTTCTATAATTCGTTTTCTGATAAAAGTGCATCTAAAAATTAAGTTTTTATTTTCCATTCTCTCTTATATTTGAACATAACAATATACTTACATTTCTTTCTGAATAGTTGTTATAACAATGGTATTATTAAAACAATAAGTAACATTTCAGATGCGTACATCAATTATTCTGACATTAAAGAAATCACATTTATTATTGTATCCGCTAAATCACAATTCTTTTCAATATTAAATTCAGTAGCATATATATTGTTTTTCGTTGGTTTACATTATTTGAATAACTAGAATTAGTTTCCACTATGAAGACTTACTTTTATTGTTTAGTATTAAGCGAAGTGAACTTCCAATATTGATTTTTTTTCGTAAAGGCATTGTACTTTTAGTATTTTCTTTCACCCCTATCACTATATATCCCCCTCCCCACTTTTTAAGGGGGGCGTATAAAAATTGAATTGGTAAAGTGTTGTGTGAATGTCTTTGTTTTAAATTTGAAGTTTGATTTAATTTATGACAAATAACCAGCTGTAAGCGTTAGGAATGTCACCTACTTTACATGGGGAAAGTCTAGAAAGAGTTGAAATACATTTGCTTCACACAAAATGTGATTGTACATCTCTAGAATTCCTATCCCAAAATCGTTTAGTCATTTATGAAAAAGGGATTTTTTGAAGACTTCATCATGACCCGACTACACTAGCGTTTTCAATCAAACAGGAGACAATAGAGTTTTTGATCAATATTTTTGTGGCTAGTTCTGCTAACCCATTTTTAGAACAAGAATTTCATATAAAATGTAATTAAAGTTTAGCTTAGCGTCCCTCCAAATACAGTCGCGCTATTATGCAGACTTTTTCATGTTTGTCTGTTTTATCATTGACCCACATTACGCCGTGTAATTGGTTGTGTTGGGTTTGACATGTACATGTTTTGTTACAAATTTCTTTATAACATATTCGCTATTTATATATGAAGAACAGAAGCCATAAATCACTTGTTTTTTGCGAACACAGCATTTTTTCTTCCTAAATCAATTCTGTATATCTCATCGTGACACAAAATCACTGCTGTAATTATACTAAAATATACCTATAAACTACCGACGTTATGTTTGAGTTACTGAAAGAGAAAGAAAATTCTTGAAAATGATTTTAGCGGGATGTGACAAAAATTTTTAAAAAGGACTTTTTATTCTGACAGAAATTTATTTTGAGATACCGTTATCAAAGACAAAGAAACCAAGCTACAAAAATATAACTTTTAAAACTGACAAAGGTAAGCGCGTGAACTTCTACCAGGAAAATATGGAAAATTGAGAATAAAAAAAAACACGGATATGTGACACGCCAAACATAATTGTGAATAGATATACATCATACTTATGAACAATAGTGATGGATGGCAGCCGTAGAGTTTTTTAGGCCTTTTATATTCCTAGGCATGCAACATAACTGTTAAGAGTGTGTGTAAACTGCTTGTTTCCTTATAATTCTTTATACTTTTCATTTACATATACATTCAATTTGATTATGTAACACGTCTACAATGTCTCTATATGAAGCGGAAATATTTCTAGTCCTTATTTGAAAACTTTCCTCCAAGGTGATCACCTGCTTTTGCATCAGAAGGCAGATGTCTATTTCTTGTTAACAAAATGGATTTTAATGACATGTCGATCCCTGGTAAACAACATAAATTTGAATCACACTACACAAGGCCGATGTCCTTTAACATAACTATAAACCAACATTTCCCTATTGAAAGCGTTGAACTTTATTTGCCAGTTTTCTGTTTGTACTTTGATTGCATTTTAATTAACTACATGTCGATCCCTTGTAAACAATATAAATTTGAAACACACTACACAAGGTCGATGTCCTTTAACATAACAATAAACCAACATTTCCCTATTAAAAGCGTTTAACTTTATTTGCCAATTTTCTGTTTTTACTTTGATTGCATTTTAATTAACTACATGTCGATCACTTGTAAGCGATATAAATTTGAACACACTACACAAGGTAAATGTCCTTAAACATAACTATAAACCAACATTTCCTTATTGAAAGCGTTTAACTTTATTTGCCAGTTTTCTGTTTTTACTTTTATTGCATGGAATGTTATTTTTGTATACTTACCTATGTCAAATAAAAACAACAGTAAAACATTTTTGATATATTGCATTCCTCCATTCTAAACACACGTGATTGCGAACTGTTTAAATTCCTGTCTCATGGCGTCTAGTCTTGAGTAACAATATTGCAAACTTTATCATAATGACTAAATAAATAAACAACCAAAAACAAACATACTTATCCATGTCTATCACAATACAGAAGTAAAGTAAAAACTTTGAAACTGAAGTTAGGTTAGACACGTGAACGTCCACATGGAAGAAAGGCGGGTGTTCTGAAGGGTAAGCACCTACTGTTTAGCTAGCTACAGATAAGAGAAGTCAGAAAGGTTTTCTTAAATATTTTTGTGGCATACTAAGCGATTCTATTTATAACTTCTTATGAATGGAATTGCGGTTGAGCTAAGTGTCAATGGCCCCCATTATCCCCAACCTTTTTTGGCTATGAACCTGGTAGAGTGTTCGATATATATCTGAAACAAAGAGGCATATCACTTAATATTTGCGTGCATAATCTCTTCTTTATAACCCAATAATTTATATCATCGTGACGCTAAATAACTGCTGTACTATGCTCAAGTATTTTTACTTTGACATTGAATCATTACTACTCAGGTTATTGTTACTTGTCAGCGTTATTAAATAAAAGAGAGCGGAAGATTGTTAAATATAAAATTAGCAAACATTCGCTTATAATCAAACATAGACACCGGGGCCTTTGCAAGTATCAATTCCAAAAACAAAACACGTTTGAAACTTTGCAATTCAAGTTAAGCACATGAACTGAAGCAAAATAATAATATTTCGTTCGTTTACGCATAACTCAAATAACTTAATTGGCCTGTTTTGAAAGTTTTTACTTTGGGATTATGATTTCGACAGGCGAGAACGGGTGTTCTTTTATTATTTCAATCATTTTATTAAAAATAAAGCAGTAAATGTCGCTCTGTGTTAATCTTCATCCTTTATTTTTTATGCAATGTAAAAAAAACTAAACAAACAAACTGTCCATGTCCGAATCACAATCCAGAAGTATGTAAAAACATTAGAATCGACAAGTCAGGTTAGACATTACTTTGTCCGAGAAGTCACTTTCAAAAAATGAATTCACTCTGAATGATGAGTCTAATTGTTCATTTCATTATTGATCTTAAATAAAATAATATAAATCATAGATTAGTATATCTGTTTGATTTATAAAGATATGCAAAACCATTCAAATTTTTTAAAATTTTTACATAACTCTCTTTTAAATTCATAGTTTTAAGATCAACTCACGTTCTTTAGCTGCGTTTTTGAAAGGGGTTAGGTATATTGCGCTATGGAGTAAAATTGAAAAATCAAATTTTTTATTCTCAAAAGAAATTAAATACAAAAGTGTATATCTTCATTTTAATTATTCGATTCAGATTATGTAACAATTTTCCTCATAAATTCTGTAGAATCCGTTTTGTATGAAAGATGCTGCGGAAATTTTCATAAATAAGACTTCTAATTTGAAAATATTGCCAAAGGCGATCATCTGTTCTTGCATTAGACAAGGCAAAAAACGATATTTATCGCAGCACATAAATCATTAAAACCCGTTTCAATAAGAATTAATGTTCTATTTTAAAGTGTACCACAATTGTCTGCATGTTAAATTGATAAAATTACATAAACCATGTACATATAGCTCGAAGTAAAATTAGTCTTACATAATCTTAACAATCTGAGCGAGATTTTTGTGTAAATGTTTGTCGCTAAAATAATAAAAAAAACAACCATCATCTATATATTGCAACCAACTGCGGAATATCCCGAGTCCATATTTAATTGTCTACTTTCTTTTTTCTTTAAAAAATTAACTTGATACTTGCATATTATACGTGAAAACATGTTTCATAAAATATGGTTTACTAACATTGTTACATCTTAACTTTCACCCAAAAAGAAAGTGAGGTGGGTAGCTCCGAAATGGTAAGGACCTCCTGTTAAAATAGATACGTACATTTGGTACGTTTGCAATCAAAATTGAAAATAAAAGGGAATAGGAACTAAGGGGCGTCCAGTATAATATTCGATTTAAACACATTAAGCTTTTCAAAAATATTGTGTAAACGGTCATATCATATTTTGATGGTTTTGATAAACCCAGACTTGCAGCATCAGAGTCAACAACAATTTATTTGTAAGCAGCTTCCTTTGTTTTATAATACATAGTGTAACAGAAAGTTTTTATTCTTTATTCCAATTATGATTATGTAACTGTTATTATCGTGCAACATTTCTGTAGTTTCCTCTTGTTTAAAAGCCGTGCAAACATTCCTAATACTAGTTTAAAAATGTTACGTAAGGGGGTTACCGGCTCTAGCATCAAACAATGCACGGTAAAAGGAATATTTCCCACAGCAAAAAATCATTAAGTCTTACTTACACATTAACATGTTTCATTTTAACCATTTAATATCAACACACGTTTTATATTGAATCATTAATTCAAAACTGATAATAAACTATGTGTTACATCTTTATATCCCTATGGTAAAACCTAGGTGTTCGACAGAAAGGTGATCTCTTTTCATTACACTGATGAATTCATACTTTTTATTTCACAATTAAAACCTATGTTCATCTTGTTGCCACTACGGGAACTTTAAACAACAAAGCAAGCTGCTCACAAATAAATTGTTTATGTAAGGATATTACAGGCCTAGGCTTATAAAAGCCACAAGAACTTTTTTATTGTTGCTTAAGTATGATATCTCTTTATCCAAACTATATTTGACGTCCTATTATTCCGAATTTTGATAATACATGTGGCGGGTGTAGTAAGCTAAACAGGAAACATGTGTCTATCGTACCCGAGCACCTGGTGTCGCTTTCATGTGTTAAATCTAACTAGCCAGTTTAAAAGCTTATGCTTTGCTTTGGGATTTTGATTGGGACATGGATTGGTATGGTTTTTTTAACACCGAGCGTTTTCCAAATACAAAAGAAATGAAAGCTACAAGAGTAACTTATAATTATCAGTTGTTATAAAACCCGTCGTTCAACATGACAAGTGACCATGGTGTACTCTTATTTAGAATTTGTGATGTCTAATTAACTTCATTCCAGAATAAATTTGCTTTGTTGTGGACCTTCATATGTTATATTTATGTTTCGAATTGTATTCCGAAACAACCACACAGTGCTGTAAAATCATCACTAGCATTAGTTGAAATTATGTGTCAACCTGTTGAGTTTATTTTACTTTGAAACCGTAATCTGTGGCTACATTGTTTTCATTTTGAAAGCCGCCATAATCTTGTTCGAAACAGTTCAAATACGCTTAATGTTTAGTGTATATTATACTTACTGATTATGAGAGCTAATTTTAACTAACCTAATTGTATATATATCTAAAGTATGTTTTCCGTTTTATTACAGAACTACTACTGTTTCGATCATTAAACTCATGACATACTGATGCGTAGAAGTTGTAGCTTAAATAGTTTGATCTTGTTGTTAAGAAATAAAATTCCCAATTACTAATTAACTTACAAACCACTTTAAACTCTTTAATTGTATCTGTTCGTTTCTTTTATTTAGATTCACATCGATATTTGATTTCATGAAAATACATGTATAAAGCAAAGATCAGAATCAAAAATAAATGTACTAATTCATGTCTAACTAACAATCCGAAGACAAAGTTAAATCTTTCAGTATATGTTTACGCCTCTTTACTAAAGACAATTTTTGACGCCAACAATTTTGTCTGTTTCTATATTAAATATCGCTTAAAACCTTCATAAAATCTCGTTAACCTCGTTGTGTTGCCATCTCGTCATATTGGGTCCAGAAGTCTTTCTTTTAGTTATTCTCTAATAGTCTCCCTAAATGTATCGCTATACTTCTTTAAAACTCATGACATACTGATGCGTAGAAGTTGTAGCTTAAATAGTTTGATCTTGTTGTTAAGAAATAAAATTCCCAATTACTAATTAACTTACATACCACTTTAACGCTTTAATTTTATCTGTTCGTTTCTTTTATTTAGAATCACATCGATATTTGATTTCATGAAAATACATGTATAAAGCAAAGATCAGAATCAAAAATAAATGTACTAATTCATGTCTAACTCACAATCCGTTATTCAATAACTGTTACTGTAACACGCTGTACATTACTTATACTAAAACAAAAATTGATTAAACAAGTACATGTATATAAACAATAGCAACAAGTATGTGTTAGAGGCAGAACAAGCACATGTAAAAGGAACATGCACATTATTACATATTATACAAGTATTAATTCACAGCACTAGACGGCCGTTTCGGAATACAATTCCTCCTCAGTATTGCTTAGACCAAAATTATAAAATCAAAACTATGCGTGAGCTATACAACCATTATACAAAAATACATTGATGGAACCAGTTGTAACGAGTAGGTTTTGTTAGAGCTACATGTAAAAGAAGAAACAAACAAATGATCACCTATACTTTGAAAACATCATTTGTAAAATTCTGAATTTATTAAAAAATGTAGTCGAGGAAATAATAAAATAAAGAATAAAACTTACAATTCATTTAAATGATTGTTCGGTGAAATGTTGGCGTTATAAAGGGGTTTGACAATATATTGAAAAGGATTTATCAAGAATTTATATCTGGTGGGTATAGCTAGCTCAACAAGAGGTGACTTACCTTCCGGTCTCAATTACATGGTGGAAGCCCACGTGTTAACTTATTTTGCCAGTTTTAAAGCTTTTACTTTGCTTTAGGATTGTGATTTATACATTTTATCGGTATGTTTGTTCTTGATGCTTAAGGTGAAAAAATCTATGATGCAATATTTTTGTACCGTTACTTGTACACAGTCGAACGTCTGTACTTATTCCCACGACAGTGGTCAGTCGTGATATCGTCGTGTGAACAACACTCGCCTCGTCTGATACTAACCCCCACATATACACAAGATATGAGTAATATCTATTTATTATAACACATCAGTTCAATAGTTTTCCATCATTATATATTATTAGGCAATTACTGCAACAAAACGACGTCCAAAGGCAAAATTTTCTTCATTATTTATAGTTCATGAGAGGCACGAAGACATTCTAACGTATGTCATTATAATGTATTCTGATAATAACGGTGTTTAGAATTATGTTTGGGAATTTTTACCTTTTGTTATGTCTATTTCTTGCGGCTATACAAATAACATAATAGAACCAAGTCTTGGCGGTTATTTTGTGATATAATTGGATAATTTAACTTCCATAACAGTTAAGATCTTTATATAACATATTGTCAAATGTACCTCTATTTTAAAACGAAGTCTTGATGGTTACGGTGCTATATTATTCATATAGAATGAGTTCGTTAGTAAAATGTACTTCTATATAAAGTCTATGTGAACTTTTCAATGAACGGAGAAACGAATCACACTTGATGCGGATGCAACATAGACCTAATTATAGTTTAAATACAGAGGTATAGATGCAACAAAGTTTATTTTACAAATATTAACAGTTCTATATCAAATATTGGTCAAATGAAAAGACGAATCTTTCTCCCTTGATACGGATGAAGCAGACACCTAATTATAACTTTAAATACAGCGGCGTCTAGATGCAACAAAGGCCATTTTAGAAACGTTAACAATACGACTCGTTACAAAGTTATTGGTTGATCGATGGTATTTAATTCTCAATTTTCTGTTCTTTTTGGTGGTTTTTAAAGTTAACTTCACCAAATAACAAACAGTAAGTAAAATGATAAAATATACCTCAACTTTGGTTACTGTTAGGAGAATTCAATAATTTGTTATCCAACCACATAATATATTTTGTAATTCTCAAAATACACTATGCCATTCATACGACAAAAACGAGTTAGTAAGTAAAATGTACATTTAAATTAAAAATTGGTCAATGAAAAACCGATTACCTCTACCTTTTATGCGCATGATTATGTAGTAGACACCTTTTTAAACCTTTCAATGTAGATGTTTAGATACGACACAGTCTATTTGAGAAACGTTAACATCAAAACTCGTTACAGTGATCAGTTGATTGTATTTAATTTTCACTTATGTTAGTGTTTACAATTAATATCACCTAAAACACTTCGATTAACATTATAAAATATACCTTAACGTCGATTTAAAATTTTAGAATAATTTGTTGTCTAAACACAAATATATTTTTAAAATTCAAGTAAGACTCAAATTCTGATTAAAAGAACTTTAAGAGAAGAAACATCTACAAATACAGAAAACCCAATAATAAATTAAATATATGATTAAACAATCGTATTAGTATTTTAAAAATTTAAATTTTATATCAGCTTTTTGCATTGGCCTAGAGTGGTATATAACATGTATTAATTTTACAGCACTAGACGACCATTTCGGAATACAATTCCTCAACAGTAGTGCTTGGACCAAATTATGAAACCAACATTGTTTTTAAGATGTTGAAAAGATACTTAAAGTACCAAAATATATATTTTATTCACCAAATGTAGTTAAGGAAATACTTTGCATGAGTGATTTTGTCTTAGATTTGGATTTTTTTTGTGGATTTTAACATACTGTTTCCATCAATTACAGCAGAATAAAATGTCGCCATTCACATACCATGAAAGATGAAAAAGATGTTAGTTTAGCAATTCACGTTTAAAGATTAAAACATGTCTGTTTAGCAAGATTAACAAGGGGTCCTATAGGGCCTGTGTCGCAAGTTTCGGAGAAGATTAACATTTACTGTCGCACGTACGCACGCTTCGCCATGCTACAAGGTCGTATGCCAAGTTACTATTTCGCATATCATAAAAGAATAAAAAAGTGTCAGTTTATCAATTCACATATCATTAAAGATTAAAAACATACCTGGCCTAGTAATTCAATATAAAATATTTAAAACATGTCTGTTCTAGTATTTCACCTACCATAAATGATTAAAAACATGTCATTTCTAGCATCTGTCTCAACATTATTGTTCCCTTTTATGTTGTTACTTACTGTCAATTAAACTAATTAACTCAAAGACTGATTGTCACAATTACAATCCTAAAAGCAAAGTAAAATTATGAAATATGGCAATTCAAATTAAACACGTAAACTTCTACCAGGAAAGGGAAAATCGGTGCTAGGAAGGTTTAGATACAACAGAAAATAATTCACATTAATATGTAACCCAATCATAAAAATAAAGAAGTAATAAATGTTTCAAACCCCCACCCCTAAGAAAAAATTTTTACATAACGACAACGACAACCCCGATATGAATACAGAACAGACAAAACCTTTACACATTCCCAACTACAGAAACGCCAACGGCAGATTTAAATTTAAAAAAAAACAAATTTGACTTCAAGAGTTAAAAAAGGTCACATCTATCCGTACATTATTGCTATCTCTTGTGACTGAATGACAGGCGAATGATAAAGTTTGAAAATGTCGTTAGGTTTATTCTTATTAAAAGTTGTTAAGTGTTAGTGCTAATTAAGTTTAGCAGTTTTGCTCTTTAATAAATGCCATGAAATTAAACATCAACAAAGTCGTTTTTCCTACTACGGCTCCCAGTGGGGTTTATTCAAAACCCACTCAATTCAAACATAATCCCTTAGGAATAGTATATAGAATTACAACATGAAATAACCCGATAACATAATTCGTAATCAAATAAAATCACTCCTTTGTACTCGTTTTATTCTACCTTTGCACACTTGGATATACATTTTGCAATAAAATAACACTTTAACAGTACTATATTTGTTTTGAAGGAGGTCTCGACCATCGTTTTGGCATTTAATCTATGGATAGTATACACTTTTAAAGTATTAGATTTTTTCGGAAGTTTCATCTATCATTATGGTCTTTGGTCGCCGATTCGTCTTAAGTGCGCACTTACGGACTACTTTGCCTTTCACTGCCTAGCTATAGATTCGAATGTCTCTTTCAAGTGCGAGAAGTTTTCCGAGGATCATTGATTATATCCAGAAGATCTGGTTTACTCCGCCATCGCTTAAATCTCAAGTGAGGCATTAAACACAATAATAATAATTCTTCTCATTTATAATACTACATAATTTAATTACAGAGGTTACTGAACCTCACATGTCCACTTACTGGTAATTCGCAATCATAGAAATAATGCTAATATAAGAATTATTTCAATCATGTACTAACCTACTTAGTTCAATTATCCTCATATTTCAATTTACTGATAATATTCTTTATCATCATTACTTAACATAATAATAGGCAGACAGATACACTATTTATCGACAAAACAAGAAATATCTTCAGAGGTTCAAGCATGATAAATTATGTTGATGGAGCTATTTAGTCGTGGCAACTGGTTATTAAATACAACTAAATTTTCAAGCAAAACGATAAACTAAAAGACCGGTAATTGGAAAGTCAGAAATATAAAAGTCGCCAGGTTTAGGATTTTGGGGGAAAACTGAACGGTAGCAAAATTTAAATTAAAATCATATGTGTATCCAGTATAAAGACATGATATATATATATATATACCAGAAAAGAATATAATACTGTTTTTACAGAATCTAGTTACGAAGTATTAACTGAACCTTACATTTGTTTTGATGAAAAAAATACATTCTAAAATTAACGTCTGCTGCAGTGAAATTAAAGCCAGTATCAGTTAAAAGTTGCAACTAGCGAACTACAGCAGAGTGATAAAATGAAATTCAAACAAACACATACATGTATTAAGATCACATGCTGATTTATCTTTTTTTTTATATTACTTACGCAACAGCCATGGTATAAACATAGCATTCTACCATTAACGTGTAATAAAACTGAGAAGACTATACATGTATAAATGTCTTAATGCAAAATAGTTCTTCAGGGCCCGAAGGGTCTTAATTTACATTTTGCGCTTCTGTGTCTTCCGTGTTTTGATTTTCGAATCAAATGAAGTCTCGGCATCACATTTGGGCTTCTACATCCTCCGTATTTTGATCTTCATACAACATCTGGTCCAGCTAAACGGTAATGTAGTCGACCTGCCTGCCAGTTCTTAATCACAGGATGAACTAAAATATTATCAAAAACAAACAAACTATTCTATGTCCGAATCATAATCCAGAAGCAAAGTAAAAACTTTGGAACTGACAAGTTAGGTTAGACACGTGAACATAACGTCCCGCTCGGACCACATGTGGGAAAGCGAATTGTCCTTGCCGTAGGCCTTTACTGATTCACCTGGTATCAGTACAATGGATTGGGGGAGTGGTACGCTCGTCTGCGGCGTACTGACTCTGTGAGCTAACACGGTAAAGTTGCCCTGAGTGCGCGCTAGTACAAGGCAGACCATACAACACACTCGCACTTCACATGCATCCACAAAATTGTTTATAGATTAATTCATAGAGATTAATTAAATAGTTCTCGTCGCGAATAGCTGAAAAATTGCTGATGCGACGTTAAGCAACATTCAACCAACCAACCAATAATAGAGAACATAAAATCCAACAATTGTGCCATTACCAAGCAGTACCTCCTGCAGCAGAAATGACACTGCGATGAAATAAAATCAGTCTTTTTTAGATCACATGCTTTTTATCTTCTTTTTATATTACTTACACAAAAGCCATGATATAAACATGACAATGTACAATTAACGTGTATAGCGGCCAATCTATCCGTGAAGTTTTGTTTATCACCTGAGATGCCCTTATCTTCAGAATTCATTTAAATATAGTCAGAGATATTCCGAAACGGACGAAGTGTAAACGATTGGAGTTGAGCAATGATGTCATGCTCAAAACAAAATATCACTTAAACATGTACTCAGGTTAGGTAATAGGAACCGGAGTGTCAACAGCATTCAGCTACTGAGACCCAAACAACAGTGACATGTTCTAAGCGTGTTTGCTTCAATATAAAATTGTCCCCATTGTTATTTAAACCTAGGTTATGAGAAGTACTGAAACCCAAACAACTGTGACATGTTCTAAATATGTTTGCTTTAATAGAAATTGTAACAATTGTAATTTAAACTTAGGTTATGAGAAGTGCTGAGACCCAAACAACATGTCCATGTGAGATTGTCCCCATTGTTATTTAAACTTAGGTTATTAGAGGTACTATGATTCGTTAGCTTACGTTTTAGATTATTGTCAGTCATTGAGGTGCCAACATGTAAAAAATAGTCAAATGAAATATTCTTGCGTGTTTGATCCTGTAGACGATGTCGTATATGCTGTTAATTGTATTTTCGTTCTGTTTCAAATTAATTCACAATACGGAAGCCAGTTAATATGTTATTTCACTGATCTATCATTACATCATAATTGTTTTACCAAGTCTAATCTTATATTATCTTCTTAATAACAATTATTTGTCCTTAGCCGTTTTTCGTAATATGTTTGGATTGTATTAACATAGTCTAGTTCAGTCAGCTTTATGGTTTAAACTTATCGATCAACTATAATTAATCCGTCTTCTTGGAAAACACACGTGGCGGGTGTAGCTAGTTTAACAGTAGGTGCTTACCCTTCCGGAGCACTCGGTCTCACTGCTCAGGTGGAAGTTCACGTGTCTAACCTAACTTGTCAGTTCCAAAGTTTTTTACTTTACTTCTGGATTGTGATTCGGAGATGGATTAGTATGTTTGTTTTTTTATTTTGACAATAACACAAATGTAGTTCAGTCTGTTTGTTCTCTTCTGCTACAAATTTGTGTGTGAAAGCGACTGAAAGCTCTTTCTGATAAACCAGTTACATTAAACACTGGATTGAATATTTAATTCGTTTGTAGCAATGATTATCTCATCATATTATTCTTCAGAGAGACAAATACTTCGTCGCCATTATTGCCTAATTGTTTCTAAGATTTGACCGAATAGCCTTGATAGCAACTAAATTGGGTATGCAACAACATTTACTTATGTTCCTTTCATTCGATTTCACACCTGGCAGGTCAAGCTAATATTGGTTAAACAGTAAGTGCTGACCATTTTCTGAAGGAATTTCGCGTGTTTAACCTAATTTATTGTGCTTTATTTTTGCACGTGATTGCCACATGGATTAGTATGTGTTCGATTCGTTTACATTTGTGCCAAATTTGATCAAAGTCTATTCATGCATATCAAAGAGCAGACACTCGATATTAGGACGGACGGACAGGGTGATATATAAACATCGTTTTCGAGGGATGTAAAGATTTTCAATACACATTTTAGTATTTTAATTTTTAACGGGTGTAGCTAGCTAAACAGGGAGTGCTTACCCTTCCGGAGAACTTTAAACACTTCCGGCCTCACGTCTCTAGTGGAAGTTCACGTGTCCAACCTGACTTGTCAGTTCCAACGTTTTTACTTAGCCTGTGGATTGTTATTCGGACATGAATTAGTATGATTGATTTTGATTAACTCGACAAGAAACCTAAAAGTACAGATACGATCACCTGATCAACAATTAGTATAGATCACAAAATACAAAATCTATAACATAATTAAATTGCGTGGCAAAATATCTTATATCCAAGACTCAGAAGATTCGTGATTTTTTTTAAACAAGACTTAAGATTATTTATCTGTTTGTGTAACAATTGTAGTGACACAAAGCAAGGTATTAATCTCTGTTCTATCAACATTATATGACTTATGATAATCTATCTGATCTTGCATTGCATCTGATCTCTACGGTTGGATAAATAAATCTGAAACTGAAAAGCCAAGAATACGACATACAGACAAGTCATAAATAACACAGGTCAATAGATAAAGACAAGATTCCAGCTGTTTAGATTATTTTAAATTGACCTACTGTAAACAGCTTTACAATGGCAAGAAAAATAAAGACGCAAAATTTGTTTTTTGAAGAATATTGGTGTGTGTATAGCATCTATGCCTTTGTGAGCATAATGTAACTCAACATATTGGCGTTGACCATCGTTCTCAATATCATTTTCCCGAGCAGGTTTAAATAATCTGTTAACAGCAATATCCATGATGATAGCAGTAAGCTTATATTATGGTGTATTAGACTGTATTGTAGTTTTAGATATGCATTCTTCACTTTTATAATTTATTTCATATCATACAAGCCACCGAAATTACTTCATTCACTGGGTTATCGGAATCTATTTTCTGTAAGAATTTTATAATATTTAAAAATCGTGATTCTTGCATTATACTTTGTCGGTTATCCCAACGAAATAGCTTGGCATGTACGTCTGTTCGTAAGGTAACGTTCCTTTTCCAAAGAGATGCAGAAATTTGCTAAAAAAAATAAGGTAGCATGTGGTTTATAGTTCAAGCAGCGGCTATTTTAACTGACTCCACACTTACTAACACTTTAATACAGAAAGAGGTTGTAAAATATGTTGAAGATTAACGTCCAAGGCCATAATTATGTAACGTTTCATGTTTAGGGTGTTAAATAATAGGGATTTACAATATAATTTGAATTCATAATCAAATTAAATCAACCACAAACACGGTGGTCTATGTTCAAATAACTAAATGTAAAATAAAACTGAAAACTTGCAACTTAATTTAAACAGGTGAACTTCCACAAAGAAGGGAAGACTGGGTCTGTAAGTTTTCAAGTTACATGTTCAGTTTAATAATCAGTACTATATTACTAGAATTTTGCAATTAATTAAAAAAACAAACGTACCTGTCTATGTTCAAATCGCATACCCAACATCAAACTGAAAACTGGAAATTTAAGTTAGACACATGATCTTTCACCAAACAAAGTGAGGTCGGATGGTCAGGAGAGATAAAAATAACTAATGTCTAGATACATCATGAATGTGTTGCTTAAAGTCTCAGATTCTGTCTGCTAAGCTCATTTGTATGCACAGCCTTCATTTTTACATTTTGAGTTAACAACAGAAAATAACAACATCAGTAAATTACGTAATGATATCGATGTATTTATAAGAGCGGTAATTGTATTATCTAGTTGAATAACAATGTCGGCATATTACGATATTCTGAAAGTAAAGTAGATTTTAGCTATAGCTGTACATGCACTTTAGTAGCAATACTTTGTCTGCGTGCTTACTTTGGTTTAAATCTACATGTAGGAAGTTTGTTAACCGTGACTGGTAACTACAATCCAACACTGATTCTTAACAGTGGCTGGTAACTACAATCCAATACAGATTGTTAACAGTGACTGGTAACTACAATCCAACACAGATTGTTAACAGTGACTGGTAGCTACAATCCAACATTGATTGTTAACAGTGACTGGTAACTACAATCCAACACAGATTGTTAACAGTGACTGGTAACTATAATCCAATACAGATTGTTAACAGTGACTGGTAACTATAATCCAACACAGATTGTTAACAGTGACTGGTAACTACAATCCAACACTGATTGTTAACTACAATCCAATACAGATTGTTAACCGTGAGTGGTAACTTCAATCCAAAACAGATTGTTTACAGTGACTGGTAGCTACAATCCAACACTGATTGTTAACAGTGACTGGTAACTACAATCCAACACAGATTGTTAACAGTGACTGGTAACTACAATCCAACACTGATTGTTAACAGTGACTGGTAACTACAATCCAACACTGATTGTTAACAGTGACTGGTAACTACAATCCAACACAGATTGTTAACAGTGACTGGTAACTACAATCCAACACTGATTGTTAACAGTGACTGGTAACTACAATCAAACACAGATTGTTAACAGTGACTGGTAACTACAATCCAATACAGATTGTTAACAGTGACTGGTAACTACAATCAAACACTGATTGTTAACAGTGACTGGTAACTACAATCCAACACAGATTGTTAACAGTGAGTGGTAACTACAATCCAACACAGATTGTTAACAGTGACTGGTAACTACAATCCAACACTGATTGTTAACTACAATCCAATACAGATTGTTAACAGTGAGTGGTAACTACAATCCAACACAGATTGTTAACAGTGACTGGTAACTACAATCCAACACTGATTGTTAACAGTGACTGGTAGCTACAATCCAACATTGATTGTTAACAGTGACTGGTAACTACAATCCAACACAGATTGTTAACAGTGACTGGTAACTACAATCCAACACTGATTGTTAACAGTGACTGGTAACTACAATCCAACACAGATTGTTAACAGTGACTGGTAACTACAATCCAACACTGATTGTTAACAGTGACTGGTAACTACAATCAAACACAGATTGTTAACAGTGACTGGTAACTACAATCCAATACAGATTGTTAACAGTGACTGGTAACTACAATCAAACACTGATTGTTAACAGTGACTGGTAACTACAATCCAACACAGATTGTTAACAGTGAGTGGTAACTACAATCCAACACAGATTGTTAACAGTGACTGGTAACTACAATCCAACACTGATTGTTAACTACAATCCAATACAGATTGTTAACCGTGACTGGTAACTTCAATCCAACACAGATTGTTTACAGTGACTGGTAGCTACAATCCAACACTGATTGTTAACAGTGACTGGTAACTACAATCAAACACAGATTGTTAACAGTGACTGGTAACTACAATCCAATACAGATTGTTAACAGTGACTGGTAACTACAATCAAACACTGATTGTTAACAGTGACTGGTAACTACAATCCAACACAGATTGTTAACAGTGAGTGGTAACTACAATCCAACACAGATTGTTAACAGTGACTGGTAACTACAATCCAACACAGATTGTTAACAGTGACTGGTAACTACAATCCAACACAGATTGTTAACAGTGATTGGTAACTACAATCCAACACAGATTGTTAACAGTGACTGGTAACTACAATCCAATACAGATTGTTAATAGTGACTGGTAACTACAATCCAACACAGCTTGTTAACAGTGACTGGTAGCTACAATCCAACACAGATTGTTAAGAGTGTGTGGTAGCTAAAATCTAACACAGATTGTTAACAGTGACTGGTAACTACAATCCAACACAGATTGTTAACATTGACTACAATAAACAAGTATACCATTGCATAGATGCAATACAGACCTGTAAAAAACCATTGTCACTCGCCTGTCAAGAGCTGCTAGTGACAGAAAAACTGTCGCCGAGAGATAGGTAGCAGCTGTCGAGTTATTGAAAATGTTTATAAATTAGCAATATGCCAAATTGAGTCTATAGATAGAAACTGCAATGGAAGACAATTGTTGTATGTTGAATGCCAATTATTTTCGACGTGATTAGTTTAATTGCGTTCCTGAAACACGAGCATTGATTTGTTTCATGATTCACACCATTTGTTTTATTGAAACTATCTTTTACTTTTTATTCGACACAATAAATCATGCAGTCACTCTCAATATATTATCGAGAATTACCGAAAATCCTAATAAAGTCTAATGGAACCATTAGCATATAAAAGACTTTAATCCTCTTGTGTTTTTTAAATTTACAATTTTCAAGATAATGTTTGGTTTGAGGGACATAAGTTAATGTTTGCTCAGTAACACTCATTATTGAAGGAAATGTGCATTTGTAAAAATAAAAAATATAATTATCAATCAACCAGATGCATATGGATTGAGGTCTAAATTACAATCCCAAAAGTAATAACTCTAAAAATAAATCAAATAAAGTTAAACACATGAGATTGCATCAGGGAAGCCCGATGTTAATGTTTATTGATATGTCCATATATAAGTACCAATCCATGGCCAAATCACTATTCCAAAACGAAATACAATTTTGAAATTTGGTATATTAAGTTAAACATCTGAACTTTCACCAGGAGAGAAAGACCGATTGCTGAGGACTAAAATATCCGAGATGGACTGAAATTTTTGCTCTCAATTTAACATTAAAGTTATAACCTCAATTGTGGGTGTATTATCCTTTGTTCATGAACAAAACACATCAATACTAAGTACACGTTAATATTTGAACCTTCAAAACACCAACGATTTATAATTATATACTGTATATATACATTGACAAGGTCAGACTCCTATAAAGTGATGCTTGTATACCGCTTCAGATTTTATTTAGGCGGCGGCCCTCTAAAAAGTTTAATGGTTACTAAAAAGTTTAATGGTTACTATCACAAATTAGTTATGTATGGTGGTCTGTGTACCAAATTATCCTGGATATTTAAAAAAAACACATACCACTCTATCTCAAAACCACAATTCCAAAGGGAATAATTGTTCACGCTAGTCAAATTAGATTAAACACTTTCACCAGGAAGATGAGACTGGTGCTCATGAACAATAACCGTCTCCTGATTATAGTCAGGGGGCAGATCCCAAAAATGTGACACCCCCTAAACTTTTTTGTTAACAGCAAGAAACATGATGGATCTTATTGCCCTATATGTACTTAGTCACGCTAGGTATGTTTCCATCTTGACTTTTTCAGTTTAATGAAAATATGGCTGCCAATCCAAGATAGCCGCCAAAAAAGATAATTTAAGTATAAAAATTCAATATCAAATCAACCACTGAACCTTTATAGTTGAAATTTGGCATTTTATTAATTAAATATTTATACTAATTTTCCGTGAATAAATATTGGTTGTAAAATTCAATATGGCCGCCATTTTTAAGATGGCCGACTTATAATCATCGCGCTGCATTTAAATCAAATACGACAAAGGATGTCATTATTTTATGACAAAAAACTAATGTGTGTATGTTACATATTATGTGAAAATATTATCAGTACTGCTCTTTAAACTTATTTTATGTAAATTAAATAATTTAAATAACGAAGCCGAAACATTTTTCAAGTTTTCAATAAATATTATTTGAATTAATTTTATAGCTATGACTTTTGATGTCTGCAATAAAAAAGAAATAGTCATTTGCTTATTCAAACATTCAAAAAAGTCCAACAGCAACATGATTAACATCCACAAGCACCTTGCAGCAATATATTTTACACGTATATCCCTTATATATATTATATAATTATGATCAGAATATAACATATTTCCCCGGTTCAACAATTCAACAGCTATAAAAATAGGATTGAATAACACTCTTTTATTTCGAAAATATTAATTGAAAAACAAAAACCAAGACCATAACAAAAACATCTGCATGGCTACAAAGGATAAGCGTCTGACCGTTATCTGTTTCTTTGGCTTCTTTGGCACAAAGAACCATTCATATGTCTGCCTCTTTATGATTTGCTCAAAGACCTGATTTACCCCGGCCAGTACTCGAGAATGTAGTATTCACATCCAAAAAAACCCTAACTGAACCATTAACTGCTTGCCATATACCATTTTTGTTATAAAACTTAAAGAATCAGGTTCATTCTTTATTCCATATGTACGTATATTGAATTATTCCATTTTCCAACTTTCCATCTCTATTCTGCAGTACATGTATTATTCTTTAAATTGAATTATTCTCAACAGTTCTAACTGATTTTAATGCACTATGATTGTGAATTGTGGATGGATTGTTGTGTTTTTGATTTATTTTTTTCTTGCCAGACTTTATAAAATGCTCAAAATATCAATCAAACAAAACATCTACTCTGTCACTATTCCTGAAATGACATTTTGTTCTATCTGCAAATCTACAAAGTTGTCAAAGGTTTGTTTTCCGAATGCTGTTAACCAATGTCATACTCTCTATTATGGTACAAATCTTTATACCTTTTTCTGAACATTTCTGGATGACCTCATCAACCTGTGGCTACATCAGATGTTTGTTGATTGGCCGTAAATTACCTGATGATGTTACGTAGACTACACTTACGTCTTTTGTCCAGTATATCACTATCACCGTTACCTCTTCCTGTTTTCACTGGCACAATGATATTTTTTAGCAATTATTGTTTTGATTTTTGAAACTCCATAACGCTACCGAAAAATATAAAGACATGTACGATAATATATGGTACGACATTGGTTAACAGCATTGGAAAACCACAATATGCATTTTGAAGATTGTCTCGCAGCAACCACAAAGTATCGTTTTAGAAAATAGCGTTAGAGTAGAATGTTTGCTTTTATAAAGGCTTGAACCAGACGAAAAGAATAAATCAAAACAAATATACCAAATCCATGTCAAAATCACAATTATGAAGCAAAGTAAATATCTTGAAACTTTCAAATGATGTTCCACCAGCGAAGTGGGAAAAAGTGACCTGGAAGGATAATTGAGCACCCCACACTTTTTAGAAAGAAAGGAACATGGAACTTTGGGACGCCACATATCCATGGTATTTTCGGATACAGAGTCACCATACTATATTGTGATGACAGCCATAAAACTTTATGAGGGCCTTAATAAGCCCAGGCCTGCGCTATCCCTGCATCAACAATTCATTTGTTAGCAGTTTGCACCGTAGAGAGATGGAATTCCATGTTGCCTGAGAATTTGAACAATTTTATAAATATGGGGGAGAATAAGGCTTAACGGACTAGGTTTATATCAAATGAGTTGAGCAAGGAAGTACTTGGCAAGGAGTCAGTGGTTATTGGAGGGTTGCGGATCCAAAAACTACATTCTCGAGTTCAGGGCAAGATACATCAGGTCCTTGTGCAAACTATAGATACGCAGACTCAAGACTTGTTTCTTATTCAGAGTGAGATGAATAGATGGAAAGTGTTCAAACTAATCACAGAGCTTGAAAACTCTGAACTGAAAGCTTATGAATGTACGATAAAGTGGACAATGTTGCTATCAATTGTAGATTATTTTGTTTGTAATCTATTTCAAACTTCCAACCCTCAATAAAAACCTTCATGAACTTCGCTGTCATATGTTCCGTCATTGCCACGTTACAAGATGTGTTCCGACCATGCAAATTAAACACATTAATTATCAGGAAATGATTTGGAATCTGTGTTTATTTCCTAGTAAAAACTACCATTAACTCTTGTGAGCAGTTGGAAAACTGACCTACAATATTTATGAATGTGGAATTGTTGAATCTTTATGATGTTTGTGCAGTTTTATTATTGTGAAAAACAATGCAGCGCGGTGATTATTAGTCGGCTATCTTAAGAAATGGCGGTCATATTGAATTTTACATCGACAGTTTGTTCATGAGAAATTAATATAAAGATTTTATTGATCAAATATCAAATTTCAACTCAAAAGGTTGAGCGGTTGATTTGTTATTGAATTTTCATTTTAAAATTATCTTTTTTGGTGGCCATCTTGGATTTGGCAGCCATATTTTCATTAAACGGAAAATGTCAAGATGGAAACATACTTAGACTAACTAAGTACATATATATTAAATGCAATACATTGGTTTTATCTCATAAAATAATGACATCCTTTGTTGTTTTTGATTTAAAATGCAGTACAATGATTATAAGTCCGCCATCTTGAAAATGGCGGCCATATTGAATTTTACAACCAATAATTATTCACAGAAAATTAGTATAAGTATTTAATTGATGAAATACAAAATTTCAACATAAATGGTTAAGTTGTTGATTTGATATTGAATTTACTAAGTACATATAGGGCAATAAGATACACCATGTTTCCTGCTTTTAACAAAAAAGTTTAGGGGGTCAATAAAGAGGCTACTTTTTTAGATCTGCCCCCTGACTATTAGCTAGTTATACCCACTACGTGATTAATCTAAATTAAAAACGAAAGGAGTATGGACGTATAAAATATCCAGGTTAATTATGGACGCATACTTAACATTATTTGTGATGACGGCCATAAAACCTAGCCTTGCTAAAATTATGCGTCAATAGTTTATTTTTAAGTAACCTGCTTCATTTTAAAACTTTCTGAACAATCTCTATCAGAGTATCAATTGTGAAACAGTCATAACTTTTATTATACATTTTCAAGTAATTGCAAGTGATACACATCGGTTACATCAGGTATTCCTATAATAGGTTTTCAGATAAGTTGCTTTTTCTGTTAAAAGTGTATTAAAAATTCAGTGTTTATTTTCTATTCTTTCTCATATTTGAACATAACAATATACTTACATTTCTTTCTGAATAGTTGTAATAATAATAATATTATTCAAACAATAAGTAGCATTTTAGATGCGTACATCAATTGTTCTGACATCAAAGAAATCACATTTGTTATTGTATCCGCTAAATCACAGTTCTTTTCAATATTAAATTCAGTATTATATATATTGTTTTTTGTTGGTTTACATTATTTGAATAACTGGAATTAGTTTCCACAATTAAGACTTACTTTTATTGTTTAGTATTAAAGCGAAGTGAACTTCCAATATTGATTTTTCTCGTAAAGGCATTGTACTTTTAATATTTTCTTTCATATCAAAAACAAAATCATTTCCAAATCACAATCGAAAAGCAGTATAAAAAATTGAATTGGTAAAGTATTGTGTGAATGTCTTTGTATAAAATTTAAAGTTTGTTTTATTTTATGACAAATAACCAGCTGTAAGCGTCAGAAATGTCACCTACTTTTACATGGGGAAAGCCTAGAAAGAGATGAAATACATTTGCTTCACAAAAAATGTGATTGTACATCTCTAGTATTCCTAACCCAGAGGCGTTTAGTCATTTATGGAAAAAGGATTTTTTGAAGACTTCATCATGACCCGACTACACTAGCGTTTTCAATCAAACAGGAGACAATAGAGTTTTTGATCAATATTTTTGTGGCTAGTTCTGCTAATCCATTTTTTGAACAAGAATTTCATATAAAATGTAAATAAAGTTTAGCTTAGCGTTTCTCCAAATACAGACGCGCTATTATGCAGACTTTTTCATGTTTGTCTGTTTTATCACTGACCTACATTGTGCAGTGTACTTGGTTGTGTTGGGTTTGGCAATTGCATGTTTTTTGCGTACTCAGCATTTTTTTCTTCCTAAATCAATTCTTTATATCTGATCGTGACACAAAATCACTGCTGTAATTATGCTAAAGTATACCTATAAACTACCGACGTTATGCTTGGGTTATGGAAGAGAAAGATATTTCTTGAAAATGATTTTAGCGGGATGTGAAAAAGAACTTTTTTGGGATATCGTTATCAAACACAAACAAACCAATCTACAAAAATATAACTTTAAAACTGACAAAGGTAAACACGCGAACTTCTACCACGAAAATATGGAAAATTGGGAATAAAAAAAACACGTATATGTGACACGCCAAACATACACATCATACTTATGATCAACAGTGATGGATGGCAGCCGTAAAGTTGTTAGGCCTTTTATATTCCTAGGTATGCAAAATAACTGTTAAGAGTGTGTGTAAACTGCTTGTTTCCTTATAGATTCTTTATTTTTTCATTTACACATAATACATTCCAATTTTGATTACGTAACACGTCTACAATGTCTCTTTATGATGCGGAAATATTTCTAGTCCTTATTTGAAAACTTTCCCCGAGGGTGATCACCTGCTTTTGCATCAAAAGGCAGATGTCAATTTCTTGTTAACAAAATGGATTTTTAACGACATGTCGATCCCTTGTAAACAATATAAATTTGAATCAACTACACAAGGCCGGCGTCCTTTAACATAACTATAAACCAACATTTCCCTATTGAAAGCGTTGAACTTTATTTGCCAGTTTTCTGGTTTTACTTTGATTGCATTTTAATTAACTACATGTCGATCCCTTGTAAACAATATAAATTTGAAACACACTACACAAGGTCGATGTCCTTTAACATAACTATAAACCAACATTTCCCTATTGACAGCGTTTAACTTTATTCGCCAGTTTTCTGTTTTTACTTTGATTGCATTTAAATTTACTACATGTCGATCCCTTGTAAGCAATTTAAATTTGAAACACACTACACAAGGTCAATGTCCTTAAACATAACTATAAACAAACATTTCCCTATTGAAAGTGTTTAACTTTATTTGCCAGTTTTCTGTTTTTAATTTGATTGCATGGTATGTTATTTTTGTATACTTACCTATGTCAAATAAAAACAACAGTAAAACATTTTCGATATATTGCATGTTCCTCCATTCTAAACAACACGTGATTGCAAACTGTTTAAATTCCTGTCTCATGGCGTCTAGTCTTGAGGAACAATATTGCAAACTTGATCATGATGACTAAATAAATAAACAATCAAAAACAAACATCCTTATTCATGTTCTTATCACAATACAGAAGTAAAGTAAAAACTTTGAAACTGACAAGTTAGGTTAGACACGTGAACTTCCACATGGGAAGTAAGGCGGGTGTTTCTGAAGGGTAAGCACCTACTGTTTAGCTAGCTACAGATAAGAGATAAGTCAGAAAGGTTTTCTTAAATATTTTTGTGGCATACTAAGCGATTCTCATGTTATAACTTCTTATAAATGGAATTGCGGTTGAGCTAAGTGTCAATGGCCCCCATTATCCCCAATCCTTTTTTGGCTATGAACCTGGTAGAGTGTTCGATAGATATCTGAAACAAACATGGCATATATCACTTAATATTTGCGTGCATAATTTCTTCCTTTATAACCCAATAATTTATATTCCATCGTGACACTAAATAACCGCGGTACTTATGCTAAAGTATTTTTAACTTTGACATTAAATCATTAACTACTCATGTTATTGTTACTTGACAGCGTTATCAAATAAAAGAGAGCGGAAGATTGTTAAAAATGAAATTAGCAAATATTCGCTTATAATCAAACATAGGCACCGGGCCCTTTCCAAGTATCAATTCCAAAAGCAAAATACCTTTGAAACCTTGCAATTTAAGTTAAGCACATGAACTTGAACTGAAGCAAAACAATAATATTTCATCCGTTAACTTAATTGGCCCGTTTTCAAAGTTTTGACGTTGGGATTATGATTTCGACAGGCGTGAACAGGTGTTCTTTTTTATTTCAATCATTTCATAAAAATTAAAACAGTAAATGTCGCTCTGTGTTAATCTTCGTCCTTTATATTTAATGCAATGTAAAAACAAAACCAAACAAAACCAAATAAACATACTGATCCATGTCCGAATCACAATCCAGAAGTAATGTAAAAACATTGGAATCGACAAGTCAGGTTAGGCATTACGTTGTCCGAGAAATCACTTTCAAAACATGAATTCACTCTGAATCATGAGGAGTCTATTTGTTCTTTTCATTATTAATTCTTGATAAAATAATATAAGTTATAGACTAGTATGATTGTTTGATTATTGATAGATATGCAAAACCATTCAAAATTTAAAACAGTTAACATAACTCTATTTTTTAATTTCATAGATTTAAAATCAACTCACGTTCTTAAGCTGCGTTTGTGAAAGGGGTTTGGAATATAGCGCTATGGAGGAAAAGCAATGAAAAATCAGAGTTTTTATTCTCAAAAGTATTAAATACAAAAGTGTATATCTTCATTTTAATTATTCGATTCAGATTTTGTAACAATTTTACTCATAAATTCTGTAGAATCCGTTTTGTATGAAAGCTGCGGCGGAAATTTTCATAAATAAATACTTCTAATTTGAAAATATTGCCAAAGGCGATCATCTGCTCATGCATTACACAAGGCAAAAACGATTTTCTATCAGCACATAAATCATTAAAACCCGTTTCAATAAGAATTATTGTTCTATTTTATAGTTACCAAAATTGTCTACATGTTCAATTGATATAATTACCGAAACCATGTACAGATAGCTCGCAGTAAAATTAGTCTTACATAATCTTAACAATTTGACCGAAATTTGTCTCACACTCTGTAAATATTTGTCGCTGAAATAAAACAAAGCAAGTCTACTTTCGTTTTTCTTTAAAACATAAACTTGATACTTGTATCCTATACGTGAAAACCTGTTTCGCAAATATGGTTTACTAACATTGTTACATCTGAACTTTCACCCAAAAAGAAAGTGAGGTGGGTTGCTCTGGAACGGTAAGGTCCCCTTGTTAAGATAGATACGTACATTTAGTACGTTTGCAATCAAAACTGAAAGTAAAAAAGAACATTGAACTAAGGGGCATCCAGTATAATAATTTAAAAACATTAAGCTTCTCAACAATATTTGTGTGAACGTCCATAAAATATTTGATGGTTTTGATAAGGCTAGACTTGCAGCATCAGAGTCAAGGTCAATTTATGTGTAAGCAGCTTCTTTCGTTTTATAAAACATAGTGTAACAGAAAGTTTTTAATCTTTATTCTAATTATGATTATGTAATTGGAATTATCCTGCAACATTTCTGTAGTTTCCTCTTGTTTAAAATCATAGCAAACATACTATTTTAGAATTGTTTCTTAAGGGGGTCACCGGCTCTAGCATCAAACAATGCACAGTAAAGGGAATATTTCCCACAGCAAAAAATCATTCAGTCTTACTTACACATTTCCATATTTCATGTTAACTATTTGATATCAACACATGCTTTATATTGAATCATCGATTCAAAACTGATAATATACATTGTACTATGTGTTACATCTTTATACCCTATGGTAAATCCTAGGTGTTCGACAGAAAGGTGATCTGTTTTCAGTACACTGATGAATTCATACTTTTTATTTCACAATTAAAACGCTATGATCAAGCTTGTTGCCACTACGGGAACTTTAAACAACAAAGCAAGCTGCTTACAAATAAATTGTTTATACAAGGATATTACAGGTCTAGGCTTATAAAAGCACAAAACTTTTGTATTGTTGATTAAGTATGATATCTCTTTATCCAAACTATATTTGACGTCCTATTATTCCGAATTTTGATAATACATGTGGCGGGTGTAGTAAGCTAAACAGAAAACATGTGTCTATCCTACCCGAGCACCTGCTGTCGTTTTCATGTGTTAAATCTAATTAGCCAGTTTCAAAGGTTATGATTTGCTTTGGGTTTTTGATTGTGACATGGATTGGTATGGTTGTTTTTTTATTGTAACACCGAACGTATTCCAAAATTTAAAAGAAATGAAAGCTACAAGAGTAACTAATACAATGTAACTTATAAAGACCAGTTGTTATAAAACCCTCGTTCAACATGACAGGTGATCATGATGTACTCTTATTTAGAATGTGTGATGTCTTATTAACTTCATTCCAAAATTAATTTTCTTTGTTGTGGACCTTTATATGTTACTTTTATGTTTTCAATTGTATTCCGAAACGACCGCCTAGTGCTGTAACATCAACATTAGCATTATATGAAATGGTGGACGTTATGTGTCAACCTGTTGAGCTTATATTACCTTGGAAACCGCAATCTTTGAAAATTTTTGGCTACATTGTTTGCATTTTAAAGCTGTCATAATATTGTATTGCGTACCAGTTTATAAAGTTCGTATAGTGTATATTATACTTACTGATTATGAGAGCTAAATTTAACTAACCTAATTGTATATATCTCAAATATCTTTTCCGATTCATTACAAAACTACTATAGATTCGATCATTAAACTCGTGTCATTCTAATACGTGGTGGTTATAGCTGAAATAGTTTGCTCTTGTAATGGAATTTCCGATTACTGATTTACTAACATACCACTTTAAAAGTGAGATTTGATTGCATTTCTTCTTTTCTTTTATTTAGATTCACATCTATATTTGATTTCATGAAAATATAAAACGAATTAAATGAATCAAACATACTGATTAATGTTTAAATCACAATCCGAAGACAAAGTAAAATCTTTCAGTGTATTTTTACGCCTCCTCATTTCATGTTCTGGTGACTTTGGACTTTTCTGGACGTTAAGAGAAAAAAGAATTCGCTTGAAGCAATCGATTTGTCGCTGTTTAATCGCACATGCTATGTCTAATTGTCTTTATTTTAGTTTTCTTTCTAAATTCTCTGTTTCTAGTCTCCCTAAATGTATCGCTATACCAATTTAAAACACCAAAATGTTCTCTGTAAATTTTCCTACATTTTATCGCTATATCTTCCTGATAACATAAACATGTGACGAATCCTCTTTATAACATTAAGGCTATAATTTGACAACTAATCGTGGAAATGAATCTAGATTAAACTTTTTTAAATGTTTTTTCTGTCAAACTTTCCCTCGATTTATCGCCACTTTTTTAACGCCAAACACTGACGGCAGAAATCGTTGAATCGTTTTTTTTAAAAATTTTTTTTATTGTACATCAGATTAAAGAAACCCTGTTACAATCGTGGTCTTACTGTACACCAGATTGCATTAGATGTACTTGTCTAGGTAGCTGCATCAGTGCTTTGATTTATTTTTAATTGATACCAGTTTGGCCCGTTATTAATTATATATACATGACCATCTTGATACTATTTATACAGACTGAAGTTAGATTGACGAGTTTTATCAGTAACAAAAACTTAAAAAGATAAAAACAACATCTCAATTTGTCTTCTTGTTAAAGTTTAATTTAATTACGCGCTAAGCAAATCACTTCCAAAGATTTGATTGATTAACGTCTTATTTTTAAATATGCCTTTTTCAGTTCAATAAATCGTGATGAAATCAGTTCCGTATCCTAGTGAATAGTATTAGCTTAAAGCAGAAAACAAACAAGTTAAAAGGAAAATGTTCAAAAACTGTCAAAACGCTGCACATTACTTATACCGGTAGAAAGTGATACAACCAGTTTTATACAATAACTAGAGATATGTGTTATCGGAATGTATATGTGAAATGGTACATGCACATCACCTATGCACAAGCTGTGCAATAATTATACCAAAATTAATGGAACCAGTTGTACATATAACATAACGAGTAGTGTTTGTTAGAGCTATGTAAAACGAGAAACAGCCTATACTTTGAAAACAATGTTTTATTTGTTTGGCGGTATCGCCAAGCGGATATTGTCATCTGACATAGGGGTTAATTTTTATTCTTAAAAGGTCCCTTTGTTTTGACAAAAAAATCTGTGGTTAATGCATTAAGAAAGAGTCAATAAAGTACATTTTGGTCCGATTGTACTTATGTAGGTGAATACAAAATATAGAAAAACTTTCGAATTTGATAGAAACAAAGTTGCTATATTTCCACAAAATAGAAATGTAATGCAATTTTAAATTGTAAATTTCTGATTTTATTGTAATTTTATTTTATTTTTATTAACGTATATTCAAAAATGTAGTCCAGAATATTATAAAATAAAAAATTAAACTTCTAACCATTTAAATGATTGTTCGGTCAAATTTTGGCGTTGTGAAGGGGTTTAATTTGTTAGTAAATTGAAAGGGATTTATCAAGATATATATAACAAATTACACAACAGGAGATGACTTACCTCCCTTCTTGCATGGTGGAAGCTCATGTATTTAACTTAATTTCAAACATTTTTCTTTGATTTAGGATTGTGATTTGGACATTGATCGGTATGCTTGTTGTTCATGCTTCAGGGGAAAAGATTATGCAACATTTTTGTTTCGTGTACAGTCGAACGTCTGTACTTATTCCCACGACAGTGGCCAGTCATGATATCGTCGAGTGAAGAACGCTCGCCTCGTCTGATACTAACCCCCATATACAAAAACATATGAGTAATATTTATTTATTATAACACATCAGTTTAATAGTTTGCTTCAATATAAAATTGTCCCAATTGTTATTTAAACCTAGGTTATGAGAAGTACTGAAACCCAAACAACAGTGACATGATCTAAATATGTTTGCTTCAATAGAATATTTAAACCTAGGTTATGAGAATTGCTGAGACTCAAACAACATTGACATGTTCTAAGCGTGTTTGCTTCAATAGAGATTGTCCGCATTGATATTTATTTAAACTTAGGTTATTAGAGGTACTATGATTCGTTAGCTTACGTTTTAGATTATTGTCAGTCATTGAGGTGCCAACATGTAAAAAATAGTCAAATGAAATATTCTTGCGTGTTTGATTCTGTAGACGATGTCATATATGCTGTGAATTGTATGTTCGTTCTGTTTCAAATTAATTCACAATACGGAAGCCAGTTAATATGTTATTTCACTGATCTATTATTACATCATAATTGTTTTACCAAGTCTAGTTTTATTTTACCTTCTTGATAACAATCATTTTTCCTCAGCCATATTTCGTAATCATGTTTGGATTGTATTAACATAGTCTAGTTCAGTCAGCTTTATGGCATACACTTATCGATAAACTATAATTAATCCATCTCCTTGGAAAACACACATGGCTGTTGTAGCTAGTTTAACAGTAGGTGCTTACCCTTCTGGAGAACTCGGCCTTACTTCTCAGGTGGAAGTTCACGTGTCTAACCTAACTTGTCAGTTCCAAAGTTGTTTCTTTACATCTGGATTGTGATTCGGACATGGATTAGTATGTTTGTTTGTGATTGATGAATATTTTGATTTTGACAATAATACAAATGTAGTTCAGTCTGTTTGTTTTCTTGTGCTACAAATTTCTGTATTAAAGCGATTGAAAGCTCTTTCTGATATACCAGTTACATTAAACACTGGATTGAATATTTAATTAGTTTGTAGCAATGATTATCTCATCATATTAAACTAGAACCGTCTTTTCAGAGAGACAAATACCCCGTCGCCATTATTGCCTAATTGTTTCTTAGATTTGACAGAATAGCCTTGATAGCAACTAAATTGGGTATGCAACAACATTTACTCATGTTCCTTTCATTCGATTTCACACTTGGCAGGTCCAGCTAATACTGGTTAAACAGTAAGTGCTGACCATTTCCTGGAGAATTTTCGCGTGTTTAACCTAATTTTTCAGTTTAAGTATGTTTGCTATTTTTTTGCATGCGATTGCCACATGGATTAGTATGTGTTTGGTTGGTTTACATTTGTGCCAAATTTGATCAAAGTCCATTTATGCATATTAAAGAGCAGACACTTGATATTAGGACGGGCTGACAGGGTGATATATATACATCGTTTACGAGGGATGTAAATATATTCAATACACAGTTTAATATTTTAATTTTTAACGGGTGTAGCTAGCTAAACAGGGAATGCTTACCCTTTCGGAGAACTTTTAACACTTCCGGCCTCATGTCCCTGGTGGAAGTTCACGTGTCCAACCTGACTTGTCAGTTCCAAAGTTTTTCTTAGCCTCTGGATTGTTATTCGGACATGAATTATTATGTTTGTTTTTGATTAACTCGACAAGAAACCTAAAAGTACAGATACGATCACCTGATCAACAATTAGTATAGATCACAAAATACAAAATCTATAACATAATTTAATTGGGTGGCAAAATATCTTATATCCAAGACTCAGAAGATTCGTGATTTTTTTTAACCAATACTTAAGTTTATTTGTTTGTTTGTGTAACAATTGTAGTGACACAAAGCAAGGTATTAATTTCTGTTCTATCAACATTTATATGACTTATGACAATCTATCTGATCTTGCATTGCATCTCATCTCTACGGTTGGAAAAATAAATCTGAAACTGAAAAGCCAAGAACACGACATAAAACAATAGAGACAAGTCATAAAAACACAGCTGAATAGGTAAAGACAAGATTCCAGCTGTTTAGATTATTGTAAATTGACCTACTGTAAACAGCTTTACAATGGCAAGAAAAATAAAGACGCAATTTTTTTTTTTGAAGAATATTGGAAATGTGTATAGCATCTATGCATTTGTTAGCATGATGTAACTGAATATATTGGCGTTGACCATCGTTCTCAATATCATTTTTCCGAGCAGGTTTAAATAATCTGTTAAAAGCAATATCCATGATGATATCAGTAAGCTTATATTCTGGTGTATTAGACTCTATTGTAGTTTTAGATATGCATTCTTCACTTATATAATTTATTTCATATCAGACAAGCCAGCGAAATGACTTCATTCACTGGGTTATCGGAATCGGTTCGTAAGGTAACGTTCCTTTTCCAAAGAGATGCAGAAATTTGCTAAAAAATAAGGTAACATGTGGTTTATAATTCAAGCAACGGCTAATTTAACTGCCACACTTACTAACACTTTAATACAAAAAGAGGTTGTAAAATATGCTATAGATTAACGTCCAAGGCCATTATTATGTAACATTTCATGTTTAGGGTGTTAAATAATAGGGATTTTTCAATATAATTTGAATTCATAATCACATAAAACAACACACACATGGTGGTCTATGTTCAAATACCTAAATGTAACATAGAAACTGAAAGCTGGTAACTTAATTAAAACAGGCTAACTTCCACAAAGAAGGGAAGACTGGGTTTGTAAGTTTTCACGTTACATGTTGAGTTTTATAATCAGTTCAATATTACTAGAATTTTCAATTAATTAAAAAAACAAACGTACCCGTCTCTGTTCAAATCACAAACCCAAAGTCAGACTGAAAACTGGCAAATTGAGTTAGACACATGAACTTTCATCAAAAGATACACCATGAATGTGTTGCTTAAAGTCTCAGATTCTGTCTGCTAAGCGCATTTGTTTGTACAGCCTTCATTCTTACATTTTGAGTTAACAATAGAAAATAATAACATCAGTAAATTACGTAATGGTATCGATGTATTTATAAGAGTGGTAGTTGTATTATCTAGTTGAATAACAATGTCGGCTTATTACGATATTCTGAAAGTACATTTTAGCTATAGCTGTACATGCACTTTAGTAGCAATGCTTTGTTTGCATGCTTACTTCGGTTTTAATCTACATGTAGGAAGTTTCATCATGAGCTTTTTCATTATTTAAATGGCGATGCCTTCGTGTTTTACTTTATTTCCTTTCTTTAGGGAGTTTCAAATCATTTATAGTTAATTAGAGTCGCAGATTGTTAACAGTGACTGGTAACTACACTCCAACACAGATTGTTAACAGTGAGTGGTAACTACAATCCAACACAGATTGTTAACAGTGACTGGTAACTACACTCCAACACAGATTGTTAACAGTGACTGGTAACTACAATCTAACACAGATTGTTAACAGTGACTGGTAACTACACTCCAACACAGATTGTTAACAGTGACTGGTAACTACACTCCAACACAGATTGTTAACAGTGACTGGTAACTACAATCCAACACAAGATTGTTAACAGTGACTGGTAACTACACTCCAACACAGATTGTTAACAGTGAGTGGTAACTACACTCCAACACAAGATTGTTAACAGTGACTGGTAACTACAATCCAACACAAGATTGTTAACAGTGAGTGGTAACTACAATCCAACACAAGATTGTTAACAGTGAGCGGTAACTACAATCCAACACAGATTGTTAACAGTGACTGGTAACTACAATTCAACACAGATTGTTAACAGTGAGTGGTAACTACAATCCAACACAGATTGTTAACAGTGACTGGTAACTACACTCCAACACAGATTGTTAACAGTGATTGGTAACTACAATCCAACACAGATTGTTAACAGTGAGTGGTAACTACAATCCAACACAGATTGTTAACAGTGAGTGGTAACTACAATCCAACACAGATTGTTAACAGTGAGTGGTAACTACAATCCAACACAGATTGTTAACAGTGACTGGTAACTACAATCCAACACAGATTGTTAACAGTGAGTGGTAACTACAATCCAACACAGATTGTTAACAGTGACTGGTAACTACAATCCAACACAGATTGTTAACAGTGACTGGTAACTACAATCCAACACAGATTGTTAACAGTGAGTGGTAACTACAATCCAACACAGATTGTTAACAGTGACTGGTAACTACAATCCAACACAGATTGTTAACAGTGAGTGGTAACTACAATCCAACACAGATTGTTAACAGTGACTGGTAACTACAATCCAACACAGATTGTTAACAGTGACTGGTAGATACAATCCAACACAGATTGTTTACAGTGACAAGAAACTACATCCAACACAGATTGTCAACAGTGAGTGGTAACTACAATCCAACACAGATTGTTAAAAGTGACTGGTAACTACACTCCAACACAGATTGTTAACAGTGACTGGTAACTACACTCCAACAGATTGTTAACAGTGACTGGTAACTACAATTCAACACAGATTGTTAACAGTGACTGGTAGCTACAATCCAACAAAGATTGTTAACAGTGACTGGTAACGACACTCCAACACAGATTGCTAACAGTGAGTGGTAACTACAATCAAACACAGATTGTTAACAGTGACTGGTAACTACACTCCAACAGATTGTTAACAGTGACTGGTAACTACAATCCAACACAGATTGTTAACAGTGACTAGTAACTACACTCCAACACAGATTGTTAACAGTGACTGGTAACTACACTCCAACAGATTGTTACCAGTGACTGGTAACTACACTCCAACACAGCTTGTTAACAGTGAGTGGTAACTACACTCCAACACAGATTGTTAACAGTGACTGGTAACTACACTCCAACACAGATTGTTAACAGTGACTGGTAACTACACTCCAACACAGATTGTTAACAGTGACTGGTAACTACACTCCAACACAGATTGTTAACAGTGACTGGTAACTACAATCAAACACAGATTGTTAACAGTGAGTGGTAACTACAATCCAACACAGATCGTTAACAGTGACTGGTATCTACACTCCAACAGATTGTTAACAGTGACTGGTAACTACAATCCAACACAGATTGTTAACAGTGACTGGTAACTACACTCCAACGCAGATTGTTAACAGTGACTGGTAACTACACTCCAACAGATTGTTAACAGTGACTGGTAACTACACTCCAACACAGCTTGTTAACAGTGAGTGGTAACTACCATCCAACACAGATTGTTAACAGTGAGTGGTAACTACACTCCAACACAGATTGTTAACAGTGAGTGGTAACTACACTCCAACACAAATTGTTAACAGTGACTGGTAACTACACTCCAACACAGATTGTTAACAGTGACTGGTAACTACAATCCAACACAGATTGTTAACAGTGACTGGTAACTACAATCCAACACAGATTGTTAACAGTGACTGGTAACTACAATCCAACACAGATTGTTAACAGTGACTGGTAACTACAATCCAACACAGATTGTTAACAGTGACTGGTAACTACAATCCAACACAGATTGTTAACAGTGACTGGTAACTACACTCCAACACAGATTGTTAACAGTGACTGGTAACTACACTCCAACAGATTGTTAACAGTGACTGGTAACTACACTCCAACACAGCTTGTTAACAGTGAGTGGTAACTACACTCCAACACAGATTGTTAACAGTGACTGGTAACTACACTCCAACACAGATTGTTAACAGTGACTGGTAACTACACTCCAACACAGATTGTTAACAGTGACTGGTAACTACACTCCAACACAGATTGTTAACAGTGACTGGTAACTATAATCCAACACAGATTGTTAACAGTGACTGGTAACTACAATCCAACACAGATTGTTAACAGTGACTGGTAACTACAATCCAACACGGATTGTTAACAGTGACTGGTAACTACAATCCAACACAGATTGTTAACAGTGACTGGTAACTACACTCCAACACAGATTGTTAACAGTGAGTGGTAACTACAATCCAACACAGATTGTTAACAGTGACTGGTAGCTACAATCCAACACAGATTGTTAACAGTGACTGGTAACTACACTCCAACACAGATTGCTAACAGTGAGTGGTAACTACAATCCAACACAGATTGTTAACAGTGACTGGTAACTACACTCCAACAGATTGTTAACAGTGACTGGTAACTACAATTCAACACAGATTGTTAACAGTGACTGGTAACTACACTCCAACAGATTGTTAACAGTGACTGGTAACTACACTCCAACAGATTGTTAACAGTGACTGATAACTACACTCCAACACAGCTTGTTAACAGTGAGTGGTAACTACACTCCAACACAGATTGTTAACAGTGACTGGTAACTACACTCTAACACAGATTGTTAACAGTGACTGGTAACTACACTCCAACATAGATTGTTAACAGTGACTGGTAACTACACTCCAACACAGATTGTTAACAGTGACTGGTAACTACAATCCAACACAGATTGTTAACAGTGAGTGGTAACTACAATCCAACACAGATCGTTAACAGTGACTGGTAACTACACTCCAACAGATTGTTAACAGTGACTGGTAACTACAATCCAACACAGATTGTTAACAGTGACTGGTAACTACACTCCAACACAGATTGTTAACAGTGACTGGTAACTACAATCCAACACAAGATTGTTAACAGTGAGTGGTAACTACACTCCAACACAGCTTGTTAACAGTGAGTGGTAACTACACTCCAACACAGATTGTTAACAGTGACTGGTAACTACACTCCAACACAGATTGTTAACAGTGAGTGGTAACTACACTCCAACACAAGATTGTTAACAGTGACTGGTAACTACAATCCAACACAAGATTGTTAACAGTGAGTGGTAACTACAATCCAACACAAGATTGTTAACAGTGAGTGGTAACTAGAATCCAACACAGATTGTTAACAGTGAGTGGTAACTACAATCCAACACAGATTGTTAACAGTGACTGGTAACTACACTCCAACACAGATTGTTAACAGTGAGTGGTAACTACAATCCAACACAGATTGTTAACAGTGAGTGGTAACTACAATCCAACACAGATTGTTAACAGTGAGTGGTAACTACAATCCAACACAGATTGTTAACAGTGAGTGGTAACTACAATCCAACACAGATTGTTAACAGTGACTGGTAACTACACTCCAACACAGATTGTTAACAGTGACTGGTAACTACAATCCAACACAGATTGTTAACAGTGACTGGTAGCTACAATCCAACACAGATTGTTAACAGTGACTGGTAACTACACTCCAACACAGATTGCTAACAGTGAGTGGTAACTACAATCCAACACAGATCGTTAACAGTGACTGGTAACTACACTCCAACAGATTGTTAACAGTGACTGGTAACTACAATCCAACACAGATTGTTAACAGTGACTGGTAACTACACTCCAACACAGATTGTTAACAGTGACTGGTAACTACACTCCAACAGATTGTTAACAGTGACTGGTAACTACACTCCAACACAGCTTGTTAACAGTGAGTGGTAACTACACTCCAACACAGATTGTTAACAGTGACTGGTAACTACACTCCAACACAGATTGTTAACAGTGAGTGGTAACTACACTCCAACACAAGATTGTTAACAGTGACTGGTAACTACACTCCAACACAGATTGTTAACAGTGACTGGTAACTACAATCCAACACAGATTGTTAACAGTGACTGGTAACTACAATCCAACACAGATTGTTAACAGTGACTGGTAACTACAATCCAACACAGATTGTTAACAGTGACTGGTAACTACAATCCAACACAGATTGTTAACAGTGACTGGTAACTACAATCCAACACAGATTGTTAACAGTGACTGGTAACTACACTCCAACACAGATTATTAACAGTGACTGGTAACTACACTCCAACAGATTGTTAACAGTGACTGGTACTACACTCCAACACAGCTTGTTAACAGTGAGTGGTAACTACACTCCAACACAGATTGTTAACAGTGACTGGTAACTACACTCCAACACAGATTGTTAACAGTGACTGGTACTACACTCCACACAGATTGTTAACAGTGACTGGTAACTACACTCCAACACAGATTGTTAACAGTGACTGGTAACTATAATCCAACACGATTGTTACAGTGACTGGTAACTACAATCCACACAGATTGTTAACAGTGACTGGTAACTACAATCCAACACGGATTGTTAACAGTGACTGGTAACTACAATCCAACACAGATTGTTAACAGTGACTGGTAACTACACTCCAACACAGATTGTTAACAGTGAGTGGTAACTACAATCCAACACAGATTGTTTAACAGTGACTGGTAGCTACAATCCAACACAGATTGTTAACAGTGACTGGTAACTACACTCCACACAGATTGCTAACAGTGAGTGGTAACTACAATCCACACAGATTGTTAACAGTGACTGGTAACTACACTCCAACAGATTGTTAACAGTGACTGGTAACTACAATTCAACACAGATTGTTAACAGTGACTGTAACTACACTCCAACAGATTGTTAACAGTGACTGGTAACTACACTCACAGATTGTTAACAGTGACTGATAACTACACTCCAACACAGCTTGTTAACAGTGAGTGGTAACTACACTCCAACACAGATTGTTAACAGTGACTGGTAACTACACTCTAACACAGATTGTTAACAGTGACTGGTAACTACACTCCAACATAGATTGTTAACAGTGACTGGTAACTACACTCAACACAGATTGTTAACAGTGACTGGTAACTACAATCCAACACAGATTGTTAACAGTGAGTGGTAACTACAATCCAACACAGATCGTTAACAGTGACTGGTAACTACACTCCAACAGATTGTTAACAGTGACTGGTAACTACAATCCAACACAGATTGTTAACAGTGACTGGTAACTACACTCCAACACAGATTGTTAACAGTGGACTGGTAACTACAATCCAACACAAGATTGTTAACAGTGAGTGGTAACTACACTCCAACACAGCTTGTTAACAGTGAGTGGTAACTACACTCCAACACAGATTGTTTACAGTGACTGTAACTACACTCCAACACCAGATTGTTAACAGTGAGTGGTAACTACACTCCAACACAAGATTGTTAACAGTGACTGGTAACTACAATCAACACAAGATTGTTAACAGTGAGTGGTAACTACAATCCAACACAAGATTGTTAACAGTGAGTGGTAACTAGAATCCAACCAGATTGTTAACAGTGAGTGGTAACTACATCCAACACAGATTGTTAACAGTGACTGGTAACTACACTCCAACACAGATTGTTAACAGTGAGTGGTAACTACAATCCAACACAGATTGTTAACAGTGAGTGGTAACTACAATCCAACACAGATTGTAACAGTGAGTGGTAACTACATCCAACACAGATTGTTAACAGTGAGTGTAACTACAATCCAACACAGAATTGTTAACAGTGACTGGTAACTACACTCCAACACAGATTGTTAACAGTGACTGGTACTACAATCCAACACAGATTGTTAACAGTGACTGGTAGCTACAATCCACACAGATTGTTAACAGTGACTGGTAACTACACTCCAACACAGATTGCTAACAGTGAGTGGTAACTACAATCCAACACAGATCGTTAACAGTGACTGGTAACTACACTCCAAAGATTGTTAACAGTGACTGGTAACTACAATCCAACACAGATTGTTAACAGTGACTGGTAACTACAAACTCCAACACAGATTGTTAACAGTGACTGGTAACTACACTCCAACAGATTGTTAACAGTGACTGGTAACTACACTCAACACAGCTTGTAACAGTGAGGTGGTAACTACACTCCAACACAGATTGTTAACAGTGACTGGTAACTACACTCCAACACAGATTGTTAACAGTGAGTGGTAACTACACTCCAACACAAGATTGTTAACAGTGACTGGTAACTACAATCCAACACAGATTGTTAACAGTGAGTGGTAACTACAATCCAACACAAGATTTTAACAGTGAGTGGTAACTACAATCCAACACAGATTGTTAACAGTGACTGGTAACTACAATCCAACACAGATTGTTAACAGTGACTGGTAACTACAATCCAACACAAGATTGTTAACAGTGAGTGGTAACTACAATCCAACACAAGATTGCTAAGAGTGAGTGGTAACTACACTCCAACACAGCTTGTTAACAGTGAGTGGTAACTACAATCCAACACAGATTGTTAACAGTGATGGTAACTACACTCCAACACAGATTGTTAACAGTGAGTGGTAACTACAATCCAACACAGATTGTTAACAGTGAGTGGTAACTACAATCCAACACAGATTGTTAACAGTGAGTGGTAACTACAATCCAACACAGATTGTTAACAGTGAGTGGTAACTACAATCCAACACAGATTGTTAACAGTGACTGGTAACTACAATCCAACACAGATTGTTAACAGTGACTGGTAACTACAATCCAACACAGATTGTTAACAGTGAGTGGTAACTACAATCCAACACAGATTGTTAACAGTGACTGGTAACTACAATCCAACACAGATTGTTAACAGTGACTGGTAACTACAATCCAACACAGATTGTTAACAGTGACTGGTAACTACAATCCAACACAGATTGTTAACAGTGACTGGTAACTACAATCCAACACAGATTGTTAACAGTGAGTGGTAACTACAATCCAACACAGATTGTTAACAGTGACTGGTAACTACAATCCAACACAGATTGTTAACAGTGACTGGTAGCTACAATCCAACACAGATTGTTTACAGTGACAAGAAACTACATCCAACACACATTGTTAACAGTGAGTGGTAACTACAATCCAACACAGATTGTTAAAAGTGACTGGTAACTACACTCCAACACAGATTGTTAACAGTGACTGGTAACTACACTCCAACAGATTGTTAACAGTGACTGGTAACTACAATTCAACACAGATTGTTAACAGTGACTGGTAGCTACAATCCAACAAAGATTGTTAACAGTGACTGGTAACTACACTCCAACACAGATTGCTAACAGTGAGTGGTAACTACACTCCAACACAGATTGCTAACAGTGAGTGGTAACTACAATCAACACAGATTGTTAACAGTGACTGGTAACTACACTCCAACAGATTGTTAACAGTGACTGGTAACTACAATCCAACACAGATTGTTAACAGTGACTAGTAACTACACTCCAACACAGATTGTTAACAGTGACTGGTAACTACACTCCAACACAGCTTGTTAACAGTAAGTGGTAACTACACTCCCAACACAGATTGTTAACAGTGACTGGTAACTACACTCCAACACAGATTGTTAACAGTGACTGGTAACTACACTCCAACACAGATTGTTAACAGTGACTGGTAACTACACTCCAACACAGCTTGTTAACAGTAAGTGGTAACTACACTCCAACACAGATTGTTAACAGTGACTGGTAACTACAATCCAACACGGATTGTTAACAGTGACTGGTAACTACAATCCAACACAGATTGTTAACAGTGACTGGTAACTACACTCCAACACAGATTGTTAACAGTGAGTGGTAACTACAATCCAACACAGATTGTTAACAGTGACTGGTATCTACAATCCAACACGATTGTTAACAGTGACTGGTAACTACACTCCAACACAGATTGCTAACAGTGAGTGGTAACTACATCCAACACAGATCGTTAACAGTGACTGGTAACTACACTCCAACAGATTGTTAACAGTGACTGGTAAATACAATCCAACACAGATTGTTAACAGTGACTGGTAACTACACTCCAACACAGATTGTTAACAGTGACTGGTAACTACACTCCAACAGATTGTTAACAGTGACTGGTAACTACACTCCAACACAGCTTGTTAACAGTGAGTGGTAACTACACTCCAACACAGATTGTTAACAGTGACTGGTAACTACACTCCAACACAGATTGTTAACAGTGAGTGGTAACTACACTCCAACACAAGATTGTTAACAGTGACTGGTAACTACAATCCAACACAAGATTGTTAACAGTGAGTGGTAACTACAATCCAACACAAGATTGTTAACAGTGAGTGGTAACTACAATCCAACACAGATTGTTAACAGTGACTGGTAACTACAATTTAACACAGATTGTTAACAGTGACTGGTAACTACACTCCAACACAGATTGTTAACAGTGACTGGTAACTACACTCCAACAGATTGTTAACAGTGACTGGTAACTACACTCCAACAGATTGTTAACAGTGACTGGTAACTACAATTCAACACAGATTGTTAACAGTGACTGGTAACTACACTCCAACACAAGATTGTTAACAGTGAGTGGTAACTACAATCCAACACAGATTGTTAACAGTGACTGGTAACTACACTCCAACACAGATTGTTAACAGTGAGTGGTAACTACAATCCAACACAGATTGTTAACAGTGAGTGGTAACTACAATCCAACACAGATTGTTAACAGTGAGTGGTAACTACAATCCAACACAGATTGTTAACAGTGAGTGGTAACTACAATCCAACACAGATTGTTAACAGTGAGTGGTAACTACAATCCAACACAGATTGTTAACAGTGAGTGGTAACTACAATCCAGCACAGATTGTTAACAGTGAGTGGTAACTACAATCCAACACAGATTGTTAACAGTGACTGGTAACTACAATCCAACACAGATTGTTAACAGTGACTGGTAACTACAATCCAACACAGATTGTTAACAGTGAGTGGTAACTACAATCCAACACAGATTGTTAACAGTGACTGGTAACTACAATCCAACACAGATTTGTTAACAGTGACTGGTAACTACAATCCAACACAGATTGTTAACAGTGAGTGGTAACTACAATCCAACACAGATTGTTAACAGTGACTGGTAACTACACTCCAACACAGATTGTTAACAGTGACTGGTAACTACACTCCAACACAGATTGTTAACAGTGACTGGTAACTACACTCCAACACAGATTGTTAACAGTGACTGGTAACTATAATCCAACACAGATTGTTAACAGTGACTGGTAACTACAATCCAACACAGATTGTAAACAGTGACTGGTAACTACAATCCAACACGGATTGTTAACAGTGACTGGTAACTACAATCCAACACAGATTGTTAACAGTGACTGGTAACTACACTCCAACACAGATTGTTAACAGTGAGTGGTAACTACAATCCAACACAGATTGTTAACAGTGACTGGTAGCTACAATCCAACACAGATTGTTAACAGTGACTGGTAACTACACTCCAACACAGATTGCTAACAGTGAGTGGTAACTACAATCCAACACAGATCGTTAACAGTGACTGGTAACTACACTCCAACAGATTGTTAACAGTGACTGGTAACTACAATCCAACACAGATTGTTAACAGTGACTGGTAACTACACTCCAACACAGATTGTTAACAGTGACTGGTAACTACACTCCAACAGATTGTTAACAGTGACTGGTAACTACACTCCAACACAGCTTGTTAACAGTGAGTGGTAACTACACTCCAACACAGATTGTTAACAGTGACTGGTAACTACACTCCAACACAGATTGTTAACAGTGAGTGGTAACTACACTCCAACACAAGATTGTTAACAGTGACTGGTAACTACAATCCAACACAAGATTGTTAACAGTGACTGGTAACTACAATCCAACACAAGATTGTTAACAGTGAGTGGTAACTACAATCCAACACAGATTGTTAACAGTGACTGGTAACTACAATCCAACACAGATTGTTAACAGTGACTGGTAACTACAATCCAACACAAGATTGTTAACAGTGAGTGGTAACTACAATCCAACACAGATTGTTAACAGTGACTGGTAACTACAATTTAACACAGATTGTTAACAGTGACTGGTAACTACACTCCAACACAGATTGTTAACAGTGACTGGTAACTACACTCCAACAGATTGTTAACAGTGACTGGTAACTACACTCCAACAGATTGTTAACAGTGACTGGTAACTACAATTCAACACAGATTGTTAACAGTGACTGGTAACTACACTCCAACACAAGATTGTTAACAGTGAGTGGTAACTACAATCCAACACAGATTGTTAACAGTGACTGGTAACTACACTCCAACACAGATTGTTAACAGTGAGTGGTAACTACAATCCAACACAGATTGTTAACAGTGAGTGGTAACTACAATCCAACACAGATTGTTAACAGTGAGTGGTAACTACAACAACAACACAGATTGTTAACAGTGAGTGGTAACTACAATCCAACACAGATTGTTAACAGTGAGTGGTAACTACAATCCAACACAGATTGTTAACAGTGAGTGGTAACTACAATCCAGCACAGATTGTTAACAGTGAGTGGTAACTACAATCCAACACAGATTGTTAACAGTGACTGGTAACTACAATCCAACACAGATTGTTAACAGTGACTGGTAACTACAATCCAACACAGATTGTTAACAGTGAGTGGTAACTACAATCCAACACAGATTGTTAACAGTGACTGGTAACTACAATCCAACACAGATTGTTAAAAGTGACTGGTAACTACAATCCAACACAGATTGTTAACAGTGACTGGAACTACAATCCAACACAGATTGTTAACAGTGACTGGTAACTACACTCCAACACAGATTGTTAACAGTGACTGGTAACTACACTCCAACACAGATTGTTAACAGTGACTGGTAACTACACTCCAACACAGATTGTTAACAGTGACTGGTAACTAAATCCAACACAGATTGTTAACAGTGACTGGTAATACAATCCAACACAGATTGTAAACAGTGACTGGTAACTACAATCCAACACGGATTGTTAACAGTGACTGGTAACTACAATCCAACCAGATTGTTAACAGTGACTGGTAACTACACTCCAACACAGATTGTTAACAGTGAGTGGTAACTACAATCCAACACAGATTGTTAACAGTGACTGGTAGCTACAATCCAACACAGATTGTTAACAGTGACTGGTAACTACACTCCAACACAGATTGCTAACAGTGAGTGATAACTACAATCCAACACAGATCGTTAACAGTGACTGGTAACTACACTCCAACAGATTGTTAACAGTGACTGGTAACTACAATCCACACAGATTGTTAACAGTGACTGGTAACTACACTCCAACACAGATTGTTAACAGTGACTGGTAACTACACTCCAACAGATTGTTAACAGTGACTGGTAACTACACTCCACAGCTTGTTAACAGTGAGTGGTAACTACACTCCAACACAGATTGTTAACAGTGACTGGTACTACACTCCAACACAGATTGTTAACAGTGAGTGGTAACTACACTCCAACACAAGATTGTTAACAGTGACTGGTAACTACAATCCACACAAGATTGTTAACAGTGACTGGTAACTACAATCCAACACAAGATTGTTAACAGTGAGTGGTAACTACAATCCAACACAGATTGTTAACAGTGACTGGTAACTACAATCCACACAGATTGTTAACAGTGACTGGTAACTACAATCCAACACAAGATTGTTAACAGTGAGTGGTAACTACAATCCAACACAAGATTGCTAAGATTGAGTGGTAACTACACTCCAACACAGCTTGTTAACAGTGAGTGGTAACTACAATCCAACACAGATTGTTAACAGTGACTGTAACTACACTCCAACACAGATTGTTAACAGTGAGTGGTAACTACAATCCAACACAGATTGTTAACAGTGAGTGGTAACTACAATCCAACACAGATTGTTAACAGTGAGTGGTAACTACAATCCAACACAGATTGTTAACAGTGAGTGGTAACTACAATCCAACACAGATTGTTAACAGTGAGTGGTAACTACAATCCAACACAGATTGTTAACAGTGAGTGGTAACTACAATCCAACACAGATTGTTAACAGTGAGTGGTAACTACAATCCAACACAGATTGTTAACAGTGACTGGTAACTACAATCCACACAGATTGTTAACAGTGACTGGTAACTACAATCCAACACAGATTGTTAACAGTGAGTGGTAACTACAATCCAACACAGATTGTTAACAGTGACTGGTAACTACAATCCAACACAGATTGTTAACAGTGAGTGGTAACTACAATCGAACACAGATTGTTAACAGTGACTGTAACTACAATCCAACACAGATTGTTAACAGTGACTGGTAACTACAATCCAACACAGATTGTTACAGTGAGTGGTAACTACAATCCAACACAGATTGTTACAGTGACTGGTAACTACACTCCAACACAGATTGTTAACAGTGACTGGTAACTACACTCCAACACAGATTGTTAACAGTGACTGGTAACTACACTCCAACACAGATTGTTAACAGTGACTGTAACTATAATCCAACACAGATTGTTAACAGTGACTGGTAACTACAATCCAACACAGATTGTAAACAGTGACTGGTAACTACAATCCACACGGATTGTTAACAGTGACTGGTAACTACAATCCAACACAGATTGTTAACAGTGACTGGTAACTACACTCCAACACAGATTGTTAACAGTGAGTGGTAACTACAATCCAACACAGATTGTTAACAGTGACTGGTAGCTACAATCCAACACAGATTGTTAACAGTGACTGGTAACTACACTCCAACACAGATTGCTAACAGTGAGTGGTAACTACAATCCAACACAGATCGTTAACAGTGACTGGTAACTACACTCCAACGATTGTTAACAGTGACTGGTAACTACAATCCAACACAGATTGTTAACAGTGACTGGTAACTACACTCCAACACAGCTTGTTAACAGTGAGTGGTAACTACACTCCAACACAGATTGTTAACAGTGACTGGTAACTACACTCCAACACAGATTGTTAACAGTGAGTGGTAACTACACTCCAACACAAGATTGTTAACAGTGACTGGTAACTACAATCCAACACAAGATTGTTAACAGTGACTGGTAACTACAATCCAACACAAGATTGTTAACAGTGAGTGGTAACTACAATCCAACACAGATTGTTAACAGTGACTGGTAACTACAATCCAACACAGATTGTTAACAGTGACTGGTAACTACAATCCAACACAAGATTGTTAACAGTGAGTGGTAACTACAATCCAACACAAGATTGCTAAGAGTGAGTGGTAACTACACTCCAACACAGCTTGTTAACAGTGAGTGGTAACTACAATCCAACACAGATTGTTAACAGTGACTGGTAACTACACTCCAACACAGATTGTTAACAGTGAGTGGTAACTACAATCCAACACAGATTGTTAACAGTGAGTGGTAACTACAATCCAACACAGATTGTTAACAGTGAGTGGTAACTACAATCCAACACAGATTGTTAACAGTGAGTGGTAACTACAATCCAACACAGATTGTTAACAGTGACTGGTAACTACAATCCAACACAGATTGTTAACAGTGACTGGTAACTACAATCCAACACAGATTGTTAACAGTGACTGGTAACTACAATCCAACACAGATTGTTAACAGTGACTGGTAACTACAATCCAACACAGATTGTAACAGTGACTGGTAACTACAATCCAACACAGATTGTTAACAGTGACTGGTAACTACAATCCAACACAGATTGTTAACAGTGACTGGTAACTACAATCCAACACAGATTGTTAACAGTGAGTGGTAACTACAATCAAACAGATTGTTAACAGTGAGTGGTAACTACAATCCAACACAGATTGTTAAAAGTGACTGGTAACTACACTCCAACACAGATTGTTAACAGTGACTGGTAACTACACTCCAACAGATTGTTAACAGTGACTGGTAACTACAATTCAACACAGATTGTTACAGTGACTGGTAGCTACAATCCAACAAAGATTGTTAACAGTGACTGGTAACTACACTCCAACACAGATTGCTAACAGTGAGTGGTAACTACACTCCAACACAGATTGCTAACAGTGAGTGGTAACTACAATCAAACACAGATTGTTAACAGTGACTGGTAACTACACTCCAACAGATTGTTAACAGTGACTGGTAACTACAATCCAACACAGATTGTTAACAGTGACTAGTAACTACACTCCAACACAGATTGTTAACAGTGACTGGTAACTACACTCCAACACAGCTTTTTAACAGTAAGTGGTACTACACGCCCAACACAGATTGTTAACAGTGACTGGTAACTACACTCCAACCACAGATTGTTAACAGTGACTGGTAACTACACTCCAACACAGATTGTTAACAGTGACTGGTAACTACACTCCAACACAGCTTGTTAACAGTAAGTGGTAACTACACTCCAACACAGATTGTTAACAGTGACTGGTAACTACATCCAACACGGATTGTTAACAGTGACTGGTAACTACAATCCAACACAGATTGTTAACAGTGACTGGTAACTACACTCCAACACAGATTGTTAACAGTGAGTGGTAACTACAATCCAACACAGTTGTTAACAGTGACTGGTAATCTACAATCCAACACAGATTGTTAACAGTGACTGGTAACTACACTCCAACACAGATTGCTAACAGTGAGTGGTAACTACAATCCAACACAGATCGTTAACAGTGACTGGTAACTACACTCCAACAGATTGTTAACAGTGACTGTAAATACAATCCAACACAGATTGTTAACAGTGACTGTAACTACACTCCAACACAGATTGTTAACAGTGACTGGTAACTACACTCCAACAGATTGTTAACAGTGACTGGTAACTACACTCCAACACAGCTTGTTAACAGTGAGTGGTAACTACACTCCAACACAGATTGTTAACAGTGACTGGTAACTACACTCCAACACAGATTGTTAACAGTGAGTGGTAACTACACTCCAACACAAGATTGTTAACAGTGACTGGTAACTACAATCCAACACAGATGTTAACAGTGAGTGGTAACTACAATCCAACACAAGATTGTTAACAGTGAGTGGTAACTACAATCCAACACAGATTGTTAACAGTGACTGGTAACTACAATTTAACACAGATTGTTAACAGTGACTGGTAACTACACTCCAACACAGATTGTTAACAGTGACTGGTAACTACACTCCAACAGATTGTTAACAGTGACTGGTAACTACACTCCACAGATTGTTAACAGTGACTGGTAACTACAATTCAACACAGATTGTTAACAGTGACTGGTAACTACACTCCAACACAAGATTGTTAACAGTGAGTGGTAACTACAATCCAACACAGATTGTTAACAGTGACTGGTAACTACACTCCACACAGATTGTTAACAGTGAGTGGTAACTACAATCCAACACAGATTGTTAACAGTGAGTGGTAACTACAATCCAACACAGATTGTTAACAGTGAGTGGTAACTACAATCCAACACAGATTGTTAACAGTGAGTGGTAACTACAATCCAACACAGATTGTTAACAGTGACTGGTAACTACAATCCAACACAGATTGTTAACAGTGACTGGTAACTACAATCCACACAGATTGTTAACAGTGAGTGGTAACTTTAATCCAACACAGATTGTTAACAGTGACTGGTAACTACAATCCAACACAGATTGTTAACAGTGCTGGTAACTACAATCCAACACAGATTGTTAACAGTGAGTGGTAACTACAATCCAACACAGATTGTTAACAGTGACTGGTAACTACAATCCAACACAGATTGTTAACAGTGAGTGGTAACTACAATCCAACACAGATTGTTAACAGTGACTGGTAACTACAATCCAACACAGATTGTTAACAGTGACTGGTAGCTACAATCCACACAGATTGTTTACAGTGACAAGAAACTACATCCAACACAGATTGTTAACAGTGAGTGGTAACTACACTCCAACACAGATTGTTAAAAGTGACTGGTAACTACACTCCAACACAGATTGTTAACAGTGACTGGTAACTACACTCCAACAATTGTTAACAGTGACTGTAACTACAATTCAACACAGATTGTTAACAGTGACTGGTTGCTACAATCCAACAAAGATTGTTAACAGTGACTGGTAACTACACTCCAACACAGATTGCTAACAGTGAGTGGTAACTACACTCCAACACAGATTGCTAACAGTGGGATGGTAACTACAATCAAACACAGATTGTTAACAGTGACTGGTAACTACACTCCAACAGATTGTTAACAGTGACTGGTAACTACAATCCAACACAGATTGTTAACAGTGACTAGTAACTACACTCCAACACAGATTGTTAACAGTGACTGGTAACTACACTCCAACACAGCTTGTTAACAGTAAGTGGTAACTACACTCCAACACAGATTGTTAACATGACTGGTAACTACACTCCAACACAGATTGTTAACAGTGACTGGTACTACACTCCAACCAGATTGTTAACAGTAACTGGTAACTACACTCCAACACAGATTGTTAACAGTGACTGGTAACTACAATCCAACACAGATTGTTAACAGTGAGTGGTAACTACAATCCAACACAGATCGTTAACAGTGACTGGTAACTACACTCCAACAGATTGTTACAGTGACTGGTAACTACATCCAACACAGATTGTTAACAGTGACTGTAACTACAATCCACACAAGATTGTTGACAGTGACTGGTAACTACAATCCAACACAGATTGTTAACAGTGACTGGTAAACTACAATCCAACACAGATTGTTAACAGTGACTGGTAACTACAATCCAACACAGATTGTTAACAGTGACTGGTAACTACACTCCAACACAGATTGTTTAACAGTGACTGGTAACTATAATCCAACACAGATTGTTAACAGTGACTGGTAACTACAATCCAACACGGATTGTTAACAGTGACTGGTACTACAATCCAACACAGATTGTTAACAGTGACTGGTAACTACACTCCAACACAGATTGTTAACAGTGAGTGGTAACTACAATCCAACACAGATTGTTAACAGTGACTGGTAGCTACAATCCAACACAGATTGTTAACAGTGACTGGTAACTACACTCCAACACAGATTGCTAACAGTGAGTGGTAACTACAATCCAACACAGATTTGTAACAGTGACTGGTAACATACACTCCAACAGATTGTTAACAGTGACTGGTAACTACAATTCAACACAGATTGTTAACAGTGACTGGTAACTACACTCCAACACAGATTGTTAACAGTGACTGGTAACTACACTCCAGCAGATTGTTAACAGTGACTGGTAACTACACTCCAACACAGCTTGTTAACAGTGAGTGGTAACTACACTCCAACACAGATTGTTAACAGTGACTGGTAACTACACTCCAACACAGATTGTTAACAGTGACTGGTACTACACTCCAACATAGATTGTAAACAGTGACTGGTAACTACACTCCAACACATTGTTAACAGTGACTGGTAACTACAATCCAACACAGATTGTTAACAGTGAGTGGTAACTACAATCCAACACAGATCGTTAACAGTGACTGGTAACTACACTCCACAGATTGTTAACAGTGACTGGTAACTACAATCCAACACAGATTGTTAACAGTGACTGGTAACTACACTCCAACACGATTGTTAAGTGACTGGTAACTACACTCCAACAGATTGTTAACAGTGACTGGTAACTACACTCCAACACAGATTGTTAACAGTGACTGGTAACTACACTCCAACACAGATTTGTTAACAGTGACTGGTAACTACACTCCAACACAGATTGTTACAGGACTGGTAACTACACTCCAACAGATTGTTAACAGTGACTGGTACTACACTCCACACAGATTGTTACAGTGACTGGTACTACAATCCAACACAGATTGTTAACAGTGACTGGTAACTACAATCCAACACAGATTGTTAACAGTGACTGGTAACTACAATCCAACAGATTGTTAACAGTGACTGGTAACTACATCCACCACGATTGTTAACAGTGACTGGTAACTACACTCCAACACAGATTGTTAACAGTGACTGGTAACTACACTCCAACAGATTGTTAACAGTGACTGGTAACTACACTCCAACACAGCTTGTTAACAGTGAGTGGTAACTACACTCCAACACAGATTGTTAACAGGACTGGTAACTACACTCCAACACAGATTTGTTAACAGTGACTGGTAACTACACTCCAACACAGATTGTTAACAGTGACTGTTAACTACACTCCAACACAGATTGTTAACAGTGACTGGTAACTACAATCCAACACAGATTGTTAACAGTGACTGGTAACTACACTTCAACACAGATTGTTACAGTGATGGTAACTACAATCCAACACAGATTGTTAACAGTGAGTGTAACTACAATCCAACACAGATTGTTAACAGTGAGTGGTAACTACAATCCAACACAGATTGTTAACAGTGAGTGGTAACTACAATCCAACAGATTGTTAACAGTGACTGGTAACTACAATCCACACAGATTGCTAACAGTGAGTGGTAACTACAATCCAACACAAGATTGTTAACAGTGACTGGTAACTACCTCCAAACAAAGATTGTTAACAGTGACTGGTAACTACACTCCAACACAGACTGTTAACAGTGAGTAGTAACTACAATCCACACAGATTGTTAACAGTGAGTGGTAACTACAATCCAACACAGATTGTTAACAGTGAGTGGTAACTACAATCCAACACAGATTGTTAACAGTGACTGGTACTACAATCCAACACAAGATTGTTAACAGTGACTGGTAACTACAATCCACACAGATTGTTAACAGTGACTGGTAACTACAATCCAACACAGATTGTTACAGTGACTGGTAACTACAATCCACACAGATTGTTAACAGTGACTGGTAACTACAATCCAACACAAGATTTGTTAACAGTGAGTGGTAACTACAATCCAACAGATTGTTAACAGTGAGTGTAACTACAATCCAACACAGATTGTTAACAGTGACTGGTAAACTAAATCCAACACAAGATTGTTAACAGTGAGTGGTAACTACAATCCAAACACAATTGTTAACAGTGACTGGTAACTACACCCAACACGATTGTTAACAGTGAGTGGTAACTACAATCCAACACAGATTGTTAACAGTGACTGGTAACTACAATCCAACATAGATTGTTAACAGTGACTGGTAACTACAATCCAACACAGATTGTTAACAGTGACTGGTAACTACACTCCAACATAGATTGTTAACAGTGACTGGTAGCTACAATCCAACACAGATTAACGGTGACTGGTAACTACAATCCAACACAGATTGTTAACAGTGACTGGTAGCTACAATCCAACACAGATTAACGGTGACTGGTAACTACAATCCAACACATATTGTTAACAATGAGTGGTAACTACAAACCAACACAGATTGTTAACAGTGACTGGTAATTACAATCTAACACAGATTAACAGTGAGTGGTAACTACAATCCAACACAGATTGTTAACAGTGACTGGTAATTACAATCTAACACAGATTAACAGTGAGTGGTAACTACAAACCAACACAGATTGTTAACAGTGACTGGTAATTACAATCCAACACAGATTAACGGTGACTGGTAACTACAATGCAACACAGATTGTTAACAGTGACTGGTAACTACAATCCAACACTGATTGTTAACAGTGACTGGTAACTACAATCCAACACAGATTGTTAACAGTGACTGGTAGCTACAATCCAACACAGATTAACGGTGACTGGTAACTACAATCCAACACTGATTGTTAACAGTGACTGGTAACTACAATCCAACACAGATTGTTAACAGTGACTGGTAGCTACAATCCAACACAGATTAACGGTGACTGGTAACTACAATGCAACACAGATTGTTAACAGTGACTGGTAATTACAATCCAACACAGATTAACGGTGACTGGTAACTACAATGCAACACAGATTGTTAACAGTGACTGGTAACTACACTCCAACACAGATTGTTAACAGTGAGTGGTAACTACAAACCAACACAGATTGTTAACAGTGACTGGTAGCTACAATCCAACACAGATTCTTAACAGTGACTGGTAGCTACAATCCAACACAGATTAACGGTGACTGGTAACTACAATCCAACACAGATTGTTAACAGTAACTGGTAGCTACAATCCAACACAGATTGTTAACAGTGAGTGGTACCTACAATCCAACACAGATTGTTAACCGTGACTGGTAACTACACTCCAACACAGATTGTTAACAGTGAGTGGTAACTACAAACCAACACAGATTGTTACCAGTGACTGGTAATTACAATCTAACACAGATTAACAGTGAGTGGTAACTACAATCGAACACAGATTGTTAACAGTGACTGGTAACTACACTCCAACACAGATTGTTAACAGTGACTGGTAATTACAATCTAACACAGATTAACAGTGAGTGGTAACTACAATCGAACACAGATTGTTTACAGTGACTGGTAACTACAATCCAACACTGATTGTTAACAGTGACTGGTAATTACAATCTAACACAGATTAACAGTGAGTGGTAACTACAATCGAACACAGATTGTTAACAGTGACTGGTAACTACAATCCAACACTGATTGTTAACAGTAACTGGTAACTACAATCCAACACAGATTGTTAACAGTGACTGGTAATTACAATCTAACACAGATTGTTACAGTGACTGGTAACTACAATCCAACACAGATTGTTAACAGTGACTGGTAATTACAATCTAACACAGATTGTTAACAGTGACTGGTAGCTACAATCCAACACAGATTGTTAACAGTGACTGGTAACTACAATCCACATAGATTGTTATGAGTAACTGGTAACTACAATCCACACAGATTGTTAACAGTGACTGGTAATTACAATCTAACACAGATTGTTAACAGTGACTGGTAGCTACAATCCAACACAGATTGTTAACAGTGACTGGTAACTACAATCCAACATAGATTGTTATGAGTAACTGGTAACTACAATCCAACACAGATTGTTAACAGTGACTGGTAATTACAATCCAACACATATTGTTAACAGTGACTGGTAACTACAATCCAACACAGATTGTTAACAGTGACTGGTAATTACAATCTAACACAGATTGTTAACAGTGACTGGTAGCTACAATCCAACACAGATTGTTAACAGTGACTGGTATCTACAATCCAACACAGATTGTTAACAGTGACTGGTAACTACAATCAAACACAGATTGTTAAGAGTGACTGGTAACTACACTCCAACACAGATTGTTAACAGTGACTGGTAACTACACTCCAACACAGATTGTTAACAGTGACTGGTAACTACACTCCAACACAGATTGTTAACAGTGACTGGTAACTACACTCCAACACAGATTGTTAACAGTGACTGGTATCTACAATCCAACACAGATTAACAGTGACTGGTAACTACAATCCAACACAGATTGTTAAGAGTGACTGGTAACTACACTCCAACACAGATTGTTAACAGTGACTGGTAACTACACTCCAACAGATTGTTAACAGTGAGTGGTAACTACAATCCAACACAGATTGTTAACAGTGACTAATAACTACATTGTACAATAAACAGGTATACTATTGCATAGATGCAATACGGACCTGTTAAAGACCATTGTCACTCGGCTGCAAAGAGCAGCTAGTGACAGAAAAACTACCACCGAGATATAGGTAACAGCTGTCGAGTTATTGCTAACGAGGATTGGAGATGAGCTGTCTATTCGGTATTCATTCGTTAGACTATTGTAAAAATGTTAAAAAAACTTATTGCTGTAACTAATGTTGCTATTCTTATGCATACTAATTATAACGCGTTATCTCAACAAAACCATGCTTAATTACGTGTTTTGCACCTCTGAAGTTTATATAACATGTGAGTTTATGTGAGTTTATTAAACAAATCACTGTATATGAAAATCCAGCAGACTAGTCTACGTACAAATACATGTACTTAAATAATTTTTGAAACAACGCGCTTAACCTTTTCAATTTGAAAAGCAATACAGCATAGGAAAATGATCTGAACAGACATACAATTGCATCATTGGCGATGAATATTGAATTTTAATGACAAAACATTACAATTCCGATAAATACGCTATGGTAGTGCTTGAAACAACGAAGCAATCTGCTTAAAATAATGTGTTGACGATATTGTAAGTATTTGCTCATGAAGGCCCTGCAAAGGTTTGATAGTCGTTATGACAATACTGTTGATAAGTTAAAGTATTATGTATCTGTATCAAAGGTTAAACTGTATCAATTTATCGCCAAATAGTTCTCTATTTTCTTTCCATATCTCGTGACATGTTTAAATTAGGTAACCAGTTTTCAGAACATGCATTAACCTATGGATATCATCTAATTGGTGAGGAATTAAATTATGTCATTCCCCTTATAAGCATCAGTGTTGTTGTTACATGTTTTGTTTTAGTCATGGACGTCTGTGGCAGGCAGGTCTAAAGCGCCGTCTAAGAGATGACACTGTCTACATTTCTGCAGTATTTGGTGTCAAACATATAATAAAACTAAGTATACGCCAGCTTTAAGTCTGATTTAGGAAGTGATAGTACAGTATGTTTATATAAATACCTCAATAAATTTACAAAAACTCCTTATATTAACTGTTTAAATGTCGATTACGATTATTATATTTATAAAAACTAAAAGTTGAAACAGTTGAATAGTCACACTGACTGCGTTTTAAAAATTGAAATGACTTGTGTTCATTAACAGTAACATTTCTGAACATTTTATACATAAGCATTAAGGCAAATTGAGTCTATAGATAGAAACTGTAGTAGAGAATTTATTGTATGTTAAATGCAAATTATTTTCGATGTGATTAGTTTAATTGCGTTCCTGAAACACGAGCATTGATTTGTTTCATGATTCACACCATTTGTTTCATTGAAACTATCTTGTACTTTTTATTCGCCACAATAAATCATGCAGTCACTCTCAATATATTCGAGAATTACCGAAAATCCTAATAAAGTATAATGGAACCATTAGCATATAAAAGACTTTAATCCTCTTGTGTTTTTTAAATTTACAATTTTAAGGATAATGTTTTGTTTGAGGGACATACGTTAATGTTTGCTCAGTAACACTCATTATTGAAGGAAATTTACATTTGTAAAGATAAAAAATATATTTATCAATTAACCACATGCATATAGATTGAGGTCTAAATTATAATCCCAAAAGTAATAACTCTAAAAACAAAACAAATAAAGTTAAACAAATGAGATTCCAGGAAGACCGATGTTAATGTTTATTGATATGTCCATATATAAGTACCAATCCATGGCCAAATCACAATTCCAAAACAAAATACAATTTTGAAATTTGGCATGTTAAGTTAAACATGAGAACTTTTACCAGGAGAGAAAGACCGGGTGCTCCGGACTAAAATATACAAGATGGACTGAAATTTTTGCTCTCAATTTCACATTTATCTTTGTACATGAACAAAACACATCAATACTAATTACACGTTTAAATTTGAAACAATAATGGAATCCCTTCAAAACACCAACGAGTGAGCTTGAAATAAAAGACACGACTGATTCCTCAAGTTCTGCTTCATATTTAGACATATACCTGAATTATGACGGACACGAAAGGCTACATTTGAAACTTTATGACAAACTTGATGACTTCAATTTGTCTATTGTCAACTTTTTTATGCAGCAATATGCCTGCTTCTCCTGCCTATGGTGTATTTGTTTCCTTATTAATGTGCTATGGTAGAGCTGGTTCCCACTACGGGGACATTGTACAACGAAGTAGGCTGCTTGCAAATAAATTGTTCACTCAGGGATATTGCAAACCTAGGCTTACCAAGGCCCTCAAAAAGTTTTATGGCCGTCATCACAGTATTGTTGATAAGTTTGATGTCTCTGTGTCCAGGATTGCCCCGGATATATTTGACGTCTCATAGTTCCATGTTCCATTCACACAATTTGATTGCACACGTGGCGGGTGTAGCTAGCTAAACAGGAGGTTCTTACCCTTCCGGAGCACCCGGCCTCACTTCGATGGTGGAAGTTCACGTGTCTAACCTGACTTGTCAGTTCCAAAGTTTTTACTTTTCTTCTGGACTTTGATTCGAACATGGATTAGTTTAATGGTCACTGTCACAAACTAGTTATGTATGGTGCTCTGTGTACCAAATTGTAAAATCCTATGGATATAAAAAACATACCACACTTATGTCAAAACCACAATTGCATGGAAAACAATTGTTTACACTGGCAAATTAGATTAAACACTTGAACTTCCACCGGGAAGGTGAGACGGGAGCTCCAGTAGGATAACTGCATTCTGTTTAGGTAGTTATACCCACCACGTGTGTACTTAAAATTTAAAACAAAAGGAGTATGGGACGTATAAAACATCCAGGGTAATTATGGATGTATATCAATACTGAGCAATTTTATGATGACGGTAATAACTTTTAGATAGTCCTAGCCTTGCATAATTTATGCGCCAATAGTTTATTTGTAAGCAATCTGCTTCATTTTAAAAGTTTCTGTAGTTGGAACAATCTTTATCAGAGTATTAATTGTGAAACATATACAACGTAAACAGTCATAACTTTTATCATTCATCTTCAAGTAAGTGCAACTGATACAAATCGGTTCCATCATGTATTCCTATAATTGGTTTTCTGATAAATATCTTTTTCTGTTAAAAGTGTATTTAAAAATTCAGTCTTTATTTTCCATTCTTTCTCATATTTTGACACAACAATATACGTACGTTTCTCTCTGAAGGGTTGTAATAATAATGATGATATTATTAAAACAATAAGGAGCATTTTAGATGGCTTCATCAATTATTCTGACATCAAAGAAATCACATTTATTATTGTATCCGCTAAATCACAATTCTTTTCAATATTAAATTCAGTAGCATATATATTGTTTTTCGTTGGTTTACATTACTTGAATAACTGGAATTAGTTTCCACTATGAAGACTTACTTTTATTGTTTAGTATTAAAGCGAAGTGAACTTCCAATATTGATTTTTCTCGTAAAGGCATTGTACTTTTGATATTTTCTTTCATATCAAAAACGAAATTATTCCTAAATCACAATCCAAAAGCAGTATAAAAAAATTGAATCGGTAAAGTGTTGTGTGAATGTCTTTGTATAAAATTTGAAGTTTGTTTCATTTTATGACAAATAACCAGCTGTAAGCGTCAGAAATGTCACCTACTTTTACATGGGGAAACCCTAGAAAGAGATGTAATACATTTGCTTCACAAAAAATGTGATTGTACATCTCTAGAATTCCTATCCAGAGGCGTTTAGTCATTTATGGAAAAGGGATTTTTTGAAGACTTCATAATGACCAGACTACACTAGCGTTTTCAATCAAACAGGAGACAATAGAGGTTTTGATCAATATTTTTAGGGCTAGTTCTGTTAACCCATTTTTTGAACAAGAATTTCATATAAAATGTAATAAAAGTTTAGCTTAGCGTCCCTCTAAATACAGTCGCGCTATTATGCAGACTTTTTCATGTTTGTCTGTTTTATCATTGACCCACATTACGCCGAGTACTTGGTTGTGTTGGGTTTGACAAGTACATGTTTTTTGTTACAAATTTCTTTATAGCATATTCGCTATTTATATATGAAGAACAGGAGCCATAAATGACTTGTTTTTTTGCGTACACAGCGATTTTTCTTTCTTCCCAAATAAATTCTTTATATCTTATGACACAGAATCACTGCTGTAATCATGCTAAAGTACATCTATAAACTACCGACGTTATGCTTGGGTTATGAAAGAGAAAAACATTTATGAAAATGATTTAGTGGGATGTGACAATAAATTTTAAAAAGAACTTTTTATTCTGACAGAAATATGTTTTGGGATATCGTTATCAAACACAAAGAAACCAATCTACAAAAATACAACTTTTAAAACTGACAAAGGTAAACACGCGAACTTCTACCACGAAAATATGGAAAATTGGAAATAAAAAGAACACGGATATGTGACACGCCAAACATATACAACATACTTATGAACAACAGTGATGGATGGCAGCCGTAAAGTTTTTTAGGCCTTTTATATTCCTAGGCATGCAAAATAACTGTTAAGAGTGTTTAAACTGCTGTATTCTTTAAAGAAACTTTATACTTTTCATTTAGACATAATACATTTCAATTTAAATTATGTAACACGTCTATAATGTCTCTTTATGATGCGGAAATATTTCTAGTCCTTATTTGAAAACTTTCCCCAAGGTGATCACATGCTTTTGCATCAAAAGGCAGATGTCAATTTCTTGTTAACAAAATGCATTTAAACTAACTACATGTCGATCCCTTGTAAACAATATAAATTTAAAACACAAGGTCGACGTCCTTTAACAAAACTATAAACAAACCTTTCCCTATTGAAAGTGTATAACTTTATTTGCCAGTTTTCTGTTTTTACTTTGATTGCATGGTATGTTATTTTTTATACTTACCTATGTCAAATATAACCATTAACAGTAAAGTAAAACCATTTTCGATATATTGCATGTTCCTCCATTCTAAACGACAGGCAATTGCGAACTCTTTAAATTCCTGTCTCATGGCGTCTAGTCTTGAGTAACAATATTGCAAACGTCATCATGATGACTGAATAAATAGACAATCAAAAACAAACATACTTATCCATGTCCTAATCACCATACAGAAGCAAAGAAAAAACTTTGGAACTGACAAGTTAGGTTAGACACGTGAACTTCCACCAGGGAAGTAAGACCGGTGCTCCGGAGGGGAAACACCTTTTGTGGCATGTTAAGCGATTCTCATGTTTTAACTTTCCTTTTTCTTATGTATGGAATTGCGGTTAAGTTATGTGTCAATGGCCCCCATTATCCCCAACCTTTTTTGGCTATGAACCTAGTAGAGTGTTCGATATATATCTGAAACAAAAAGGAATATATCACTTTATATTTGCGTGCATAATTTCTTCCTTTATGACCCAATAATTTATATTCCATCGTGACACTAAATAACCTTTGTAGCTATGCTAAAGTATATTTGACTTTGACATTGAATCATTAACTACTCAGGTTATTGTTACTTGTCAGCGTTATAAAATAAAAGAGAGCGGAAGATTGTTAAAAATGAAATTAGCAAATATTCGCTGATAATCAAACCTAGGCACCGGGCCCTTTCCAAGTATCAATTCCAAAAGCAAAATACCTTTGAAACCTTGCAATTCAAGTTAAGCACATGAACTTGAACTGAAGCAAAACAATAATATTTCGTCCGTTAACTTAATTGGCCCGTTTTCAAAGTATTTACTTTGGGATTATGATTTCGACAGGCGTGAACGGGTGTTCTATTTTATTTCAATCATTTCATAAAAATTAAAACAGTAAATGTCGCTCTGTGTTAATCTTCGTCCTTTATATTTAATATAAATATAAAAACAAAACCAAATAAACATACTGATCCATGTCCGAATCACAATCCAGAAGTAATGTAAAAAACATTGGAATCGACAAGTCAGGTTAGGTATTACGTTGTCCGAGAAATCACTTTCAAAAAATGAATTCACTCTGAATCATGAAGAGTCTATTTGTTCTTTTCATTATTAATCCTTGATAAAATAATATAAATCATAGATTAGTATGTTTGTTTGATTAACAATAGATATGCAAATCCATTCAAAATTTAAAACAATTAACATAACTCTCTTTTAATTTCATAGTTTTAAGATCAACTCACGTTCTTAAGCTGCGTTTTTGAATGGGGTTAGAAATATTGCGCCATGGAGAAAAAAAATTAAAAAAATGAGTTTTTATTCTCAAAAGGAATTACATGTAAATACAAAAGTCTATATCTTCATTTTAACTATTCGATTCAGATTATGTAACAATTTTCCTCATAATGTCTGTAGAATCCGTTTTGTATGAAAGATGCGGCGGAAATTTTCATAAATAAATACTTCTAATTTGAAAATATTGCCAAAAGTGATCATCTGCTCTTGCATAACACAAGACAAAAAACGATATTTCTCGCAGCATATAAATGGGTTCAACAAGAATTAATGGTGTATTTTAAAGTTACCACAATTGTCTGCATGTTCAATTGATAAAATTACCGAAACCATGTACCGATAGCTCGCAGTAAAATTAGTCTTACATAATCTTAACAATCTGAGCGAGATTTGTTTGTAAATGTTTGTCGCTAAAATAAAAAAAAAACAACCACCATCTATATATTGCAACCAACTGCGGAATACCCCGAGTCCATATCTTATTGTCTACTTGTAATTTTCTTTAAAAAATAAACATGTATACTATACGTGAAAACCTGTTTCGAAAAAATGTTTTACTTACATTGTTACATCTAAACTTTCACCCAAAAAGAAAGTGAGATGGATTGCTCCGGAATGGCAAGGGCCTCCTGTTAAGATAGATACGTACATTTGGTACGTTTGCGATTAAAATTGAAAATAAAAGGAAGATGGAACTAAGGGTTGTCCAGTATAATATTAGATTAAATACATTAAGCTTCTTAACAATATTGTGTGAACGGCCATAAAATATTTTGATGGTTTTGATAACCTAGACTTGCAGCATCAGGGTCAACAACAATTTATTTGTAGGCAGCTTTCTTTGTTTTATAAAATTTCCGTAGTGTAACAGAAAGTTTTTAATCTTTATTCTAATTATGATTATGTAATTGTAATTATTCTGCAACATGTCTGTAGTTTCCTCTTGTTTAAAAGCCGTGCAAACAACATTCCTAATTCCAGTTTAGAAATGTTCCTTAAGGGGGTCACCGGATCTTGCGTAAAACAATGCACGGTAAAGCGAATATTTCCCACAGCAAAAAAAATCATTCAGTCTTTTTTACATATTAACATGTTTCATTTTAACCATTAAATATCAACACATGATTTATATTGTATCATCGATTTAAAACGGATAATATTCTATGTGTTACATCTTTATACCCTATGGTAAAACCGAGGTGTACGACAGAAAGGTGATCTCTTTTCAGTACACTAATGAATTTATACTTTTCATTTCACATTTAAAACGCTATGATCAAGCTTGTTGCCACTACGGGAACTTTAAAAAACAAGGCAAGCTGCTTACAAAAAATGTTTATGCAAGAATATTATAGGTCTAGGCTTATAAAAACCACAAATGCTTTTGTATTGTTGATTAAGTATGATATCTCTTTATCCAAAATATATTTGACGTCCTAATATTCCGAATTGTGAGAATACATGTGGCGGGTGTAGTAAGCTAAACAGGAAACATGTGTCTATCCTTCCCGAACACCTGGTGTCGCTTTCATGTGTTAAATCTAATTTGCCAGTTTCAAAGGTTATGCTTTGCTTTGGGATTTTGATTTGGACATGGACTAGTATGGTTGTTTTTTTTTTATTTTTACACCGAACGTTTTCCAAATACAAAATAAATGAAATCTACAAGAGTAATTGATACAATGTAACGTATAATGAATGATCAATCGTTATAAAACCCGTCGTTCAATATGACAGGTATCATGATGTACTCTTATTTAGAATGTGTGATGTCTCATTAACTGCATTCTAGAATAAAGTTTCTTTGTTGCGGACCTTCATGTGTTACTTTTATGTTTTAAATTGTATTCCGAAACGACCGCCTAGTGCTGTAAAATCAACATTAGCATAATATGAAATGGTGGACGTTATGTGTCAACCTGTTGAGCTTATAATACTTGGGAAACCGTAATCTGTGGCTACATTTTTTGCATTTTGAAAGCCGTCATAATCTTGTGCGAAACAGTTCAAATACACTTAATGTTTAGTGTATATTATACTTACTGATTATGGGAGCTAAATTTAACTAACCTAAATATATGTTTTCCGTTTCATTACCGAACTACTACTGTTTCGATCATTAAACTTATGACATACTGATACGTTGATGTTGTAGCTTAAATAGTTTGATCTTGTTTTTACGAAATAAAATTCACAATTACTAATTAACTTCCATACCACTTTAAATGCTTTAATTGTATTTGTTCGTTTCTTTTATTTAGATTCACATCGATATTTGATTTCATGAAAATACATGTATAACGCAAATGATCAGAAATAAATGTACTAATTCATGTGTAACTCACAATCCGAAGACAAAGTAAAATCTTTCAGTATATGTTTACGCCTCTTTACTTAAGACAATTTTTTACGTCAACTCAACAATTTTGTCAGTTTCTATATTAAATTTCGCTAAAAACCTTCATAAATTAAAATTTCGTTAACCCCGTTGTGTTGCCATTTCGTCATATTGGGTCCAGAAGTCTTTCTTTTAGTTCTTTTCTAATAATCTCCCTAAATGTATCGCTATACTTCTTTAAAACGCCAAAATGTTTTCTGTAAAAATTTTCCTACAGTTTATCGCTATATGCTCCTGATAACGTTAAAATATGACGTATCCTCTTTATAAAATTAATGCTATAATTGTGGAAATAAATCTAGATTAAACTATTTATTTCTTCCATCTTCCAATGTTTGAGATAAAGATTTTTGCTTGAAGAAACGATGGAAGAAATTTCTATCTTCACCTCCACGTGCGGCGTTCAGTGACGTCACAATTAAAGAACAATTGAATGACGTCATTAGACGTTGAGACATGACGTCGTCTTGCGGGAAAATGACACCCGAGTCTCCAAAATTTAGATATTTTCACTGCGTTTCAAATGTTTATTTTGGGAGATTAGAATAAATGGCTTTGTTTTCTAGTTTATACAATTTGTATAAACCAAAATCTGGTACATTCTGTCCGATGGTCATATGTATTTTTATGTAAAACGCTAAATAACAAAGTTAGATTTAGTAAGATGGCGTCGATGTTGATATGACTGATACTTGAAGCCAAAAATTGTCATCAAAATGGAAGAAAAAGAATCAATCATGAGTTTATCCATGTAGGAAAGGGAAATCTAACCCTTGGGGTTGTATATTTTTGTCAGAGACTCGGCAAGCCTCGTCTCCGACTGAAATATTCAACCCCTCGGGTCAGATTTCCCTATCCTACAAGGATACTCATGATAGATTCTATTAATATCCAACTGTCTCTGGATTGATCGCGAAGTCTCCTTTATAACGCCAAACATTAACGACACAATCATGTATTTATTTACTGTACACCAGATTGCACTTGTCTAGTCAGCTCCATCAGTGCTTTGATTTATTTTTTTTATTTTATACCAGTATGACCCGTTGTTAATTATATATACATGGCCATCATGATACTATCTATACATAAGAAAATATTAGACTGATTGATGAGTTTTATCAGGGACTAAAATATCAGATTAGACATAAAAAAATCTAAACAACATCTCAATTTGTTTTCTTGTTCAGGTTTAATTTAAGTACACAGTAAGCAAATCACTACCAAAGATTTGATTGATAAAAATGTCTTATTTTAAAATCTACGTAGAATTTGATTTTATAATATTCGTTGTCGATTTCCAGCTCAATATATCCTGATGAAATCAGTTCCATATCCTAGTGAGTAGTATTGGCTTAAAACAGAACACGGAAAAGTAAAACGAAAATATTCAATAACTGTACACTGTAACTGTAAAACGCTGTGCATTACTTATACTGAGACATATTGATTGAACAAGTATATATACAATAGCAACAGGTATGTGTTAGAGGCAGTACAAGCACATGTAAAAGGAACATGCACATAATTACATATTATACCAGTATTAATTCACAGTACTAGACGGCCGTTTCGGAATACAATTCCTCATCAGTATTGCTTAGACCAAAATTATAAAATCAAAACTATGCGTGAGCTATACAACCATTATACAAAAATACATTGATGGAACCAGTTGTAACGAGTGGGTTTTGTTAGAGCTACATGTAAAAAAGAAACAAACAAATGATCACCTATACTTTGAAAACATCATTTGTAAAATTCTGAATTTATTAAAAATTGTAGTCGAGAAAATTATAAAATAAAGAATAAAACTTACAATTCATTCAAATGATTGTTCGGTCAAATGTTGGCGTTATAAAGGGGTTTGACAATATATTGAAAAGGATTTATCAAGAATTTATATCTGGTGGGTATAGCTAGCTCAACAAGAGGTGACTTACCTTCCGGTCTCAATTACATGGTGGAAGCCCACGTGTTAACTTATTTTGCCAGTTTTAAAGCTTTTACTTTGCTTTAGGATTGTGATTTATACATTGTATCGGTATGCATGTTCTTGATGCTTAAGGTGAAAAAATGTATGATGCAATATTTTTGTACCGATACTTGTACACAGTCGAACGTCTGTACTTATTCCCACGACAGTGGTCAGTCGTGATATCGTCGTGTGAAAAACACTCGCCTCGTCTGATACTAACCCGACATATACACAAAATATGAGTAATATCTATTTATTATAACACATCAGTTTAATAGTTTTCCATCATTATATATCATTAGGCAATTACTGCAACAAAACGACGACCAAAGGCGAAATTTTCTTCATTATTTATAGTTCATGAGAGACACGAAGACATTCTAACGTATGTCATTATGATGTATTCTGATAATAACGATGTTTAGAATTATGTTTGGGAATTTTTACCTTTTGTTATGTCTATTTCTTGCGGCTATACAAATAACAATAGAACCAAGTCTTGACGGTTACTTTGTAATATAATTGGATAATTTAACTTCCATAACAGTTAAGATCTTATATAACATATTGCCAAATGCACTTCTAATTTAAAACGAAGCCTTGATGGTTACGGTGCTATATTATTCATATAGAATGAGTTCGTTAGTAAAATGTACATTTATATAAGGTCTATGTGAATTTTTCAATGAACGGAGAAACGAATCTCACTTGATGCGGATGCAGCAGAGACCTAATTATAGTTGAAATACAGCGGTATAGATGCAATCAAAAACAAACATACTTATCCATTTCCGAATCACAATCCAGAAGCAAAGTAAAAACTTTGGAACTGACTAGTTAGGTTAGACACGTGAACTTCCACCAGGGAAGTGAGGCCGGGTGCTCCGGAAGGGTAAGCACCTCCTGTTTAGCTAGCTACACCCGCTACGTGTGTAATCAAAATTGTGTGAAAGGAACATGGAACTATGAGACGTCAAATATATCCAAGGCACAAAGTTTATTTTACAAATATTAACAGTTCTATATCAAATATTGGTCAAATGAAAAGACGAATATTTCTCCCTTGATACGGATGAAGCAGACACCTAATTATAACTTTAAATACAGCGGCGTCTAGATGCAACAAAGGCCATTTTAGAAACGTTAACAATACGACTCGTTACAAAGTTATTGGTTGATCGATGGTATTTAATTCTCAATTTTTTGGTTCTTTTTGGTGGTTTTTAAAGTTAACTTCACCAAATAACAAACAGTAAGTAAAATGATAACATATACCTCAACTTTGATTACTGTTAGGATAATTCACTAATTTGTTATCCAACCACATAATATATTTTGTAATTCTCAAAATACACTATGCCATTCATACGACAAAAACGAGTTAGTAAGTAAAATGTACATTTAAATTAAATATTGGTCAATGAAAAACCGATTACCTCTACCTTTTATGCGCATGATTATGTAGTAGACACCTTTTTAGACCTTTCAATGTAGCTGTCTAGATACGACAAAGTCTATTTGAGAAACGTTAACATCAAAACTCGTTACAGTGATCAGTTGATTGTATTTAATTTTCACTTATGTTAGTGTTTACAATTAATATCACCTAAAACACTTCAATTAACATTATAAAATATACCTTAACGTCGATTTAAAGTTTTAGAATAATTTGTTGTCTAAACACAAATGTATTTTTAAAATTCAAGTGAGACTAAAATTCTGATTAAAAGAACTATAAGAGAAGAAACATCTACAAATACAGAAAACCCAATAACAAATTAAATATATGAATAAACAATCGTATTTGTATTTTAAGAGTTTAAATTTTATATCAGCTTTCTGCATTGACATAGAGTGGTATATAACATGTATTAATTTTACAGCACTAGACGACCATTTCGGAATACAATTCCTCAACAGTAGTGCTTGGACCAAAATTATGAAACCAACATTGTTTTTAAGATGTTGAAAAGATACTTAAAGTACCAAAATATATATTTTATTTACCAAATGTAGTTAAGGAAATACTTTGCATGAGTGATTTTGTCTTAGATTTGGAATTTTTTTGTGGATTTTAACATACCATTTCCATCAATTAGAGCAGAATAAAATCTCGCCATTCACATACCATGAAAGATGAAAAAGATGTTAGTTTAGCAATTTACGTTTAAAGATTAAAACATGTCTGTTTAGCAAGATTAACAAGGGGTCCTATAGGGCCTGTGTCGCTAGTTTCGGAGAAGATTAACATTTACTGTCGCCCGTACGCACGCTTCGCCATGCTACAAGGTCGCATGTCAAGTTACTATTTCGCATATCATAAAAGAATAAAAACATGTCAGTTTAGCAATTCACATATGATTAAAGATTAAAAACATACCTGGCCTAGTAATTCAATATATAATATTAAAAGCATGCCTATTCTAGTATTTCACTTACCATAAATGATTAAAAAAATGTCAGTTCTAGCATCTGTCTCAACATTATTGTTCCCTTTTATGATGCTACTTACTGTCAATTAAACCAATTAACTCAAAGTCTAATTGTCACAATCACAATCCTAAAAGCAAAGTAAAAATATGACATATGGCAAATCAAGTTTAAGACGTAAACTTCCTCCAGGAAAAGGAAACCCGGTGCTTCGGAGGTTAAGAAATAACGGAAAATGATTTACATTAATAACTGTATGATAATTTGTAACCGAATCATAAAAATAAAGAAGTAATAAACCTTTTAACCCCCCCACCCAAAAAAAAATTACATAAACGCCTACGACAACTCCGATATGAATAAAAAAGACGGAATTTTTACACATTCCCAACTACAATACGAAACGACAGATTTAAATAAAAAACAGGATTTGACTTTAAGATTTAAAAAAGTCACATCTACCCGTACATTACTGCTCCCTCTTGTTGCTGAATGACAGGCGAATGATAAAGTTTGAAAATGTCGTTAGGTTTATTCTTATTAAAAGTTATTAAGTGTTAGTGCGTATTAAGTTTAGCAGTTTCGCTCTTTAATAAATGCCATGGAATTAAACATCAACAAAGACGTTTTTCCTACTAAAGCTTCTAACGGGATTTATTAAAAACCCACTCAATTCAAATATAATCCCTAAAGAATAGTATATAGAATTACAACATGAAATAACCAGAAAACATGATTCGTAATCAAATAAAATCACTCCTTTGTACTCGTTTTATACTACCTTTGCACACTTGGATATACATTTTGCAATAAAACGACACTTTAACAGTACTATGTTTGTTTTGGAGAAGGTCTCGACCATCGTTTTGGCATTAAGTCTCTGGAAAGTCTACACTTTTACAGTATTAAGATTTTTTCGGATGTCTCACCCATCCTAAGGGCCGATGGTCGCCGGGTGGTTTACACTTTCACAACACTTAGAATTTTTTTCGGAGGTCTCATCCATCCTTAGGGTCTTTGGTCGTCGAGTGGTCTTAAGTGCGCAATCACGGACTACTTTGCCTTTCACCGACTAGCTATAGATTCGAATGTCTTTGACAGATCCAAGTGCGACAAGTTTTCCAAAGATCATTGATTATATCCAGATGATCTGGTTTACTCCGGCATCGCTTTGATATAAATGAAAGAATCTTCAGTGAGGCATTAAATACAATAATTCTTCTCATTTATTATACTAACTAATTTAATTACAGAGCTTACCGAACCACATACTTCCATTTACTGGTAATTCGCAATCATAGTAATAATGCAAACATAAGAATTATTCTAATCATGTACTAACCTACTTAGTTCAATTATCCCCATATTTCAATTTACTGATAATATTCGTTATCATCATTACTTAACATAACATTACGCAGACAGATCCACAATTTATTGACAAAACAAGAAATATCTCCAAAAGATTAAGCATGACAAAATTAATTTGATGGAGATATTTTGACAACTGGTTTACTAAATACGACTAAAATTCAATGCAAAATAAAATAAACTGAAAGACCGGTAACTAGAAAGTCAGAAACTTTATGACAAACGTGATGACTTCAATTTTTCTATTATCAACTTTCCTTTTTTATACAGCAATATACCTGCTTCTCCTGCTTATGGTGTATTTGTTTCCCAATTAATACGCTATGGTAGAGCTTGTTCCCACTACGGCGACTTTGTACAACGAAGTAGGCTGCTTGCAAATAAATTGTTGACTCAGGGATATTGCAAGCCTAGGCTTATCAAGGCCCTCAAAAAGTTTTATGGCCGTCATCACAGTATTGTTGATAAGTTTGATGTCTCTGTGTCCAGGATTGCCTTGGATATATTTGACGTCTCGTAGTTCCATGTTCCTATCACACAATTTTGATTACACACGTGGCGGGTGTAGCTAGCTAAACAGGAGGTGCTTACACTTCCGGAGCACCCGGCCTAACTTCCCTGGTGGAAGTTCACGTGTCTAACCTAACTTGTCAGTTCCAAAGTTTTTACTTTGCTTCTGGATTGTGATTCGGAAATGGATTAGTATGTTTGTTTTTGATTTAAATATAAAAGTGGCCAGTTCTAGGATGTTGGGGAAAACTTAGTACCCAACGAAAACAAACTAATTCTTCCACACTAAGAATTGGCTGGGCAGGATTTGATCTGAAGTCACTCTGCCACCGAGGTCGATTTTTGGGATTTTATAGAGTAACAGTTTTTGCTTTCGATAAATTAAAATTATAATACCATTGTATTAAACAGCGATTACTTACGATAAAATCATATCCCAAAACAGAAAACCAACTAAGCGTTGTATAACTATCAGTGTGTCACATAAAACCGTGATAGAAATCTAATTAAAACCTTTTTTAGATAGAATTGGAAAAATATAATTTTATATCGGTTTTTAGATATTTTTCTAGATAACCATATTGTCAGCAAGTTTATCTTCCTTGTCTAGCTTTAAATTGTTATTCTATGTTTATTTTTAATTCACGGAATGACTTGGTTTAGATTTTTGTGAAGTGTTTGTCTCAGAGTGACAAGCATATTTAAATGGATGTATATGGACATTACTTACGTTTTAGTAAAAAGATGTTGTATTAATAATTATAATTCAAAGATTTATTGTTGGCCAATTCAAATGTTACAATAACATTTCTCATTGTACCAAAAATCAAAATACCAGAAATAGGAAAATACGATTAATAACAATAATAATAATATTGCACTTAAAATGAACCTAAATACAGAACAAACCACAGCTCACTGCTACCATTTGCTCGATAAATGTTAGACATTGTAAAGATGGAGGAAGATGTATTAAGTAAAACTAACTATAATGAATTTTGGAACAATACTGTGGCGTTAAGAGGTGGTGAGGGACATTATCACGAAGTTTTACTGTATAATTACCATATAAATGAATAAAAATTAGGTCTTGTAACTTGACGTATAAGATTGTGATTTGGGCATGAATCAATATGCTTTTTTAATAATAAAACAGTAAAATTTCGTAAAAGAATGGTGTTGAGTGATGAAGTTACGCCCAAATCAAAATGTTGCACTAATACATGTATGTAGGTGGTCATTTCAGGTAGGTTATAGGAACCGAGTGTCTGGGTACATCGGTTAACAAAATGTCATTCCAGGATCTGTACCGAATGGGATTCAAACCTACAGTCAGGCGCTGTGATCCGTATGCGTATGCTTTACTTACAACATTCAGCTACTGCGACCCAAAAATACAGTAACTGTTGCGTTTTCTTAGCGCGTTTGCTTCAGTAGAGATTGTCCCTATTGTTATTTAAACCTAGGTTGTGAGAGTTAGCTTACGTTTTAGATAATTCAGTCATTAAGGTGCCAACATGTAAAAAAGAGTGAAATGTTCTTAGCATGTTTGATTCTGTAGACGGTGTCGTATATGCTGTAAATAGTATTTTCGTTCTGTTTCAAATTAATTCAAAATACGGAAGCCAGTTGATATGTCATTTCACTGATTTATTATTACATCATAATTGTTTTACCAAGTCTAATCTTATCTGACCTTCTTGATAACAATCATTTGTCCTCAGCCGTCTTCCGTTGTCATATATGGATTGTATTAACGGTCTAGTACAATCAGCTTTATGGCTTAAACGCATCAAAGTCGATCGACTATAGCTAACCCATCTTGTGGAGAAACATTTTTTGGACAATAATACAAATGTATTTCATTCTGCTTGTTCTCTTGCGCAGGATATACCGTCTACATAATCAAATACGTTAAGAACATTTCACTATTATTTACATGTCATCAGAAAATTAGCTATTTTAACTAAGACTTAAGACTATTTTTCTGTTTGGGAAACAATTGTAGTGACACAAAGCATTGTAAACCGACGTAATTGCCACAGCACATCTTATTTTTTTGTAACAGGGCCTTATTCATACTTCAATTAACATAAAGATTCAGTTATTACAGTGTCACCGTATTTCTACTGACGAACGATACGAGTGTCACACCTGCCTCTTCGGAAGCACCCCATTCATCAAATCTATTCCGCAAATTACATCTTTTAGTGTTAAAAGCATTATTGCATTTACAGAACAAATAACGTATATAAATATAAGTACCGATTTACGTTTTATATAAAAACAAATTCATATATAAATGGTATCCAACATTAAAGTAAAATCATTACTACAGCATAGACATTATTTTTTCTCAGGAATTGTCACCTGACCTAAACAAAATTAAATTGTATGTGTCGCCAGTTTTACTACATGATATTTATACCAGAAAAGGATATAATTTCTTGTACAGAATCTAGTTACGAAGAATTAACTTGAACTTTACATTTGTTTTGTTGAAAAAAAATTATTCTGAAATTAACGTATGGTGCTGTGAAACTAAAGCTATAATAGTTTAAAGCTTCAATTACTTAACTATGGCAGTAATGAAATGAAAGTCGAACAAACACGTATCAAGATCACATGCTGTTTTATCTTCTTTTTATATTACTTACGCAACATCCATGATATAAACATGGCGTTCTACCATTAACGTGTAATAGAACTAAGTATATCATACATGTATAATTGTGCTTTCGCATAATTGTTCTTCGGGACCAGAAGGTTCTTGACTTTACGTTTGTGGCTTCTGTGTCGTTCGTATTTTGATCTTTCCACTAGATAAAGAGACATTTATGCCATCTAACAAGATAAATATAACTATTGAAAATTGGCCAGGTTTAAAAATGATTTTTTGAAGGCACAAAGGATATCGATTTTACATTTGGGCTTCTGTATCCTCCGTATTTTGTTCTCCATAGAACGCCTGGTCTAGCTAAATTGTCGTTTATTGCACCTGTCTAATAGTTTTGATTCACAGGATAAACTTAAACATTATAATAGAGACCATAAAATTCCAACAACTGCGTCATTACCGAGCAGTACTTCCTGAAACAGAAAATAATTTTCAAAATGCATGTAGGTCACAGAGAAATGTGACATTACTATAGAAATTTAATCGGCATTTTCAAAAATCATTGAACTTAATACTACAATAATCTTCTTTATCTAACTCTTTAGCGGCTAATCTAATCTATTCATGAAGCTTTGTTATTCCTCTGACATGTACTCTTCATCCCCATGATTTATTATATAGATATAGCGAGATAGTTTATTTTGAAACGTCTACTGCTGTAAAATTGGTACAATATGTAAAATGTTCACATAGACATGTTATTAAAAATAAAATTAGCTTTGATTCATCAAAAGAAAACAATTAAAACATTATTAGGTCTAGATTCTTTGTGGAGTATTTGTTTTGTAGTGACAACCATATTTAAATGAATGTTCATGGACATTACTTACTTTATAGTAAAAACATGTCGAAATGTTAATATTTATAATTAACATACTTATTATTGGCCTATCAAATGTTATGATAACATTTCTCGTTGTACCAAAATCAAATGCCAGTAATTGCAATATATTATATAGTAAAAGTGCACTTTAAATTGACCTAGATACAGAACAAACTACAGCTGATTGCTAGCATTTGCTCGATTAATGTTCGACATTATAAAGATACTTGGCGACATATGGAGGGAGACTTATTAGGTCTTGTTACCTGACTATATATTGCATAAAGAAAAGAAAGATAATGAGGGTAACTTTCTGGCTCTTGATATTACTATTGAAAATAAAATAAAATAATAACAATACGATCCTAACTCTGACAAACCAAACTTCTTTGAACAACTGGAGAATACCATTACTGATTTTAAAAATTAATTATATATTATCTGTGTAGATTTTAATATTGTTCAATATGCTGAACGTGATACATATAATTACAGTTCTATAAATAACCCTAAAGCAAGAGGAAAATTGCTAAAAATACGCACAACCTTAACCTTGTTGATCCATTCAGACAATTATTTCCAGACAAAAAGAGATATACTTGGAAAAAGAGAAACCCCATTAAACAAGCTAGACTCGATTTTTTTCATTTCTGAAAATTTTATGTCAAATGTTGCGAATGTTCAGATAAATCCAGGATAACGATCTGATCATTCTATGATCATATTAAATGTCCTGTTAAACGAATTTGTTAAAAGGAGGGGGCTCTGGAAATTTAAGTGATAAAGACTATGTCTCTAAAGTAAAATCATGCATTACTATTGTTAAACAGCAATATGCAGTCCCAGTTTATGATTTAGACAACATTGAAAGTATTGATAATAATGATATACAATTTTCTATTTGTGATCAGCTATTTTTGAAAACTTTGATGATGGAAATTAGAAGTAAAACTATCTCATTTTCCTCATTTAAAAAAAACTTAAAAAAGAAAACACTCTTATCAAAGAAATTGAAATATTAGAAAATGAAACAGATAATACCCACACCGACCTTGAAATTCTTGAAACTAAACATACCGAACTTGAAAACTTAAGAAAAGAAAAAATAAAAGGACAAATAATAAGATCTAAATCCTCTCTAGTCGAAGACAATGAAATACCTTCAAAATATTTATAAATCAAGAACCTCGAAACTTTGGTAATAAGACAATTACCAGACTTCAAAAAGATAATGGAGAAATATAAGAAATCAAAAAGAAATTCTTAATGAAATAAAAAACTTTTATCTAGACCTGTATTCCAAAAAAGAGGTAGAATCTTTAGATTTAGAAAATGTTCTTGACAATGTTGATATTCCAAAACTAACTTATAATGCATCAAGTAAATTAGAAGGCAAAATTAGCCTAACTGAAGCTCTTGGTGTATTAAAAAACATGAAAATTACTTTTAAACACTTCCACTAAATTAATATATTCCATTTAAGTTACACGTGTCTCTTTAACACGCATAAGTAACCTTTAGTTATAACTACTGAACTTGGACATTCACGATGTATAACTGCCTTACGTATTGTTATTATTAAATGATCACGGTATAACCGTTGTTGCTGTCTATTGATATGTATCTATACATGTATTTTATATGAAAAATTATGAAAATATTTTATGTACCTGCCTATGCCATTAAACATAAACAGTATAAAAAACAATTGTGTTTAGTAATGAAGTCACGCTCAAAACAAAATATCACTTAAACATGTATTAAGGGTAGGTAATAGGAACCAGAGTGTCAACAGCATTCAGCTACTGAGACCAAAACAACAGTGTCATGTTTTAAGCGTAATTGCTTCAATAGAGGTTGTCCCCATTGTTATTTAAACCTAGGTTATTAGAGGTACTGAGACCCTAACAACAGTGTCATGTTCTAAGCGTGTTTACTTCAATAGAGATTGTCCCCATTGTTATTTAAACCTAGGTTATTAGAGGTACTGAGACCCTAACAACAGTGTCATGTTCTAAGCGTGTTTGCTTCAATAGAGGGTGTCCCCATGTATGTATGTAGAAAGATATTTGTTCACTCATTAAAGTTAGCTATATTTAAAAATAATGATAATTATATCTTTTTAGCCCATTGTTATTTAAACCTAGGTTATTAGAGGTACTGAGACCCAAACAACAGTGTCATGTTCTAAGCGTGTTTGCTTTAATAGAGGTTGTCCCCATTGTTATTTAAACCTAGGTTATTAGAGGTACTGAGACCCAAACAACAGTGACATGTTCTAAGCGTATTTGCTTTAATAGAGGTTGTCCCCATTGATATTTAAACCTAGGTTATTAGAGGTATTGAGACCCAAACAACAGTGTCATGTTCTAAGCGTGTTTGCTTTGATAGAGGTTGGCCCCATTGATATTTAAACCTAGGTTATTAGAGGTACTGAGACCCAAACAACAGTGTCATGTTCTAAGCGTGTTTGCTTTAATAGAGGTTGTCCCCATTGTTATTTAAACCTAGGTTATTAGAGGTACTGAGACCCAAACAACAGTGACATGTTCTAAGCGTATTTGCTTTAATAGAGGTTGTCCCCATTGATATTTAAACCTAGGTTATTAGAGGTACTGAGACCCAAACAACAGTGTCATGTTCTAAGCGTGTTTGCTTTAATAGAGGTTGTCCCCATTGTTATTTTAACCTAGGTTATTAGAGGTACTGAGACCCAAACAACAGTGACATGTTCTAAGCGTATTTGCTTTAATAGAGGTTGTCCCCATTGATATTTAAACCTAGGTTATTAGAGGTACTGAGACCCAAACAACAGTGTCATGTTCTAAGCGTGTTTGCTTTAATAGAGGTTGTCCCCATTGTTATTTAAACCTAGGTTATTAGAGGTACTGAGACCCAAATAACAGTGACATGTTCTAAGCGTATTTGCTTTAATAGAGGTTGTCCCCATTGATATTTAAACCTAGGTTATTAGAGGTACTGAGACCCAAACAACAGTGTCATGTTCTAAGCGTGTTTGCTTTAATAGAGGTTGGCCCCATTGTTATTTAAACCTAGGTTATGAGAGGCACTGAGACCCAAACAACAGTGTCATGTTCTAAGCGTGTTTGTTTCGATAGACGTTGTCCCCATTGTTATTTTAACCTAGGTTATTAGAGGTACTGAGACCATAACAACAGTGACATGTTCTAAGCGTGTTTGCTTCAATAGAGGTTGTCCCCATTGTTATTTTAAACCTAGGTTATTAGAGGTACTGAGACCCAAACAACAGTGACATGTTCTAAGCGTATTTGCTTTAATAGAGGTTGTCCCAATTGTTATTTAAACCCAAGTTATGAGAGGCACTGAGACCCAAACAACAGTGACATGTTCTAAGCGTGTTTGCTTCAATAGAGATTGCCCCCATTGTTATTTAAACCTCGGTTAATAGAAGTACTGTGATTCGTTAGCTTTAGTTTTAGATTATTCAGTCATTGAGGTGCCAACATGTAAAGAATAGTCAAATGAAATATTCTTGCGTGTTTGATTCTGTAGACGATGTCGTATATGCTGTTTATAGTATTTTCGTCCTGTTTCAAATTAATTCACAATACGGAAGCCAGTTAATTTGTTATTTCACTGATCTATTATTACATCATAATTGTTTTACCAAGTCTAATTTTATTTTACCTTCTTGATAACAATCTTTTCTCCTCGTAATCATGTTTGGATTGTATTAACGGTCTAGTTCAGTCAGCTTTATGGCTTAAACTTATCGATCAACTATAATTAATCCATCTCCTTGGAAAAGATTTTTTGACAATAACACAAACGTATTCCAGTCTGCTTGTTCTCTTGTGTGTTTAAGCGATTGAAAGCTCTTTCTGATATACCAGTTTCATTAAACTCTTATTTAAACATATTTTATTTTAAAATGTCACACTGGATTGAATGTTTAATAAGTATTTTGTTTTTTGGATTTAGCATTGATTATCTCATCATATTACACTAGAACGGTCTCTTCAGAGACAAATACAATACAGAGACATTTGTATTGCCTAATTCTTTCTAAGATTTGACCTAATAGCCTTGATAGAAACTACATTCGGTATGCAACAACATTTTCACATGTTCCTTTCATTCGATTTCACTTCCACACTTGGCATGTTTAGCTACTACTAATCAAACGGTAAGTGCTGACCATTTCCAGGAGGGGTTTCGCATGTTTAACCTAATTTGTCAGTTTCAGTTTGTTTGCTACATTTTTGAATGTCCTTTGGACATTGATTAGTATGTGTTTGGTTGGTTTTAATTTGTGCCAAATTTGATCAAAGTCCATTCATACATATTAGAGAGCCGACACTTGATATTAGGACGAACGGACAGGGTGATCTATGCAGTATATATCGTTTACGAGGGATGTAAATATTTTCAATACACATTTTAATATTTTAATTTTTAACGGGTGTAGGTAGCTAAACCGGGGGTGCTTACACTTCCGGGGCAGTTTTATTACTTCCGGCCTCACTTCCCTGGTTGAAGTTCACGTGTCCAACCTGACTTGTCAGTTCCAAAGTTTTTACTTAGCCTCTGGATTGTTATTCGGACATGAATTAGTATGATTGTTTTCGATAAACTCGACAAGAAACCTTAAAGTACCGATACGATCACCTGATCAATGATGATTATAGATTACACAATCCATAACATAATTTAATTTCGTGGCAAAATATCTTATATCAAAGACTCAGAAGATTCGTGATTTTTTTCAACTAAGACTTAAGTTTATTTATCTCTGTGTGTAACAATTGTAATGACGCAAAGCAAGGTATTATTTTTTGTTCTATCAACATTTATATGGTTTATAGTACCCGGTCCCATCTTGTGTTGCGTCTGATTCATACGCCTAGTGAAATAAATATGAAAATGAAAAGATAAGAAGACGAAATAAAAAATAAAGGCGAGTCATAAATATCACAGGTGAATAGAAGAAGACAAGATTCATAAATCTGCTCCAGCTGTTATTCAAAGATTATTGGAATTTGACCTACTACAAACAGCTTTACAATGACAAGAAAAAAAGACGCAAATCAATGTGACAATAACCCCGTCATTCATCTCTCTCTTTCTCTTTCTTTGATGTTAAAACAGTGTAGGGGAAAAATAGGGGGGACTATTTGAGATAAATTAACAGTAGTAAATTTACCTGCAATGTGGGTACATTTTTATAGGGTCAATGTCAAATGTCCCGCATAATGCAATTTAAACTAACCTACTGTAGGTCTATGACGAATGTTTTGTCCCTACATCGTTGTCGTGATGCTCAGATACTTATAATTTGCCCAGATCTTCGATCTTCTTGGTAAAGTGTTTAATTTCATAAATATCCAACAGAATGTTTAAAATGAATTAAATGTTCATTTTTATATAATGAAAAAAATCTACTAGAATTTAGTTCAGATTGGGACCTTGGTGGATACCATTTTTTGTAATATAAATATTGTATTTCATTGACATAACTAATTACAACATATAACATATACAATAATATAACAAATAAATATATCAAACAATAAATGGTACATTATATTGGTAATTTTATCATTAAAAGACATTGATATATTTTATTCTATTATATAAATATGGCATTTTCTATATATACACACATTTATTAAACAGTAGTATTCACTAGTTTTCAGTCTACAGGGAATAATGATAGCATGTTATCAAAATACTTTTCTAAAATCAGTGTCTCTGTTATTTTGTTTTGCTAAGTAGTGTTCAGTTTTTAAATGATATTTAATCAGATTTAATCCATATAGATTAAATATATTTATCTAAGTAATGTGCCTATTATTCAATTATCCATACATTTTACTATGAACTGTCTCCCTTATATAGTATTTTAACCAAATGATATGTTATAAATTATTTCCCTTGTGATTGCCAACCTGTTTTATTTTATTACACAAATTGCTCCCCTTTGTAAGAACTCTTTTGTAGCTGCATATAATCAAGGGGAAAACTTCGTGCAGTGTCATTTGCCTTCAGATTTTCACCCACCCACCTATCCCATTTATCATGTATTTTTGAACAGTTTACTGCTGCTGTATTGTTTGTATTTTTAGGAGCAATAATACTTCGCTTCACCATAACAACTATACTTGTCACGGCTTTGGATGGTTATCAGCATGATTACTAAGGACATTATACTGTTGACTGGAAGGATCCATTTTGGGCAATTTGTGCGCTCACCAGTGTCTTAAATCAATTTTATATTGTTAATTATTCAAATATATTTATGATGTACATCTGTTACCAGGGTACACCATATATATTGAAATGTAAAGGGTGCCCATTACAGACTCACTTGGAGTCTCGGCTCCTTCATTGTCAAGCCGTGGCCAGATTACGCCAATAAATCTTTTAAAAAAATATTTTAGTTCTTAATATTTGGTATGTATATTTATATATAATTATATCAATACTGTAAGCTATGGTGACATATCTTTTTCCATCCTTTTAAAGTTGTTCTTGGTCACATTCAGCACTTATCTTTGATAATAAGGTTTCGGCGGATATTACTTGATCCCATTGCACGATGATGAAATAAGGACAATTATCATGAAAACAATTTCAAGCAAACCATTATGTATTCCTTAAATACATTACAAAGATAAAAGCTGAACATAAAGTTAGAAGACAAACCGAGTGATGATGCGTTGCGTCCCAATAAAAATCTTGTTTTCAGTTTTTGAAAAATGAGGATCTTAAACATATACACGATTATAGACGGTATCTGGCAACAGTTAAAATGGAGAAGTCGAACCGCCATCCAAGACTTTAATGAACAGCCTTAGAAAAATGAAAGAAATTGTAAAAATATGATTTACCCTGGTATCAGTAGTACAACTTTAAATAAGTTACATTTTCCAATACTTTATTTATTTTTTTTTTAAGAACATATCCAAGTTTAATGTAAAACTATTTTGATAGTTCAAATATTGAGATGTTAATATATGTTGTATAAATATATTATTTTTGTATAAGCAACATGAAAACATAATTCAAACCGTTTTATATTTCAGAATTTCTGTGCGATTCCTTCTCAATGTATCTGTGCAGATTTTACGTGGCCTACATGTAGCTACATTTCTGAGGTTTGCTCCTCATGCATGTAGAAAGATATTTGTTCACTCATTAAAGTTAGCTATATTTAAAATAATGATAATTATATTTTTTTAGCAATACAAACTAGAATTTTGCTCTCATGAAATACGTTTATTTCCTTACCATTGACTGTAAAAATGTGCTTAAACAAAAACATTTCCACCTCAAAAATCTTCCGAAAATTGACTGGTAATTCAAAGTTGTATAAATACAATGCGTTTTGTGTATTTACAGAAGTTTGCGTGTTTAGCTTTATTTGCCAATTTTTTGGATTATTATTATTATTTTTTTATCTTCATATTTATAAACAAAAGTTAGAAGGCCGTGGGAAAATCACCCTATTATTACATACATATACAATTATTATTAAATCAGTATTGTCTAAATAAGATGGTGTACAATAAATAACTATAGATATAGCATTTGCCGTTTTTGTCTTATTCCATGGGCTTTTATCATTTTATGGGCTTTTGTCGATTCATACATAAATAAAAAGTAAATATTTATGGTTTGCAAATCGATTTGTATGTTCGTTTTTTAATTATCACTGTTATAGGAATTTTTCTGTACAAATACCATAAAAATATACTCTTTTTATGTACGTACGACAGGCAAAGCCTATAAAATTATTGAGAAGTTGCAAATGCTCAAGTTAACCATGATTAGTTATTTAGACAACACCAATTTACTATAAGATTACATATGTGTAGCATTTGGATGATTTTCACACATGTAACGTACCTATATGTTCATGAATATGAAAATCGAATGAAAAAAAAATTTAAACAAAAACAAAAAGTCCAGTTAGAAAATTGACTAAAACAAAATTTTATCTTTAAAAGTCATCTTTCTCGGTATACTTGTAAATACATCATTACTGCGGGCGTAGCTGGCTCAGAAGGTGTCTACCAATCTAGAGCACCAGGCCTCACTTTCCTGGTGGACGTTTACAGGTTTAAACTAATTTACAGTATTCAAAGTTTTTACTTTGCTTTTTGGAATAGAACGGACGTGATTTATTCGTGATTGATTTTATGTATGGACCTATTTCTAATAAATTTAGCTGAAATGTACAAAAATTGGTTGTTAATTGACCATTTACCGGAATAAATTGGTTAACCAATCTGTATGTTACTCGTACTTGACACAACAATGGATTGATTAAATAACACTTGACATGGAAAGACTATTTGTCAGTAAATCAATTACCCCAAAAAATCCAGTATTGTCAGATACAATAACTCATTATTGACAGTTAAATGGAGTTGTTTGTTGCAATAACTTGAGGATAAAATGCGAACATACCAAGTCCATATTCAAATCACAATCCCTAAAAACTGATATTTTAAAAATCCTAAATGAACTTTCAACAATTTAATTAATCCAAGTGCTTTGGAAGAGTAAACACCTCTTGTCTAGCTAGCTACGCCCTTCACGTGTTAAATATTCTGAATATTTTTGATTGACAAGACTTAAAGTAGTCATTTCTTTTTAAAAGTGGATTATTTCACTAAAATCAAGGCGGAAAGCACAAAGATGACGAAGAAACCGGAATATCTGGGAAAAACACCGATCCAAGAGGAGTAAAAGTAAGCTTATAGTAGGGTCAATCAAGTCTATGCGGTGAGAAACGATGTTATCCGTAACGGTTGTACTTTTGCATTGGTACTTTTTTACTTACTTATTCTCTTCATCCCCATACGGACATAAGGCACCCAGAACGTCCTTGTTTTGTCTCTGTCCTTTGCAATATGTTGAGCTTGCCCCCCGGTGTACCCCAGCTCCTGTAGTTTTACTTGAATGGTTCTCCTCCAGGTGGTACGAGGTCTACCAGGCTTCCTTTTTCCAGGTGTAGTCCAATTTAATGCTGTTGTTGGTATTTTCTCATCGGGCTTTCTCATCACATGACCTAACCATTTAAAGCGTCGTTCTTTTATCTGTATGGCGATGTTGTTACATTTACTGATCTTGAACAGATTTTCGTTGGATATCTTGTTTGGAAGGAATATTCTGTGAATTTTTTTCGGAGGCAAATGTTTTGGAATGACTGTATCTTGCATTGATACACTGCACATAAATTGAGGAGATCTATTTGGCTTTACAGTTCTTAAATTTTACTTACACACTCTACATACAATACAGCTACTTTCATGGAAACACCGTCTCTTCTTTGTGAAATATGCGCATTACAAATATTTAAGTGAAATAATAAAGAACAGTAACTTAATTATGAAAATGTTTTGTATACTGAGATAGGTCTACTTATGACGGACAGACGAATCGGCTAATATAAAGTTTTCCTTCATGGAGCATAATAAATATTTTGAAAACTTGGTACCTAAGATTGGAAATGTCAAATATTCTAAATATCCTAAGAAAACCAAACACTGGAAATGAAAACTGAACAATAAAAGTGCAGACCCTTACTTTCGAGTTAGATCTGCATATGTTTCGAAACATAGACTTTAGAAGTTATTTTATTAGTCAATAATTGGAAATGTTTCAGATCTGTCTGATAAAATACCATAAATACCTTTTTGAATTAAGTTGTCTGATGTAAGTGAAAATGACAAGTAAGAAAAGAAACAATATAAATAAGTGTCTAAGTATGTACTCTTAATTGAAGAACAGACATTCAAAACGCATAATTTTAAACACTACAAGTGGCTATGGGAACTAAAGTCTGTGTTTATTAACAGACAATCGCATACTTGAAAGCATACAATTGTTATATATGTGACTGCCAAGTGTAATATTTCTTCATTGCTACAAATAGATACTAAAACGTTTTCTTTACTTAACCAAAGCTACTAAACTATCATTAAAATCGACTTTAATTAAAACAAGCTAAAACCAAATAATCGATGTATTCGTTGTTTTTTCTATAATCGACCTCTGAGGGCGAGAAGTCGTTATCGCCGGCATACAGACAACAGTTACAATTTGAGTATCGTTCGAATCAGACATTCATGTGAGAAAATTACTAAGCTTCCGTGCTTAAACCAGCGGGCCTCTCTAGATATCTTTGTTCCATAATTTACGCCGACGATGCAATCATTAAAATAAAGTTGACTTTTGCATTTAACTATCATAAACCTATATAGCTAGTCACACAGACAAACCATGGGATCTTTCACCGCCTACGTAAACTATTAGCCGTTTTACTATGTTCTATGAAATCATGCTTGAAATGTATCGTAAAAGATTATAAACTGTAGTGATTTTATACATATGTATTCAAACACATAACCATAAACACCCCAACCCATATTCAAATCACAATCCCTAAAGCAAAGGCAAAACATGACATCTGACAAATACTGTAAAACACATAAACTTCCACCATGGAAGTGAGGTTGTGTGCTCCAGAAGGGTAAGCATCTCCTGTCTAGCTATTTACACCAGCATTGAGAGTATATATACGATGGTTTTGATACAGAGAATTCATACGTATCAACAAGTAAGTGCTAGAGACCTATTAATCTGATCGAAGTAATAAGCAAATTCACAAAGGGATTAACGTTTTTGAAATACTAATGATTCAGATAGTATTAAGATTTCCATAATCTTTTCTATAGATAATACAAAAAGTGTAATCTGTTAAACCCCTTAGAACACTTTTACTGTATTCTGACATTTGAAAACATATAAAACCAATAAGATTGAAAAAAGAACAACAGCAACAGAGATTAGTGGGATTTGTTCAGAAATAAAAGAATGTGTTTTGCATGCTTCGTATACTGAAGTTGACATATTACTAATGCATTCATAAGTTGATAAAAATGATTTTTTCTGAAACAAAATTGCTTTGTTTGCTTTTATATAATAATATGACATATTACTAATGCCATGACTAACTTACTTTAACGAACACCGAAGCATATGTAAAAAGTTATTCATCTTAATCTGTGTTTGTATAAAATTTAAGTTTTTTGCTGTTTTATAAACATTACTGTTCTGGTTCTGTTGATTTTAAGACATTTGATACATAGAGAATCTTCCATGAATGGTTATGAATATTGAATTAATAAAGTGAGTTGAATAAGGAAAAACATGCAACGAAACTTCCGCTAGTTGCATAAACGTTAACCTTTCTTCAAATGCAACAAGTTTAATAAATTTAGTATTATATAATTACTAGTACTCATGCAAGATCTTCTATACATCGGGTGTCCTACAATCAACAATATTTTGTTTTTGTATAAGACAATAAAACTTCTTTTTGTGTATCTGTAAAGTGTTTTCTCAGCCGTCATCACAATATTGTTGATAAGCATGTCTCTGTGTTCAGGGATACCCTGGATATATTTGACGCCCAATAGATCCATTTTCCTTAGCCCTCGATTTTGATCACATATTAGACGGAGGAAGCCAACTAAACAGGAGGTGATCACAGGATTCTGATCGCCCGGCCTAATTTTATCCGATGTAAGTTAACCTATTTTGTCAGTTTTATGATTTTACTGTGTTTACGGATTGTGATTTGGGCATTAGAAGCATGTTTTTACTATAACAGAACTGCTTGAATGACTGCAATAATTCAAGTCACACACACTAAAATATAAGTTGATAATATAGATGTTATAATCTGTTTTTTTTATTATATCGGTTTTCGGGGTATCTATTTTATCTATTCATATTGCTAATTTCAGTTTGTTAAACGCTTCTATTTAATACTATATTAACCTCCCAGAGCACTTTCATTGCCGAAGTTCACGTGGTTAATCTTATCTAATAGTTTAAAAGTTTTTACTTTGATATTGTAATTTTGACAAAGATAAGTATGTTTGTTATTGATTAAATGAGCTGAAGTGTAGTGACATGACTTTTCTTTTTTTAACATCAAGTAACTGACTTGACTTACACTTTAATACAAGCCTCTTTATAAGGAGTCGACCTAAATGTTTATTTCCCAACCTTAACCTTTTTCTATATGACCTTGGTGCAAGGTCATGACACATCTTTCGACCATGGGTATTATTCATTTTTATGACAGTCGTGCAAAGCAGCTATGAGATATGGCCTGGACACGATTTTACACGGACGGACAGACAGACACATCTGGTGATTCCTAAATACCTACCTTAAACTGTTTTGTGAGGGTATAATTATTATTTAACATCTCTTTATATACCTCCTTTAGCATGAACTTTTTCTATTTAATAATAAAACAATGCTTCCATAACGGCTGTAACAATACTAATGATATCTCTTGGTATCACAAGACTTCAAATCCATTATCTTAATTATGTAACCTCGGCAACTAAATAAATCAAGAACCGCTTCAGTGGGTGTTAAGTAATTTTGTCAGATAATAAATATTAGGAGTTTATATCACACATTTAGAATTATAGCATTATTTCGATCTTAAAATGTCGTTTTCCCAACGCGAAAAGAAAAAAAAAGAAATAGTACAAGTGAACTGCCACATTGTCGTCTCTGGTTATATCTGAACAGTTAAAGCTGTCTATTTTATTAATGGTTGCTATATAAGCTTTTCAAGTTGAAACCAATAGTGGTAGAAACATTTGGAGGCCGTAAAAACCTGTTCTTAACAATGAAAGAAGCACCTGAGACATATAAAACTTATTGCAATCTATTACAACAAAACTCCTGACTTTCGACGAGTACAGGATTTAATGACGAAATGATGACCAATCATTTAAAGGTCCTATGCTATCCTCCCACTTATCATACAGGGGCTTATTGTTTAAGTATTTCATAATGTTTAGATCCATATGAATTAAAAGTGACGGACAGATATTTATGTTTGTTTATTTATTCTTTTTTATTAAAATAAACACACATGATAATTGAATGATCAAGCAGTTTAGGGAGACAGACGGTAACGTAAGAAGCCTAGCAGGTGTAGGTAGCTAGACGGAAATACCCTGCCTCACTAGCCTGGTTAGAGCTCACTGTAAAATGACCGATATTTTTGTTGTTGATTTAATAAAAACAATGTTTCCAGTTAAAATTAAGAACTTACTTTAGTAGATTGACATTGAAATTGCATTATGAAAATGTTGCTTGAAATTAAAAGCTCACGTTATGAATTGTAGCTTGAAATTAAGAGCTCACGTTATGAATTGTAGCTTGAAATTAAGAGCTCACGTTATGAATTGTAGCTTGAAATTAAGAGCTCACGTTATAAATTGTAGCTTGAAATTTATAGCTCACGTTATAAAATGTAGCTTGAAATTAAGAGTTCACCTTATAAAATGTAGCTTGAAATTAAGAGTTTACGTTGTGAGAATGTAGCTTGAAATTAAGAGTTTACGTTATGAGAATGTAGCTTGAAATTAAGAGTTTATGTAGTGAGAATGTAGCTTGAAATTAAGAGTTTACGTTGTGAGAATGTAGCTTGAAATTAAGAGTTTACGTAGTGAGAATGTAGCTTGAAATTAAGAGTTTACGTAGTGAGAATGTAGCTTGAAATTTAGAGTTTACGTTGTGAGAATGTAGCTTGAAATAAGAGTTTACGTTATGAGAATGTAGCTTAAAATGGATTACTGGTAATTTACAAAATCAAAAGAAACCAAGAATTAAGGTATAAAGAGTTGACGAATGTAAGAAGACACAATAAGCATATACTGATATTAAATATATATATTTATTATATAATCTACTCAATAATCCATGTAATACGGTCATACAATAAAAATCGTATTGAATGAGTGTGACGTCATAAAAGCATGAAAGTCATACCAGAATGACGTCACACAATTGACCCAGTTCACAGTTGTTTGTTTCATTTGACAGTTTGTTGATTCTAATTTAAGCTGATACTTTTGTACTTTTCTTTTAAAAAGAAGATACATTGTATTTAAATTGAAAATGTTTGTTTTGTTTTTGTATCCTGCGGACAGACTATTGTTAACTTTTAATATTTTTGGCGGATGTACAGTTACGTGAACTTGTTATGTTTCGGTCAATCTGCTGTTTTCTTATAACGAGAAGACAAGTTTGTAAATCTATGAAAACCCCGTTTTTTATGGGATTATATAATAAATAGAATCTTGCATTCGTGTTTATGCAATATTGAATTAATTAAACTCGTTGAATAATGTTTTATGCAACTCGCCAAGGCTCGTTGCATAAAAAATTATTCAACTCGTTTAATAAATTCAATATTACATAACCACTCATGCAAGATCCTCTATATATATATATGTTCATATATGTTTTTTTGAAAATTGACTTTTTCTCATATATCATACATTTGCGTGAACAAGCAATGCGACACCATCTTCCTTACAATTAAAAACATGGCATCGTGATGTAGAAAAGATACTTATGTTATTTCTATATGACAGAAAGTATCCAATTACTTAATAAACAAATGTTATACGATAAAAATATACTAATCTCGCTGGTTTCCGTAAAGTAAGAACGCGACACCAACACGTTTTCCTCGGATGTTTCAAAATGAAATTAAATTCGAAGATTAAAAATCTGAAATCACGTCTCATAACACATGCTTAAGATATTTTTGTAAAGAAAAACGAGATCATGTTACTAAAATTGCTTTTGCCAAAGTCATCGACTGATCACTCGCATGAGGCCAGTTCATTATAGAAATGACCGATGAAAAACAAACATACCAGTCTATAATCAAATGACAATCTCAAAGCAAATAATAAACTTAAAATTAAGTAAAACAAGTCAACTAACACCAGGGAAGTCAGTCCGAGTGCTTCCGAAGGATAAGTGCGACCTGCTAGCTACATCCGCCACGTGTGTGACCATGTGCTTTAAAAGGATATGCACCTTCCGTTAAGCTAGCTACAACCGTCATTTTTGTAATATAATTGAGGATGAATTTTTAAAAACAAACATACTAATCCATGTCCGAATCGCAATCCAGAAGCAAAGTCAAAACTTTGGAACTGACAAGTCAAGTAAGACACGTGAACTTCCATCATAGAAGTGAGACCGGGTGCTCCTGAATGAAATGAAACATGGAACTTCAAATACTTCAAAGACAAACAGAGTCTACTTATAAAACCAAATACGAAAACATTGGTTATAGGAACTTGGTGGCAGACTGTTTAATTACGCACGGGTCATAGCGCATTTCGCTGTAAATTGGGGACATGTGTTAATTTTTTGGAGGGTTCCAATCCTTTTATTTTACAACCAGTGGTGTTATTCATATATACAATTTGAACTTTTTTTTCAAACAGTGAACGAACAATCCAAACGTATTAATGTTGTCCATAAAAAACTAGAGTTGAGTTGAGTAATGGTGTTTAACGTCCCAGTCAAGAATATTTCACTTATACCGACACGTTGCCAGCTAAAGGTGAAGCTGCCTGTGCGCTGTGCTGATGATATTATACAGCAGAGTTCGTTATCGTGTTAAGCCTACCGTGTCACTGGACCTCGTTTAGTTTAAGTTTCCATCCGAAAGAACCGTGATTTTTCGAAATACCGAGTGCTTTGTCGAAGAACAGTCACTACCCACTTTCAAGTTTTGGATAAAACCCGGTTGGTGTTTAAACCCACGACCTCCCACTTACGGAACGAGCACTCTACCAACTGAGCTTCCGCATTGGTGATAAAAATTCAGAAATCTATATAATAATCTTCTTTTTATTTTAGTATCATAAACATTAATGAGAACAGTCCTCAATAGTATGATTTTGTCTTTAAACTGGTCGTGTATTTGATCCAATATATATTTTAGTAACACGCTTAACTCACATTAAGAAACGGAACTAAAATGTTTAAATCGCATGATTTTGGACAATTCTTCTTGCAGTAAAATTGATTTAGATAACAAAAGATTTTAATGGAACAAAATTCACTCGCTAGATAATATAAAAATACGAAAGTTTTTATTATAAAAGTCCTGTCTTTGTACGGGCATTGCAGAGAATGTCTAGGAATGGGGTTAGAGTGTTATTGGCAAGCCCTCTGGCGTTAAAATTTTGTTATATAAGCAAACTTCTGTAAACACATATTTAAAAAAGCCTTATTTTACCAAACCAAGAACTATTGCATGCACGCGATAGACAATATATAAAAAATATAAGCTAACTCTACGTGATTTATAATTGTGAATAATGACACGTCTTTTTGATTTATAATTATTATTCAGAGAAATATAAACTTGTACAATTCCAATCGATACACAGAGGGAAGATGATCAGAACCAACATAGTTCAAAAAATGGCTTTAGTAAAATACTGTATACATATATTTTGGTCGGTCTATTATTCTCATTTAAACATATTGGGGTTTCCATAATATTGGCTCTAACAGTAACGATCAGGAATTTCATTCTAAAACGGCGATTTACATACTTTTGTTCTAATCACTACTGATGAAGAATTATTTTTCAAACGGAGATATCCACAATTTTGATCCAAGCACTACTGATGAGGATTTTTTTTCCAAAACGGTCTTATAGTGCTACACAATGTTAACAGGTGTAGTTATAACGAGACAGTTTACTCTTCAATTGTGTGATGGATTTCAAATAATCAGTCTAAAGATCAAACCTCTATGTCAATACATGACATTTAAGTAATATCCGGGTTTAATGTCATATAACTTGACTTTTGTAAGGTCATTAATTTACACGTGATTTTAGGTACACAATTTATGTTGCTATTTTCATGATTCTAATGTCTCTTGATAGCTTTGGGCTGACATATGTACCGGATAAAACAGAAAGTAATATAGGTTAATGGCAACGATTCCGTATAAATGCAGGAAGCCAATACAGTAATCTATTACAATGTACTACTGCAACGTCAGTTAAGAAGGCTGACTCTAGATTGGAGTTTTATGTACCCGTCAAGGTTTTTTTTCTTACATCAAGGCCGTTAATTTTTGAGTGATAGTTCCACTTATATTCTGGAGTAGAGTGAAGTGCACTTTTCGTCCCAATGAAGACGTTTTTGCTTATATCGAGGCAGTCAGTTCTGGAGTGGAGTAATTCAAAATGTTTTTATTTATATCGAGACAGTCATTTCTGGAGTGGAGTAATTCAAAATGTTTTATTTATATCGAGACAGTCAATTCTGGAATAATGAAGTAGAATAACGTTGTCTAACCCCCACGTCTTAATTCGTTCGCTAATATCGAAATGGTTAGTTTATGGATGGTGGAGCAAACCGAAGTGCCCAAAAAATCACCAATCTTCTGCCAGAGAACTAACAAACTTTCTCTCAATTGGATTGTTCGCTCCCGAACCCCGACCGGATCTGGCCCAAGACTTGAAAGTGGGTAGTGACTGTTCTTTCGCCAAGCACTCGGCATTAGAAAATATAATTGACGGTTCTTTCGGATGACATAAATGTAGTCTCCGTGTCACGATGGGTGTGTCACGATAACGAACCCTACTGTATTATGTCATCAGTGCAACGCACAGACAAAAATTTTGTACCTTTACTGGCGACGTCCCCATATAAGTAAAATATTCTTTACTTTGACGTTAAACACCATAACTTAACTCAGTTTTAGATCTGTCCCGAATGGGATTTGAATCTAAGCAGGGGCATTTACTGTAACTGTTGACGGTAAGCGTCCGATTTAAACCACTCTCTGTTGATGATTAATGGTGAATTTCATTCCGATACAATCGTTTATTGATATACATGTTTCGTAATATGACGAATACAGATTGGTATGGTTTTTTCCGTGATGTTATTTGCTATTGGAAAGTACATTGTTTACATCTTCAACATTTGATATCTCTGTAGTGATTGAAAACTTGGAATGTTTAGATGTGACATACAGTCCAAATGTTTAGGAACGATAACCATACTATAGTCTAGTGAAAAGACTAACAATTAAGATAATCTACATAAAACGATCAATCTGCTAACCTTTCTGATTCCAATAGGCGACTTGGTGAACATCAACGGTTTACGACTCGCATCGCCTCTTATCGTAAAGGTTTGAATTTCGCCCGTTTAGATCATAGAGTAAAAATGATTAAATTGTCAGTGGTAGTTTGTTTTCTCTTGACCATCTCGGGACTAAATGCCTAAATATCACTGACAGTGTATCTGGGAAGTTATAACACTATTACTTCTTTTCACTCTTCTCTTGAATCCTATTTTGACTTATCATTAGCAGTTCTTGCTTTGATTATTGAATTGTGCATAAAACATTGACTTGCATTTTTGTATAACTTTCTTAACGTTATTCCCTGAGGGGAAAATCCTTTTTAAAAACGATAATATAAAACTGGCTCATACTCAATATTTCGGCCTTAAAAAGCCTTTTTCAAGACACTGGATAATTTTTGTGTTTATTTTCCTGTTTGCTAGTGAGTTAAGACACATGGTTACGGAATACAGCACCACTCGCCGCTTTAATTTGATTTCAGATCGGTTATACGCTAGCATTACAAACAACCTTGATCTGGACGTACAACACCACTGACTAATGTATTGGTTTCTACATTATTTCTAGACACTTCAGGCAAATCAATGCAGCATTACTTTAATCTAACTCTCATTTGATCCTAAATGAGGAATCTTGATCTAATTTACCGCCATAATATCTGGACAACAATACCGTTTACCTCCGTAATCTAATAATACTGGAAATAGCTACGTAGGCAAAATTGACTTACGTGGATAATCTGTTGTATGAATGAAAATTATGCAAATTAAGTACTAATAGTTTTTGTCATTAAAGAAAGTCAACAAGATTTTTCGACATCATTTCACTAAACAATAATAACAACGGACAAGACTTAACCTTCTATTAAAGGGAAAAACGTGGGTTCAAATCTCTCGAACTGTAAGAAATGATTGGCCCTCATACTTGAAAATAAATTAAAAGATTATTTTTCTTGATTAAAGTATTATATATTTATAGTACATTCCTGTCGAAAGTTTAACACTACGGTAAGGAATTAAAACAGAATTTGCAGCTCAATCCCGCCCCTTGTTAACTATTTCACGACAGCTTTTCAACTTCTGATATTGTAGCGGGATTGAGCTAGTCGTGGTATTGTTGTATTGTGTATAGTAGATATAATAGAGTGAATTACTGCCAGGCTTTCTGGGGCTCGATCCTTAGCCGGGGCACTCGGTGAGAAAGTGGTTTTTTCTAGGTGTCCCCCCTCCTGTTACACTGCAGTACAGGACTGACGAAAGTCTAACAATAAACTAACGAATTAATACCAATCGGCAGCTCGGATTTATCCCTGGTTCCCAACATCTCTGCAGCTGTTATGTATATCTTTCGGAAGCCTTTTGTTGTTCACAAGTTATTTAAATCTCGATTTCTCGGAAGCCGGCTTTCGTATCTTTTTCGTTATCTCACTGTTAAACTTTAGATGGGTCAGTACTGTATCGTTAATTTTGACTGATTTTCGGTCACTAGCTACTGACATTCGACAGCCGAGTTTTCTACTTTTTTTCGTTAGCTTGCCATTCGACAGCCGAGTTTTCTACTCTTTATCATTAGCTTGCCATTCGACAGCCGAGTTTTCTACTCTTTTTCGTTAGCTTGCCATTCGACAGCCGAGTTTTCTACTCTTTTTCGTTAGCTTGCCATTCGACAGCCGAGTTTTCTACTCTTTTTCGTTAGCTTGCCATTCGACAGCCGAGTTTTCTACTCTTTATCATTAGCTTGCCATTCGACAGCCGAGTTTTCTACTCTTTATCATTAGCTTGCCATTCGACAGCCGAGTTTTCTACTCTTTTTCATTAGCTTGCCATTCGACAGCCGAGTTTTCTACTCTTTTTCGTTAGCTTGCCATTCGACAGCCGAGTTTTCTACTCTTTATCATTAGCTTGCCATTCGACAGCCGAGTTTTCTACTCTTTTTCATTAGCTTGCCATTCGACAGCCGAGTTTTCTACTTTTTTTCGTTAGCTTGCCATTCGACAGCCGAGTTTTCTACTTTTTTTCGTTAGCTTGCCATTCGACAGCCGAGTTTTCTACTCTTTATCATTAGCTTGCCATTCGACAGCCGAGTTTTCTACTCTTTATCATTAGCTTGCCATTCGACAGCCGAGTTTTCTACTCTTTTTCGTTAGCTTGCCATTCGACAGCCGAGTTTTCTACTTTTTTTCATTAGCTTGCCATTCGACAGCCGAGTTTTCTACTCTTTATCATTAGCTTGCCATTCGACAGCCGAGTTTTCTACTCTTTTTCGTTAACTTGCCATTCGACAGCCGAGTTTTCTACTCTTTTTCGTTAGCTTGCCATTCGACAGCCGAGTTTTCTACTCTTTTTCGTTAGCTTGCCATTCGACAGCCGAGTTTTCTACTCTTTTTCATTAGCTTGCCATTCGACAGCCGAGTTTTCTACTCTTTATCATTAGCTTGCCATTCGACAGCCGAGTTTTCTACTCTTTTTCATTAGCTTGCCATTCGACAGCCGAGTTTTCTACTTTTTTTCGTTAGCTTGCCATTCGACAGCCGAGTTTTCTACTCTTTATCATTAGCTTGCCATTCGACAGCCGAGTTTTCTACTCTTTTTCATTAGCTTGCCATTCGACAGCCGAGTTTTCTACTTTTTTTCGTTACCTTGCCATTCGACAGCCGAGTTTTCTACTTTTTTTCGTTAGCTTGCCATTCGACAGCCGAGTTTTCTACTCTTTATCATTAGCTTGCCATTCGACAGCCGAGTTTTCTACTCTTTTTCATTAGCTTGCCATTCGACAGCCGAGTTTTCTACTCTTTTTCATTAGCTTGCCATTCGACAGCCGAGTTTTCTACTCTTTATCATTAGCTTGCCATTCGACAGCCGAGTTTTCTACTCTTTATCATTAGCTTGCCATTCGACAGCCGAGTTTTCTACTCTTTTTCATTAGCTTGCCATTCGACAGCCGAGTTTTCTACTCTTTTTCATTAGCTTGCCATTCGACAGCCGAGTTTTCTACTCTTTTTCATTAGCTTGGTGTTAAACTTTCGACAGGTCTACACTGTGTATGACTGTAATAGTCAATTCATACCGGTACCTTGTAGCCTATATCGCGACAGTGTTCAATAGAACACATGGTGTCTATCCTTCGGCAGTTTTTCGGTCATTGTCTACTATGATTCAACTCCTTTTCGTTAAATAGGTGTTAAACTGTAGATAGGTCTGCATTGTATCTTTCGCCTGATTTTTGGCCATTAGCTACTATCGAGAATAAAATCTTTTTCGTTAGCTTAGTGTTAAATTTTCGACAGATCTGGTTGTCTATATTGTGACAACTTTTTAGCAGGTGCTGTCTATCTTTCAGTAGTTTTTTTGTCGGCCATTCGCCACTGTGATTCGACTCCTTTTCGTTAACTCGGTGTTAAACTTTGGACAGGTCTGTACTGTACGTACAATCAGGATGACATCCCTCCACACAGTTATATCGATCAGGAGCACAATGTAAAAGAATTATCATAAGGGTTATTATCATCAGATAATGCAATCCTGTGTACATATATGACTATCAACAGGGACAACTGCTCAGTGTTAAGCTTGTTATAAGTAGAGGATACAGCTTTATATATTGTCTTTGATAATCGTAAGTACATTTTTTTAATTTTCATTTAAAACGGTCTTTTTTTATTCCGTAATATATTTATTTTTTTATTCCTTTTGTCCAGTTAACCTTTTTTATTTAATTTTTTGTTTATAATTTTTGGGTTTTTTTAAATCGTTTTCCCCTCCTTTTTCTTTGGTTTTTTCATACGTTTTTCTTTATTCTTTATTTTATAACCAAACTTTGCGATATCCGATTATCTACAAACTATATTTGGTATTGTTTGTTAGTTGTGGTGTATTTATATCAGCCCATTCTCAAGTTTTCAGTTGTAAGTTGAAAAAATCTATCTAAGGGTTTTGGAAGCATATGCTTATCAAGGCCCTCAAACATTTAGAGCCGTCATTGAATTTAAAGTTGATTAGTATGGTGTCCCTGTATTCAAAATTATACTAGATATATTTGACGTCTCATAGTTCTTTTTATTAATAAAATATTTATTTTGTAAAATCAACAGCTACAATATTGTAGCTTTTGATTTTCACATAGCGATTGTTGCTAGACTCTCCCACAGCACACGGCCTCACTTCTGCTTTTGAAGTTCACGTGTTTACTTACTTTACCAATGCTTTAAGGTTTGTCCTTTGGACATGGACTGTTGTGTTTGTGTTTGATTCCATTCGGTCGTTTTATTTGTCAAAGATTTTCTCATTTTGATGTTTTCAGCTGAATATTTTTAAAATCCATTTTCAACCTCGAATAGACATTCTTACGGACTTTATCGTTTCATTTTAATGTCTGTCATATATTGTTTTTCATAGACAAAAACCTCGTCTGGAAAACCAATTTGTCGAACAATATAAATGGTTATAAATTACCGGTTGACATTTTACAAGTAACTTGATTAGTTCAGACCAAGTCAGTTTTGTTACCATGACACAGTAATCTATAAATAGATCGTTAGTTTGTATAGGTATACCTAAGAACAAAGATATATAATTTCAAAAGACCTTTTTGTTCTGACTTTTGACGATATCAATTGTATTTTGTAATCACGTTCTTGTAATATAAATATTACCACTCGTAAATAGAAAGACACGAGTTATTATGTTCGAAACGCTCTTCACTTACTCTTCCGTAGCAGTTGGTCTTTCTTGGTCGGAAAAGGCGTCGGGCCGTATTGCTTGATCTAATTTTGTCGTAAGTTACATGGGTTGTCGGAGTAGTAAACAACGCGTGCTTACGAATCACAGGGCCTCGCAATGCTTAGGTATGGACGGGTGTAGCTGGTTAAACAGAAGGTGCTTACCTTTCCGGAGCAGCCGGTCTCACTTCCCTGGTGAAACATGTGTCGAACTTAATTTGTCAGTTCCAAAGTTTTTACTTTGCTGGTGGATTGTGATTAAGACATGGATTAGTATGTGTGTTTATGATTTGAAAAACCTGGATACAAACTAGTGCGATATATTTGAGTTAACATGCCGTAGGAAGGTGGTTTTCAGCGGCTTCCTCAATCATCCCAAAGAAGATGTAAATAACAGATATGAATCGATATAAGTGAAAGTACCTTGTATCTTGGCAGGGACACACGCAACTTAAACCTGATCTAATCATTCGGTCAGAATTAATATGGTTTGTGTAACATGAACGATTTTTGTCTGTGGGCATAACTTCTATGATACTGATGTCTGAAGACGATATTACATAAGGATGATTAGTCGGACCTACACCAGAAGTCGATAAATCTATCAATTTCTAATTTAGTATGATAAACGTCTATTTTCTGAATAGCAATAGTCTAATTATAAGTTATATCCGTGCAAAATGTATATTTTTAATATATAATAAGTCGTTGCATAATATGTATTCTAGTCAAATTTCTTTTTTTCGTTAAAGGTCTTTCTGAAGCGCGCTTATGAATCAAATCATCTCCTAACACCTAGGTTAGAAACGCACTTGGAGAGTCTCTAGTTGAAGCTTGTAAGTTCGATTGCCGAAGTAACTTCGGTTTCTTCCACAATTTGAAAACATGCAGCATCAAATTAGTTTTTAAAATCTTGACTCGGGACGTGAAACATAATATTTCCAACTCTAATATCGTAAATGACATTTCAATGTAATAACTTGCCTTCACAATGCATTTGATTGCCTTTACAATAGAACGTAATTGTTTTGACCATGTACACTGTTGCCTTGACAATATACTTGATTGACTTGAAAATGTATGTCTTCATAATTGCCAAGAACACGTTTTCTACCTGTGGTATCCGTTTAACTGTCTTAAACTATTGAGAAAGAAACTAGTTTGATCGTTATAATCATCAGATACCTTTGTCTTAACTGGCGACTGACCGACGACTTTAATCAATATAAAATATGTTTAAGCTCTACTCTTTTTTATATCAAGGTGGTAGAGTTATCTAAAGTGTTGTTACGGATCGAAGATCACTCTCTAGGTCCGAATCCTACTTGGAACAGATCCTAATGAAAGAACGTATTATAGATCACCTGCCGAAGGTTGGCGGTTTTTTCTGGGCACTTCGGTTTCCTCAACCATCCCTTAATTTACCTTTTTGAAATAAGTGTAGGCGTCAATCTTCATTAATTTACTCCACTCTAATATACATGTTGAACATTGGAAATTGTGTTAAACTTAAACTTAAGAATAGTTATTAGTAACCATTGACACAAGACGTAATTATATCTAATTCTGTACAGCTAAATTTAATACAAGGTCCCTTGTTCTTTTACGAAATCACGTTTTCTATCAAAATAATAACATTAAAAAGTTAAGCCTCTGATTTAACTGACTTTTAATCTTGTCTGTTACAATATAAATGAAAGCCAAAAAGGATTCCAAATAAAGACCAAAGACAGGCACCAAGTAATTGAATTCCGTCGAAGTGCAAATTAAATCAAATCCCTGTTGTAAGTTACATAAACGTTATTTTAAATTAAATCGCTCTCAGACATTTTTTCATTAGTACTTGCCTCCGTCTTGACAGAGGATTAGAAAAAAATAATGAACTTTCTTTCACATGTTACAATAGAAAGACTTGACTTAAAAATAATCAGTTTTCCAGCTGAATTTTAAACAAGTAATTGGATAAATCCATTATTTATAAATCTTTTTCTTTATATTTTTTCTATTTTCATATCATTCGAGTTAGTGTTCTTTGATACTACAAAATAACAAGCTTTCCAATTAAATCGCTCTATTCATCTTATACTTTGATTTTTTTCTATTGGGTTTTTAAAAATCTGTTTGTATCTTTTTTTATTATCTGAGACGTTTGTCTTTTTTCTCTGTCTATTGCCTAGTTCCTGTTATTAAGATTTCATATTGGAAATATTTTTAGGACTTACATTTATTTCTGCTACTGAAAAGTACAAAAGAGAACTTGTTAAGATTTTGTAACGAGGATATATCCCGTCCACGTGTTTTTAAAATTAGAGTAAATAAGTAGTCGGTGTAAATTATATTTAAATAGCTGATCATGAAAGACGTTAAAATTCAAAACAAGCATACCAATCCATGTCCAAATCGAAATCACATGTCAAACAAAAAGCTTTGAAGCTGGCAATTTAGGTTTCGAACAACAAATTAAACATATCTGAAGAAAAGGAATACGCTTACGTGTAATTTTAGTAGATAACAGTATAGGTTTACTAGCACGCTTAAGGCTCGCCGTTACTGCATACCTGTATAAAGCAGATCATACATACTTACACAATACTTTCTCAACATGGATTATGTTTACATTACTCCTTCAGATTGAAAAGAATTATTGTCTTGTCGCCAATACTGTAACAATTACTGATGCAACGTTAAACATTCAACCATCTTTTAAGATATTTCACTACAATGAAGGACATCTACAAACTGATAAACAAATTGTCTGACTGAGAAATTCAAGCATAGGTTGTGAGATTCAGAGTTTAGTTATGAGTTGAGTAATGGTGTTAACGTCCCAATCAAGAATTTTTACTTACAGTACAGACATGTCGAAAGTTAACCACTGTGTTGGAGTCGAAACTCGGCTGCTAAATGGCTGAGATATGTATACCTATGACCGTAAAGCTGCTAAGTGATAAAATACAGCTGTCGAAAAGATACACCATACGAGGGGGTGAAATAAGCTGCCGATTTGTTATTTATTTGTTACCCTAGTGTTAAACTTTCGCCAAATCCATACTGTATATCGAGATGTAGCCAGCTATAGCCGAAAATGCGGAAATTTTGCTTGTGCGTTGCGCAGATGGCATGATAAAGAAAGGTTTATTTTAAGTTTCTATCTGATAGAACCGTAACTTAAAAGCCGAGTGCTCGGGGAAAGAACAATCACTACCCACTTTCAAGTTCTGGGTCACACCCGGTCGGGTTAGAGAGGTTTCTAGTGGTTTATGTGTTTTATTCATGTATCGTTTCATAATATATGGAGCGCCATGCACCCTTGCGGTTAGTCCTAGATGCAAGAATATTACAGTATCCAGTGGTAAATAAATACACAAGTCGGTGAATAGTAACACAATTGTGTATATTGGTTTTTACATAAGGACGAATTGTTTTGTAAGGGTATAAGTACATTTTGATCGCTGTGATTCATGACATCAAGAGCGGTATTGACCCAAAGGATGAAGATACATGAAACATAGTATCCTATGTTCAAAATTATACACATGAGTCGATTTATAGGATGTATAATAGTTTTTATGTTAGCTCAAAGTGGTTTTTAGATTGGCTTAACTTAATCACACTTGTCGTAGCTTTCCTCACCGGTTAGTAACATAGAGCGCCTTTTAAGTAGTTTTTACTATAAACCTCTATTATATAGTAATATTATCTGATATTTTCCGTATAAATATATTTTTATAGCTGGCCAAATTACTTTTGACTGATAAAAAGCAAAGCTTTAGCGATTACCGTTGATGGTGAATTGTTTTCCACTAAACTCAAGGTGCCGATAAACTTATGTTAGCGAGTATAGAACACCATCTTCGCGTGTCAGACACTGATGGATTTAGGCATCTATAACAGTATTTATATAAATTTACAGTATTGATATCTAGGTGGCACCCGCATCTTTTACTAGTAAAGGTACTTTTTAACACATATTAGTCCCCAGATATTTCGTTTCTTAATACTTTTGTTTTAAGTAATGGTAGGTGGTTATGAAATTTAAATTAAAAAATAATAATCGGGGACTACGATTTTTCTTAACTTAATCTGACATTCTTTTGAAATCTTTATACTTTTTTTTTATTTCACCCACATTCAGGAATTTAATATACAAGGTGACATTTTAAAACCACATCAAAGATAGGTTAGTGAAAAATGTTTACTCTTAATGAAAAAAAAAACCCACAAAAATGTACCGGATTTGGGTTAAGGACAATCTTAGTTAAGAAATGATTGAAAAGCCGGGACCAGGTTCTTTAATTAAATTTTGATCACTTTGCATTCGCATTATCTCAATTTTTGTGACTTTTTGTTAAAAAGCAATAGTTTGAAATTAGCGTTGGCAAATATCGTAGATGGTTAATTGTTTTCCATTAAACCCAAGTTTCCGATAAGACCAACTGAACGTCTAATTATGTTAGCGAGTAGAACATCATCTAAATGTGTCAGGCACTGATGGATTTTGGGCATCTATTACGGTATATCACCCACATCTTAAACTCGTATTTTTACAACTCAAATTAGTCCAAAGGTATTTATTAATTACAGAACATTAGTTTCCTAATATATGTTTTAAGTAATGGTAGGTGTTTTCGAAAGTTAAACAATAAACTAAGGCACCAGTTTTAAAACCAATGACTATTTATTTTTTGTTGCAAATGTGGAAATGAATTGAATGAATAACGGAGGCTACGCGATTCATTGGATACTCATTTCGACATTGTAACAAACCCGAACCGAAATCATGCAACAAACACGAACCATAATGACACTCCATCAAAATGTGGAATTGAAATAAAGTAACCCCCCCCCCCCCCCCGCGATATTATAACGGGTGGCTCTGAAAAGAATTTTTGTATAAGTAATATTTGATAAAAATACACACATTGTAATAATACGGCCGACTGTAGACAGCCTAAACGGTGTCCAGAAGTGTGGTATAATAAGCTACTTTAATTCACGCACCTCTCTCCCTTGATTTATAACTATCGCTATATATATAATATTTTGAAACATCTTACCTATTTATGATGTTGTATTAATTTCAAGTGATGATATCAATTTTGAATACAATTTATGGTTTGTTTTCTCGAATTAAATTCAGTTGGATCATTGAACTATGTTTAAATAATAACACTAATACTAACAAGAGTGAATTTTTGGGTCAAATTTGTCACATTTTGTGCCTGGAAGTACGAATATACTCTAGGCCTGTCGAAAATATAACACTTAGCTAATTAGTGCCTAATCGGCAGTTCATCTCCGACCCTCGTTATATTCCGACAGATCCTTTAAATCTATCGCTAGGATTGTGATCACTAACTATCCGTATCTCGACCACTCGGTAGCCGAACGTCGACTTCTATTACCCTTCCGGAGCACCCGTCCTCACTCTCTGGTAGAAATTCACGTGTTAAACCGAACGTGTCGGTTTCAAAGTTTTTACTTTGCTTCTAGATTGTGATTCGGAGATGGATTAGTATATTTGTTTTCAATATGTTCGTTAGCCCAGTGTTAAACTTTCGACGGGCCTGTACAGTTTTTTTCCCCCTTAGATTTAACCCTTTACCTACAACAAAGCCAATTTATCCAATTAAAAATAGTATCAGAACTGTAAACAGCAGTAATTCTTCTTGTTCTATTTATAGATCCGTCGCTTTCCTTTTTATTTAAAATTTGTTCAATTAAAATTTGTCTTCACCAATACTATTGCCATTCTGTTTGTTTTTCTTTTGAATACTGGAGGTTCTATAAATGGTATATTTTAATGAGAGATATTTGCGAGGGTGTTATTGAGTTAATTGATATAGAATCTATATATATTGGTTGGAAAGTTGCCTGGATCCCAAGAATGCAAAGTAATGAAGGGAAATCTTGTTTTTCTTTAGAGTTTCAGCTAAAGCAAGTAACAATTGACTTCATTTTTAATTGAAATAGATTATGTTACGTCCTTGTAACGAAATTAGAGAAAGAAAATTTACATACGTTGTATAGAATAATACTTTATTGGATAGAAAGTGTTTTTATATTTTAAATCTTTTTAATGATAATGGTGGGTATTTCAAAACTATCTAGCGGTTTCTGAATTCTTAGAAATCAAAAAGGTTGCAGAATTGTCTAAACGGCAGCTTAACAAAAGTATGATGATGATGGCGATACCTTTATTATATTACATATGTGTACATGTAGATGTGTATTGTGTTTTCTACAAAAAATGTATGTGCCATATTTCTTACTATTCATATCAATTTATTTTTTACCTATTTCTTTATATTCTTATTTTCATAAGTAATTATGATTTACTTTGTATACTTGGAAACGGGTAATTCTAGTTTCATGATGATCAAATGGGAATTACATTTGTTTGGAAAACTATTTTGTCATCTTTTGCCTTTTTGATTCATAAAAAGGAAACTTAAATTTAAATTAGAAAATGAAGACGAATCGTAAAAAGAATAATCATTTATTTGACAAATAGAAAATTTAAGACATCTTAGCAATACGCAATAATAATCTACATTAAAAAATACATTAAGGCCTGTAAAGGCTTTATAGATGTCGTATTACAATTGTTTTTCAATCTATATGTTTTATATATAAAAATATATATATATAGTACACACAAAAAGCAATCAACGACGTATACAGACAATATGTCTATATATACAGAAATTGAATATCTAAAGCTGACAAAATTAACCTGTCCGCTTGACCTTTTATTTCAATGTTTATGATGAGCCAGTGTATTAACGTATAGGGAATACATCACGGGAAACATGTATTGTCTATGCATTAATCGCGAATCCTTACAGTTCTCGAGTATTGGATGGACCAATACGAATATTCCGAATGAAATGTCAAGCGGATAGGTCAATGTTGTTTGCCTGAACATATGACTTGATCCAGATCTAAGACATTGTTTTTTCTGAATTATATGTATTAGGTAGTAGTTATACAATATTAAAATGTATGTTATATAATTTTTATTCATAAAACATATAATGAAGAAAAAAGACCAACATTGTAAAATTAATATTTCCGGTGTACGGCCAGACTCGGGGAAATCTCTACAGTACAGATTTATCAAAAGGTGAACAATGTGTTAACGAAAATTAGATGATGACCAGCATACAATTTGCTGAAATATAGTTATTGATCACAAAAAATGCCGAGAAATACATAATGGCTACCAAGAGACGGTTGAGGTATAGTTAGCGAGGGCCGATATTGGATGCCGATTCGGTACTAGCGAGGGCCGATATTGGATGCCGATTCGGTACTAGCGAGGGCCGATATTGGATGCCGATTCGGTACTAGCGAGGGCCGATATTGGATGCCGATTCGGTACTAGCGAGGGCCGATATTGGATGCCGATTCGGTACTAGCGAGGGCCGATATTGGATGCCGATTCGGTACTAGCGAGGGCCGATATTGGATGCCGATTCGGTACTATTTCGTAAATTTAGTGTTAAACTTTCGACAGTTCTGTATTTTATTCACCAATTTATTAAAAATGTTTTGAATGAAATTTATTTTTTTGTTCCATTTTTATTATTTATTTAGTTCTACTGTATGTGGTTTTTTTTAATATCTTTATGCAACAACATTTTTCCGAGAATTCTTTTAAATAGAATTGGTTCTCTCCTTCATAACCTTCCTAAACTGTCCAAATGCAATATTTTGATATGTCTGAAAACTACAACACTCTAAATCACACCACACATAGCTCAAAAGACCCAGACAAAATCTCCCTCATTTTACTACCAGTAACTGCAAAACCCCGACAAAATCTTCCAGAAATTCGTTTTATGTAGAATCGGAGGTATCTTTCATAAGCTTCGATCTTTCTTTCTTGAACACTCTACCACTCCATATTTCACTACACATACCTGCAAAGACAGAAAATATTTTAATATCTTTATACAACAACACCTTTCCTGAAATTTGTTTTATGTAACATCGTTCATATCATTCATAAGTTTCAACTTTTGTCTTCAACTGTTCTAAATGCAACGCTTGGACTCGTCTTAAACTTCTATCACACTACACCACTCCACATAACACATAACTGCAAAACCCAGACAAACTCTAAATATCTTTATGCAACAACAATCTTTCCGGAAATTCGTTTGATGTAAAAACGGATATATTTCCAGACAGTAGGTTCAATATCCCGTTAATTGGATTAATAATTTATGTATGTAATATCAGGAAAAGTCAGACGGAATTTCCAACGAATTTAAATACAATAAGAGATGGGTATAATGACGTTATATTGATCATTAATTGATAATACGATATTTTCTTCATTTAGCCGCACAGCATTTTCTTCATTTAGCCGCATTAACAGACGACATTGTGACCATTTGGCCGAGTAGTGTGAACGCCCCCGTCAAGATTCTTACACTGATATCAAGGTTTATATTAAAAGGAAATTGAGTATAAACGTACTCGAAAGATACCACCAACTTTCGGCAAATGAAATGACTAATTGCTACTATGAACCTGCGCGGGCGGAATATGAATCTAGGGGATTTTAGACCCGACATGATCGGAAAGACCATCAGGATAATACATTATACTATAAATTAATACAATGACAATGTAATGGTGCTGTGTTGATCAGCGTAATTGGTAAAATGAGAATGTCTTAATTTAGCCAAAAGAGCATTTTCTTTATTTAGCCGATCAAGGTTTTCTTTATTTAGCCGTATTAACAGACGACATTGTATCCATTTAGACCGAACTTGATCCGAAAGACACACTAGGCATCATTGCAGTGCTATTTACATAGTATGATAAAGAGTAGAACGGAGAATTCCACCAGCCTTCGGCATGCAACCTGAAAAACGTATTATTATAGATTTGCAAAAACGGGATTTTGTGAGACACATGATTCGTAATTGCGCGCTTTAGACGCAATTTGATCCGAAATACTCACTACACATCATCGAAATGCGTTTTACATTTAAGAAATGACATTCTGATCATGGTATTTCAACAAGTAATGCAAGATAGTGCGATGAAAGGCGTATACAGATACAGTGATATTGTAAATATCATGATAAAGAGTACTGCGTAAGGAACCCGTGGCCGACAAGGAATACTTTGCTACAGTCAATGTACAAATAACACAACACAATACATATAAATAGTAGAAATAACAATATAAGACAAGGCAAACATACTGCGACCAATAATTATAAAACAGACTTTGAACAGGTACCGGGATATAATGCTAAGTTGTGTGGTTAAAGTACTGTTAAACAAAAGATATACCTTGCTTTGTAAAGGAACTGTATATAAATTCGACTTTAATTTTTCATTTCTGTTCTGTTCAACCATTGCGGTAGCTCAGTTGCAATTGGTGGAGTGTTTGCTCCGTAAGTGGGAAGTCGTGGGTTCGAAGTCCGAACGGGTCTGACCCAAGACTTGAAAGTGGGTCGTGACTGTTCTTTCGCCAAGCACTCGGCATTACGAACTAAAAGTCACGGTACTTAAAATAAACGATGTCACGCGTCACGGTAGACTTGGCACGACAAAGAACCCTGCTACAAATGCCATCAGTGCAACGCACAGGCAAACTTTCTGCACCTTCGTCTATAGCTGGCGACGTCTCGATATTAGTGAAATAATCTTGACTGAGACGTTAATCACCTTTACTCAATTTAACTCAACTCTGTAGATCATAAGAATCATCATCTTACTGTAACTGTATCATTACTTAATCTAATATAGTTATGTTTCATAGTAAATGTAAATACAGAATTAATCTAACATTTGTACGATAATTGATATTTTTCTCCCTGATTACCCTACTTAACCTCCTAGAAAAATATGTTTATTTATTTACGTTTAATATTTGGTACCTCAATCCTGCAGATCATTAGAATCACATTTAACTGTCTCATAACTTGATTTAATATAGTAATAATTTGTAGCATTTCCCGAAATAATTAAACATTTTACGATAATGTATACATTACATAAATTATTTATATTCATTGATATATTATTTGTAAAAAAATTATTGCCATTGTATTTGTATTATGTTGAATGCCAAAATATATAAATATGAAAAACATTTTTACGACACTCGACATCTTTTTTCCATGATAACAGCACTCAACCCCTTGTAATATATGTTTTATTACAACATAAGCTACATTCTTTAATCTAATCAAACACAAACATACTAATCCATGTCCGAGTCACAATTCAAAAGCAAATTAAACACTTTGGAACTGACAAGCCAGGTAAGACACGTATACTACCACCAGGGAAGTGAGGCCGGGTACTCTAGAAGGGTAAGCATCTCCTGTTTAGCTAGCTACACCTGTCACGTGTGTAATCAAAATTGTGTGAAAGCAGACGTCAAACATACCCAGGGCAATCCTGGACACAGAGACATCAAACTTATCAACAATACTGTAATGACGGCCATAAATTTTTGAGGGCCTTTATAAGTCTAGACTTGCAATGTCCCAGGTTCAACAATTTATTTGCAAACAGTCTGCTTCGTTTTACAAAGTATCCCTCTCAGCAGATAACTAGAATCCGAATTTTACTATCTCACCAATAACTTAATTCAATATAGTAATGCTTCTTAGCAACAACTGAATTAATTTAACGAAAATAAACTTTTTTCTCCTTTACGCTTAAAAAACTATTATTTGTGTGTATTATAAACTATATTTTACGAACATAATCGCATTTTGACTGTCTCGTCAATAATTTCGATATGGTAATATTTCACACCAATTACCGATTCAATTAATCAATTTTACGGCAATATTACATTTTTCATCTCCTAAAGATCAACCGAATCAAATCTTTACTGTTATTTCAATAGTTTCAATTTAAAGAATATTTCACAACAATTATTGAATTAGATTAATATCTTTATGTCAATCGACACTTTTTTCTCCATGGTAAAATCCATAACCCTTTAGTTTTTTTGCAGTATGAACTATATTTAATCTATGATATTGCTCTGCTGAAGATCAACAAAATCACAATTTACTAAATACTAGTTTAGCAATATTTCATTAAATTTAATATTAAAGGTCAATCGACCTTTTTTATTCCATAGTAAAAACCCTTGTCCTTAATAAGTTTTATTAGCAATATCAACTGTATTTAATCTACGATATTGCTGTCCTGCAGATTTTTACTGTCATGTTTCATAGCAATTACCGAATTAAATCAAACGAAATCGTCATTTTAACATGATAACACAATATTACTTTTGTTCATTGATTGATTGAAGGGGGTTTTATATCCCAGTCAAGAATATTTGACTTATACCAAGACGTCACCAGCTATAAGTGAAGAGACAATAATTTTGACCTTTGCTGTGCTTCAACGTCCTACGCTTGTCGTAACAGGGGCATTTGTTTTCAAGGTCTCTTCCGAAGGAACCCGTGACTTCCATTTGTGAATTCTCAGCGAAAGAACAGTCATTACCTATTTTCAAGTCTTGGTAAGACCCGGTCGGGGTTTGAGGCCATGACCTCCCACATACGAAAGGAACGCTCTAATAGCTGAGCTAACGTTTTGGTGTTATGTTTTATTTGCATTAAAACTATATCTAACCAAAAAATATCCTCATTTGGCAGCAGATAAACTGAATCAGATTTTTACTGTCCCATCAGTAATATCATTATAGTAATGTTTTACAATAATTACTGATTTAATTGAATAATTTTCTGACAATCGATTTAAACCGCATTAATAAACCAAGTACACAGCGTGTCAATGTGATATAATTGGTGCTGCTTAAGTGTAAATTGATATTTCAACTAGTGTAAAGTGAACTCCAATGAGATCATCACAGTTTGTTTAATGTGTTCGTAATCATAATCATAGTGTTACGTTACTGTGATATATTCTACAAGGTGTTAATTACTAGAACTAAGCAGGAATCAAACTCGTTTACAATCGATTTATTTTCATCAGAGTAAAGTGAGCCCGTTATTTGATATAGGCGTCCGCCTCGAGTGTGAAAGTTGTTGGTTCGATATTTAATCTTTGAACACATGAGTGATGCATTGGTAGAGCGTCCGCCTCGAGAGTGAAAGTTGTTTGTTCGATATTTAATCTTGAAACGTCCGTGAACTATCACAAGAGAAATGAGACTGGATGTTCCGAAAAGGTTAGCACCTCGAACGTAGCTAACTACACCCGACACGTGTGTTAGCAAATTGAGAATGATACAAGCATGAAATTACGGGACATCAAAATTATAGATATAGCGACATCATATTTATCAACCATATAATGATGACTGTCATAAAACATTTTGAGGGACAAGATAAGTCTATACTTGCAATTTTCATGCGTCACGAGTTAATTTTAAGTTGCTGGCTTCGTTGTATAAAGTTCCAATAGTGTTGCATTTTATTCAGAGTAAAGTCGGTATTAGATATTAGAAATTCACAGAAAATCTGAATATCGAACAAACTTGTTATCTTAGTGTTCAACATTGCATTACATAATAAGATATTACTGTTACATAATATAACATTATATTGTAAAGTTTATCTCTGTCCCACGTAAACAATTCCAGATAATATCACATCACTGAATTAATTTTCAAACAAGTTTGTATTGCAATTACTGATCAAAACTCGCTGTTGGAACATTGTTCATGGATGAATAAATGCTTTGTAACATTATCTAACATTGTCGTGATATCGCCCCCGTGATAAAGGTTAATATTATTGAAATACCTTGAATACACGTAAACGATTTTAACTGAATTACAGTCCGAAATCTGTATCTGACAGTGAACTGCAGTCCGAAATCTGTATCTGTGACAGTGAATTACAGTCTGAAATCTGTATCTTTGACAGTGAATTGCAGTCCGAAATCTTTATCTGTGACAGTGAATTACAGTCCGAAATCTGTATCTGTGACAGTGAATTACAGTCTGAAATCTGTATCTGTGACAGTGAATTACAGTTCGAAATCTGTATCTGTGACAGTGAATTACAGTCTGAAATCTGTATCTGTGACAGTAAATTACAGTCCGAAATCCGTATCTGTGACAGTGAATTACAGTCCGAAATCCGTATCTGTGACAGTGAATTGCAGTCCGAAACCTGTATCTGTGACAGTGAATTACAGTCTGAAATCTGTATCTGTGACAGTGAATTGCAGTCCGAAACCTGTATCTGTGACAGTGAATTACAGTCCGAAACATGTATCTGTGACAGTGAATTACAGTTCGAAATCTGTATCTGTGACAGTGAATTGCAGTCCGAAATCTGTATCTGTGACAGTGAATTGCAGTCCTAAATCTGTATCTGTGACAGTGAATTGCAGTCCGAAATCTGTATCTGTGACAGTGAATTGCAGTCCGAAATCTGTATCTGTGACAGTGAATTACAGTTCGAAATCTGTATCTGTGACAGTGAATTGCAGTCCGAAATCTTATCTGTGACAGCGAATAAAGACAAATAAAATTAACTTGAATAAAAATTGATATTTTCTCTAACCTAAGCCTAGTCGAAACAAAAACTCAATAATAGCACACCAAGTACACAACACGTACCTGTCCATGTTACATTCACGATCCCCAGAATCAAGCAATTGAGTACGTTAAAGTGCATGCTTTCCTGTTATAGCACATTTCTATGCCTAGATTCGACTGATTCGTGACTGATACTATTGCAAGAAGTTTTTCATTTTGCTTTACGGAGGTCTGTAAATTTTCCACTGGCACTCAAGGTTTCTTGCATCATCAATGAGCTAACCGCCTCGATATAAGTGGATAAAATGACTGCTTCATAAAAACTTTAATACGCCTCTACAAAAGCAAAGTTAAGATTTAAAACTGGCAAATTAAGTTGAACTGGTAAACTTCATTCCGTGAAGAGGGGCTGGGTGCTCCGGTAAGGTTAAAACCAGTATAATGTCAACCAATACATGAAAATTATACAAATACTTGATTTATAAAGATGGCAGAGGGAAAAATAATGCTACAGGCATGTCATGGTATTACGTAATCAATTTTATTCTGAAGATAACTACCAACACATTTTGAATTCTCACAAGCATTAAATCAACTTAATTCTTTTGGGACATGACATGTAACAACAGCTGACGAATTCTTACAATAATGACATGCCGTTAGCAGAATTTTGCAGTTTTTATTTTAAAAAAAAACCGTTCCAGGTTTTAAACGTAAAATCAAGAATGATGTACTGTAAATTGTCAAGTGTATAAACAAAAGCTAGAAAATGTTTTGTCTTTAAAAACGCTTTAAGGAATTTTGAAAAGGAACTAGTGAGTAATATATTTTTTATTTAGTGTTATGGCAAGATCGACAAAAAAGTTCCCTGTAAAATTCGGTCGAGACTGAATACACTAGAAGCTTCTTATGCAAACCTTATAATAAAACAAATTCAAAAAAGTTATATCAAATTGTTCTAACACGAAATGTATTTTGAAAATTGTTTGCTTACTGAATTCATTGCAAATGGGATTATCTAGAATTGTTAAAATAGAGATATAACAAAGACTTCAAGACCACTACAAACCAGAAGTAATAAAAACAAACATACTAATCCAGGTCAGAATTACAATCTAGAAGCAATGTATAAAACTTTGGAACTGACAAGTAAGGTTAGATACGTGAACTTTCACCAGGGAAGTGAGACCTTATATGATAACATAGTTAAACAAAAATACAGGAGTAGAAACTGTTAAGACTGTAAGTGGGCTTTATGGACAGCTAGTTATAAAATTTTGGACTTTGAACATGTCCGAGATTAAACGTTAATTAGTGTTATTATACAACTATTGAAGGGCAACATACAAGATCATCCGCATACAGAGGGATAAAGGGTAAGCTCATTTCTAGCTAGCTACACTTGTAAAGTCAAAAAAGCCTATGGAACTTTGAGATGTCATTCATATCCACAATATATAAACATCATACTTATTAACATTATTTTGATGACGGACCAGAAAACTTTTTGATAGCCTTGACTTTAAATGATAGTTGTGACTGAAGTACTGGACTACTATGTCAGCATGCACCGATATATTCATTGTTTTAAATGAACTGAATCCATGTTTGTAAGGTAAAGGGTATAGTGAATTGGCATTCTGATCCTACTGTTTATGACTATATTAACAACTTTTGGTGTGCTTTAACTCCCCGTGTTAATGTTATACAGGAAATCTTTGAGATAAATGCTGTATTTGTAGAATCATTGTTTGTTGATGCTGTATTTGTAGAATCATTGATTGTTGATGCTGTATTTGTAGAATCATTGATTGTTGATGCTGTATTTGTAGAATCATTGATTGTTGATGCTGTATTTGTAGAATCATTGATTGTTGATGCTGTATTTGTAGAATCATTGATTGTTGATGCTGTATTTGTAGAATCATTGATTGTTGATGCTGTATTTGTAGAATCATTGATTGTTGATGCTGTATTTGTAGAATCATTGATTATTGATGCTGTATTTGTAGAATCATTGATTGTTGATGCTGTATTTGTAGAATCATTGATTGTTGATGCTGTATTTGTAGAAACATTGATTGTTGATGCTGTATTTGTAGAATCATTGATTGTTGATGCTGTATTTGTAGAATCATTGATTATTGATGCTGTATTTGTAGAATCATTGATTGTTGATGCTGTATTTGTAGAATCATTGATTGTTTGATTGTTGATGCTGTATTTGTAGAATCATTGATTATTGATGCTGTATTTGTAGAATCATTGATTATTGATGCTGTATTTGTAGAATCATTGATTGTTTGATTGTTGATGCTGTATTTGTAGAATCATTGATTATTGATGCTGTATTTGTAGAATCATTGATTGTTGATGCTGTATTTGTAGAATCATTGATTGTTGTTTGACTAAAGTATAAACAGAAATGGATTACACTCAGTTATTTGTCTATAAAACTTTTATTATTAAAAATATTTTATTTTTTCTTGATAAAATATATTTATAATCAATCGTCCTAATATGCACTTTAGGCTTCAATGATGTATACTTTGCAATAATCCAGCTTTACTGAGAAAAATTTGGCAATTTCTGCAATGATGAAAAATTAACAAAGTCTATTTACTCCGCCTTTTTTACCATGTAAGGCACAATGATATGCCATGACCTTTTTTATCCATTGAACCTGTTTATTATGCAAGAAAGACTAATCAACCATGTGCTGTGTCCTATGTATAGGCAAAACCAAATTATGTTATGCTTAATGTTCTTCTATCACAATGCCTTCTGAGGGTATTTGCAATAGAATTCAGATCGACTCACATGGGTGAGAGGCTTTAAGTATGTATCTGGAATTTACATTTGCATTAATTTTCAGAAATATGTACAGATGTGTTATACATGTATTCTCAAACCTAACATTGGTACTACTCATAGCTTAATTGAGCAATGGATTAATAAATGTCAGTGATATGCTTGTGTTCTTAAAATTAACAAGGCAAACATTTAAAAAGAAATAAACATGTATAAATTGTATTTACTTCAAATGCAATGAATTTTGCAATTTACTTGGCAATTGTTGAATCATTTTTAATCTCTCCATAATCATATACACAGGTGTTTATTTTCCCTTGGCCTAATTGTGTTGTCATCAAACTGCTGTCCAGTCTTTAAGTCAATCATCTGTGACACCTATTACACTTTGAATGGAACCCATAGTAAAAAGTGTTGGGTTTGTTATAAGAGGTGGAGTCAAAAACTCAGGTTGAACATTTTTGACAAAACTTTATACTATACAGAGGCAAAGTCCAAAGCGATGAAAAACTTAAACCATCATGGTAAATTAGGCCGGGTCTTGTTATATACATAGCCAAATTTCTGTTTCACATCTTCAACTGGTTTTTGAGAAAAATCCATAAAATTGAGTGTAATCCATTTCTGATTATACTTTAGATAGATAATAAAAGGTGAATTCGTTTGAAATCTAAACATGAGAAGTCAATAAACTCACTTACCAACCTTATAGGTGATCATACTATTTAAAAAAATTGTGCCAAGCAGATAGGGTGTTTAGCATAAAAAGAGATTTCAGTGAACATTATTACACTCATTCTGTTTTGATAATTATATATGCAAAGAAATATTCCTTTTTTCTTCCTTGTTAGTCCATTATCTTAACTACTTTCTATTTGAAAGTCAAATTGGCATGTTATTATTCAATAATGTTTCTTATTACAACATGGTATCCTTAAGCACAATGCACCTTAACTATTCTGTTTATTCTAGATACGAAATAAAATATCAATCGTGGTCTGTTATCTTTTTTATCAGCAACAAAGTAAATACTTTGAATTTAAAAATTGAAATTTAAAACGTGAACGTCAACCTAAAAATGATAACTGGCAACACTTGAACTTCAACCAGGGGGTGATGCATCAACACTTTCACATTGTTATGTGTGACCTTCAGTCATCCCTAATTAAACCTATAAGTGTGGGAGTTATAAATAAAAATCTTATTATCGATATTGGCAAACAATCAAAAACAAATATACTTATCCATGTCCGAATAACAATCCAGAAGCAAATTAAAAACTTAGGAATTGACAAGTTAGGTTAGACACGTGGACTTCAATTTGGGAAGTGAGGCCGAGTGTTCCGGAAGGGTAAGCAGCTGGCCTTGCAATATCCCTGGCTCAACAATTTATTTGCAAGCACCCTGATTCGTTGAACAACGTCCCCGTAATAAGAACAAGCTCTGCTATAGCACTGACTTGTCCGTTTAACGTTTTAATAGAAAGTTTATTATAAGAAGAACCATCCAATACATGTGTAGTGTCGGATCCGGCATTAATACATAAACAGTTGATCGAGATGAAATGAACATTTATCTTTCCCAAACATGAATGCAATGTTCCATAATAAAAAATTAAATTAAAAGATCAAGAGGATATGTTACTGTAACTCATATAATGTTAAATGTGAATATCGATCACTTTTATAATTCAAGATCTGTAAATATAGGAAACAAAATAGTAAATTACGGTCAAACGCATTTAAATTGTAGTCATATTAATTCTCCACATTCCCGAATTTAGAAGATTTAGTGACTTAAAGATAGAAAATTGGTTTCCTTGTCGGAAGAATTACATGAATAAGAAAACCATTATGTAACTGAATTACCAAACAAGAAAAAATTGAATCGTAGTAGTGGTTGAAAGAAAGCTTGTTCTGTTTACCACTTTTCGTTAACAAATTTCTATAAAATATAATCGTTTTGGATCAATGCCTCGTCTTTTTGGAATTTCTGGGTGACAAGAGTGTAATTTGGTAATCAGAAACACTAATGGAATTGTCAAATATAGTTTCTCATCTTATCACTGACGAGATGTTTGCATTTTGTTGACTTCAGATATATTCTTCTCTCTTTATTTAAATTACAATAGAATTTTTAGAATTCTCTAAGACGTCGTTAAGAAACATGACAGTTAAAATTGCAACAAATAACACAAGTAGGAATTGAATTTTAACGAGCAATGAACATAGTACCAACATTTAAAAGCTTTTAAAATACATATGTTTTGGCATTAAGTGGCAAAATAATTTTTTTAAGGTCCTGGTCTAGCCAAGTTATTATACATAAGTTTAAAGATAAACTTCAAGTTATATAATAATAATTTTCTTTTCCGCTTACAATACGAATATAATTGCATGTTAAGGGTGTATAGTTCGGTTGTACTGGTTTTCTTTTTTTTTCTTAATCATATAGCTCCCCACAGTGTAATAATATTAGTTTGAAAGGTCTTAAATACTTGTACGTGTAAAGGGATATTAATACCAATGGTAATATAATGGTAAGAAAAGTTTCAAGTTATATAATAAATATTTTCCTTTTCCGCTTACAATATGCATGTTAAGGGTGTATAGTTCGGTTGCACTGGTTTTGTGTCGTTCATTTTTTTCTATATCATTTAGCTTAAGTAGTACAGCGTACTGATATTAGCTTTTTAGTTCTTAAATGCACTTGTATGTGTACAAATTCATAAAAGGCACGATGTTTCCATTTAAATGCTTACACACCATGCGAGGAAAAATATTTATGCTCCACACAGCGTAAAAAGAAACAAAACTGGATAATAAGAAATATATACTTAGAACTATGAATAACCGGCTGCACCTAGCTAAACAGGAAGCCCTTTTCCTTTCGGAATACCCGGTCTCACTCTGGTAAAAGGTCACGTTATTGACGTAAATTTTAAATTTAACTTTTCTTTTGGAGTGTGATTTAGACATGTATTGGTATGCTTGTTTTTAATGGTTACATTAAGATTACCAGCACTGACACCAATCATAAAAATTCCAACGTTGTAAGAAAAATGAATCTAAAACTATTTTTCAATGATGTGGTGTGAAGTGTTGCTTAGGGACCTAATTAGTCGTATATTTATATTTTTATACTTGACATAAAAGTCGCAATTAACCTTACAATGAATAACGCGGAATTTTAATATCAATCCTAACTGTACCGTAAATAGTAGAGTAACTAACAGCAATAAGTTAGATTAGCTTCAAGGAATAAACTTTCCTTTATAAAAATTCTTTTTAAAACCAATTACTTTAAGATTTATAAAATTAACATGACGATATTGTTTTATACATGCACATTGTTTATTCTGTAACTAAGTATTAAAGTATTGCAACCAATGATTAGTTTTTACAAAAGAGTGGCAATTAACCATGAATTTAATTACGAATTCTTAATCATGTATTTCAAAATTGAATTGGTGTGATTATGATAGATGTGTTTAAATTGCAATTCAAATCACACACGTGAATACCGATGTGCTAAATACATTACTTATAAAAGTGCAATGCGCCTGTCATCTTATTGCTGCTCCAATGGTAATCAAATGAAAACCGAACACATACATTCTAATCCAGGTCCAAATCAACATTCTAAAGAAAAGTGAAATCTTTGAAACTGGCAAATTTAGGTTAAACACGTGACATTGCACATGAGAATGATCCAAAAATATTCCAACAATAATGCTGTTATGTACGGTATTCAATATTTCTTTATTGACCCAATAATTGTGTGGACTTTGTAAATAAAAATTATCACTATCACTACAATGCATCTAACACATAATAATGTGTTAATTGAATACCGAAAGATTTTATAATCTGTAAATCTTGGAACTAAAAAAGTTACAACACAGTTTATATCCACTGGTGATGTAATTATAAAACTGAACTTCCAAAAGATTTAGATCGGACGAATCAAGAAAAAAAATTGTTTTCTTTGTCGTAAGAATTACATGAAAAATAAACATTTTTTTAAATAAATGAAGAAGAATTTGAAGCTAGGTATTAGTTTGAAAAATGCACTCTGGCGACCACTTTTTTGTCAACAAAATTTTATAAAATATAATTGTTTTGGATCAATGTCTCGTCTTTTTGTAATTTCTGGATGACAGGGGTGTAATTTGGTAAGCGAAATAATGCATATTTACATTAAATTTTCAGAAACACTAATGGAAGTGTCAAATATTGTTTCTCATCTAATCACTGACGAGATGCTACCATTTTGTTGATTTTAGATTTTCTTATCTCTTTACTTGGATTACAATGAAATTTACTTGGAACATGATCTAGACATTACAACCAATAACAAAATAGGTATTAGATTTTGACGGCCAGTAAATAAAGACCACCATTTCGACAAATGATGAGAACCAAAAACAGAACATTTAGCTTTTAAAAGTACATAGATTTTAGGATAAAGTAGCAAATCAATTATTCAGACCATGTTCTTGTCCACAGATATTAAACGAAAGTCTTCAGAAAAGTTTCAAGTTATATATGATTATGTTCCTCTTTCTGCTAACACTATCCTACTAATTGCAATGTTAAGGGTGTATAGTTCGTTTGTTCCTAAAGATTTTAATTTTTTGTATTTTGTTTTATCATATTCCTTTCGTACAACTTACTGGATTTTCACTATAAACATATCTGCATGTAAACATAAATCCATAAATTAATGGCGATATAAATGTTTGTTGTAATAAAATGCTTCTAATAAAGAATCAATAACACACATTTCAATTCATGTTCAAATCATAGTCTCAAAGCACATTTAAAACTTTGAAACTTGCAAATTAAGTTAAAAATGGAGATGAGGCTGGATGCTCCGGAAGGGTAACCATCTCCTGTTTATATTGAGAGGCCGTGGTGACCTAATGGATAAGACGTAAGTCTACAAATCCATGTTCTCTAATCGCAGTGAGTTCCACTCGGATTAATGAGGAAAAGTGATTTACTAGTCCATCCGGTGTCAGTATAATGTGACTGGGGGAGTGGTATGCTTATTTGCGGCGTACTGACTCGGTGAGCTAGCACCTTAAGTCGTCGGGAATTTCGCCGGTGCAAGGCAGATCATAACACGCTCGCTCTTCACATGCAACACGAACTTGTTCATAGATTAATCCATAGAGATAAATAAAGTATTTCTCGTCGCGAATAGCTGAATAATCGCGCCGAAGCGACGTCAAGCAACATTCAACCTTCTGTTAATATTATACGAATAATTACATTAACAAAAAAATTAATAGAACTCACAACTTGGGAAGAAAACTTAATATAAAGACAAGCTAGTTTCCAATGATGTGATGTAAAGAATTGTAAAGAGACCTAATTACATGTATCTGTATTTTTTCGAAACGTATTTTTGTTTTTTTTTCTCACTGACATCTTTTAATAAATAAGCCGTAATTAACCGAATATCTAATCATTAACATGAAATTTTGACATTCTTTCTAGCCGTACATTTAATAGTAGCGTAACCATCAGTAATAAGTTAGATTAGCTGGAAGCAATGACCTTCATCAAAAGTCTTTTAAAAACCATATGTATGCGATTAGCATGTTAATACTGTTTTATACACGCACGTTGCATATTCTGTAATTATATATTTCATTATTGCATCCAATAGTGCATCTAGATAACCGTTTTTTTTAAATAAAAGAACTGCAATTATTTTTAAAGCGTAATCACGAATTTCAAAATTGAATTGGTGCAATTATGGTAGATTTGTTTAAATGACATTAAAATCACACACATGAATGCATATATGTTTTATTACATCATTTATAAAAGTACAAATGCGCCTGCCATCTTATCGCTGCACCAATGGCAATTGTCCTTAACGATACTTTAATACTCTTCGCATACCAAACGCAAACATACCGGTCCATGCCATTATCACTTTACCGATAGCAACTTATTATTTTTGAAAACTGGCAAAATAAGTTTTTCAAATGAACTTCCACTAGTATATTCCGGGTGCTCTGGAAGGGTAAGCATCTTCTGTTTACCCAACTACTTTCAATGTATGTAATATATTCAATACAATCCCATTGGTTGTATTGCAAAAAGTCTCAACTCGTCAGTAGGATCACAATATTAAAAAGACAAATATTAAAATTCAATTAAATATTGCCTTACTAACTTTAGATGATAAAAGAGTTATATTTTCCATAACAATTTCTGTAACTTATAAAAAGTCATTAATATAAACTTGACAATGAACTTAATGGACAAAAAAATAAATTTACATTTGAAAAACCTGTACTCGGGAACTGCCAACACAAACAAAAACCAGGCTTAATATTCAATGATAAATGGTTTCCAAACAAGACAAGAACGATTTATACGTTTTTGACCTCTGAATGAAATTCTTGATTTCAGACATGGAAGTAAATGCCAAGCTGTGAAGACATGTTGTAATATCAAAGGGCCCCGTACAATCATACTTTATATAACAGGTGGTCTAAATACACACATATTTAAAAAAGAACGTCGCCCTAAAATCAACCACAAACATACTATTCCAGGTCCAAAATAACTTTGTAAAGAAAAGTGAAATATTTGAAACTGGCAAATTAGGTTTAACACGTCAAATTTCACCCTAGAGTGATCTAACAGTATCCCCATGCTGTTATGTGTATGGTGTTCAGTCGTCCCTAATTGACCCAATAACTGTGTGAGATATGTTTGATGTCTCTGTGTCCAGGATTGCCCTAGATATATTTGATGTCCCATAGTTCCATGTTCCTTTCACGATGTAGCTAGCTAAATAGAAGGTGCTTACCCTTCCGGATAACACGACTTCACTTCCCTGGTGATAGTTCACTTGTCTAATCTAACTTGTTAGTTCCAAAGTTTTTACTTTGCTTCTAGATTGTGATTCGTATGTTTCTGTGTGATTTTTAAAAAAATATATATCACTATCAATACAAGGTATCTAACACATAATACTGTGTAAATTGAATATCGAAATAATTTATGATCTGTAAATCTTGGAACTAAAACTTTTACACCACAGTTCATATACATTGATGCTGCAATTATAAAACTGAATTTCCAAACTATTAAGATCGGATGAATCAAGAAAAAAGTAAGTTTTTTTATGCAAGAATTACATGAAAAATTCTGAATACATTAAAAAAGCAATTCTGAATCTAAGTAGTAGTTTGAAAAAGGCACTCTGTTGACCACGTTTTTGTTAACAAAGTTTTAAAAATATAATTGTTTTGGATCAATGTCTCGTATTTTTGTTATTTCTGGATGACAGGGGTGTAATTTGGTAGACAGACGAAATAATGCATATTTACATTAAATTTCCACTAATGGAAGTGTCAAATATAGTTTCACATCTTATTACTGAATTGCTTGCATTTTGTTGATTTTAGATTTTCTTCTCTCTTTACTCGGATTAAAATGAAATTAGAAACATGATCTGGACATTACAGCCAATAACAAAATAGGTATTTGATTCTGACGGCCAGTGAGTATAGACCACCATTTCGACAAACACGATAACCAAAAACAACTTTAAGCTTTTACAGTACAAACACTTTAGTATAAAGTAGCAAATAAATTATTCAGACCATGTTATTGTCCACAGTTATTAACGGAAGTCTTCAGAAAGGTTTCGATTTATTTATAATTGTGTTTCTCTTTCTCCTAACACCTTTTTAGTTATTGCAATGTTAAGGGCTTATTGTTCGCTTTCACTGGATTCGATCAATTTTATTTTTTTTTAAATTTTTGTTAATTATATTGCTTTAGTACAACGTACTGGATTTTCACTGTTACCCTATTTTTATGTAAACATAAATCCTAAAAGTAATGGCGATACAAATGCTATAATAAAATGCCTACATATGAGGGAACGGTTTTATCCGTATCACACTGCATGAACAGAAAAAGAAGGAATAAAAAACAAACATGTCAAGTCATGTCCAAATCATAATCTTAAACCACATTAAAACTTTAAAATTCGCAAATTAAATAAATCAGGCGGACTTTCGCCAGAGATGAGGCCGGATGCTACAGAAAGATAAGCACGTTCTGTTTATATAACAATATAATTACATAAACAAAAACTAATAGAACTCCCAACTTTAGAAGTAAAGACAAACAATTTTGAATGGTGTGCTGTAAAGAAATGTGAAGGGACCTAATTGCACGTATCTGTATTTTTTCGATTTTTTTCACTGACTTCTTTTAACAAATGAACCGTAATTAACGAAACATCTAATCAGTAACACGATAATTTAATATTCATCCTAACCGTAATTAAATTGAAGAGTAACGATCAGCAATCAGTTAGCTTAGCCTCATGCAATAATCTTTATACAACTTCTTTTAAACACCATTTTCTCAAAGATTTATGAGATAAGCATTTTCATATTGTTTCATACACGCACATTGCATATTATGTTACTAAATATTAAAGTATTGCAACCAATAGTACATCTAGATTTTAAAAAAGACTGGCCAGTAGCCATGCATTTCATCATGAATCCTTCCAGAGTCATATGAACCGCAATGACGATTTTGACCTTATTTAGACCATCCTATAACAGTATACGCGGCCATCATGAGACCGTCAATTGAATGCTCTTTTGCCCTAGAATTGGGAGTTTTAAATATGAAAAATTCTAAAAACCTGGACAAATATTTGAAACGGATCCTCAAAGCCTCTTGCCAAATCTAAAATTTAATAATGTGTAAATTGTGATATTATTCCCACGTAAACTTCGTATTTAAATAACCCGTGATTATCAACAATGCCAATCTGGCTCATATTTTCGTACGCGTATGTATGTATTATATACTGACATTTGTAATTTAACTGGGGATAATACCGCACCAATCTATTAAACACTATCTCAAATTTGAAAAAAAGACTAAGAGGATTTATTTCAAATATTATTTCTGGTTTTGGTAGATTTTCATATTTAAAATACCATATTCTATGGCAAAGGAGCATTCAATCCCCAGAATATGGTCTTGTTACAATTGTGTATTCCATAATTGGATGGTCAAAATCGCAATTATGCTTCACTTGACTCTTAATCATGCATTTCAAAAATAGATGGTTTTTATGGTCGATTTGTTTATATGCCCTAAGTATCACACTTGAATGACGATGTGTTTTCAGTAATCACTTATAAAAGTATCAATGTGACTGATCTTATTGACGCATTTCCCCTTGATAATATCTTAAAACTCGTTACATACTAAAAGCAAACAAACCGGCGCATGGCCTTATCACAATTTCGTTAGCAAAGTATTTACTGGCAAATTTAATACATGAAATTGCACATATGAGTAAACTGTCCTATCTGCTCAAAACTACATAATCAGAAACAAAAGTTTCTAATAAAGAATAGAAACATCTCAATTCATGTCCAAACTACAATCTCAAAGCTAAACTATTACTTGAAATTTGCAAATTAAGTTAACAGTGAACTTTCACCAGGGAGATAAGACCGCCTAATAGATAAGACGTAAGTCCACAAATCCAGGGTCTCTCCTCTCTGAATTCCAGTCCCGCTCCGATGACATGCAGAAAAGTGATTTGTTTTGACGCTGACCGTTACTGGTTCACCTGGTGTTAGTATAATGTGACTGGGGAACGGTATGCTTGTTTGTGGCTTACTGACTCGGTGAGCTAGCACATTAAAGTCGCCCTAGGTGCGCGCTGGTACCATAAAACCCACTAGCACTTCACATGCATCCACAAACTAGTTCATATGTTTATAAAGAAGGTCTCATCGCGAATAGCTGACAATTGCTTATGCAACGTTAAGCAACATCAAACCTCGAATAATTACATTAACAAAAAACTAATAGAACTCATAACTTGGGAAGGAAACTTAATATAAAGTCAAGCTAATTTCCAAGGATGTGATGAAAAGAATTGTGAAGGGACCTAATTACATGTATCTGTATTTTTTCGAAACGTATTTTTGTTTTTTTTTATCACTGACATCTTTTAATAAATAAGCCGTCTAACTAGTCTAACATCTAATCATTAACACGATATGTTAAGATATATTTTAGCCTTACATTTAATAGTAGCGTAACCATCAGTAATAAGTTAGATTAGCTTCAAGCAATGATCTTTATGAGATTTCTTTTTAAACCCATTTTATCAAATATCTATGAGATTGGCATGTAAATATTGTTTTATAATCGCACGTTGTATACTGTTTAACTAAATATTTAAGTATTGCATCCAATAGTGCATCTAGATAACTGTATTTTTGAAATAATTAAAGAGTGGCAATTATTTGTAAAGCTTTATCAAATTGAATGGGTTTGATTATGGTAGATTTGTTTAAATGACATTAAAATCACACACGTGAATGCCAACGTGTTTTATTACATCACGTATAAAATTACAAGCCATCTTATTGCTGCACAAATGGTAATTTTCCTTTGATGAAACTTTAATATCCTCTGCATTACCAAACGCAAACAGTCCGGTCCATGTCTTAATCATAATCCTGATTGGCAAGATTAACTTTGAAACTTGGAAATTGAGTTTAACGGGTAAACTTTTACCAGTGATTTTGGGATGCCCTGATAGGATAAGCGACTACCTAATTTAAGACGATAACATTTATTTTCCCTTAACAATTTTGTAACTCATAACAAATTATGAATACATGTAAAATATTAAATGATGAATGATTTCTAAACAAAACAATGAAGATAAATACATATTGGCCCTCTGACTATAAAATTCTCGATTTTAGACGGACATGGAAGTAAATGCCAAGTTGTGTATCAAAGGGCCACACTGTATATAACAAGTGGTCTTGAAATACACATATTTCAAAAGAAAATCAAATATAAACTCCAAGACCCAATCAAAATTCCAAAGATAGGTAAAAAGTTTAAAATTTGCAAAATAGGTTAAACACAGAGAATGATCCAATAGTATCCCCCATGCTGTTATGTTTTGCATTAAATCATCCCTAAATGACCCAATAAATGTGCGATTTGAAAGTGTGTTTCTATTATCGTTATAGTCAAACAACCATGACCTGTTCATCTGACCATTTATGAGGAATACTCGAAAAGGAAGAGACGTGTAATACATTAATTGTGTTGGGATTCGAACGCAGTTTATAGTAAACATTTACCATACTGTAGAAGGAATTAACACTTGTGTTCCCTATACATTATTGTTCTGGTCTGTTATAAATTAAAGGTCAAGCGGACAGATAGTTGTTATGCCTATATAAGGTATCTTTAACATAGGGGTTCTGGTTATTTCGTCAAGCAACGTACGAATTTATAACAAAAATTTACCGAAGATACCATCAGCAAATATTAGGTTTGACAAAATGGTTATTTAAATACATCATCATGTGGAAGACTTTGATATATAATTACAGAATATATGTACTGTGCATGTTTCACGCAATATGAACACGCTTAACTCATTAATCTTAAAGTAAATGTGTTATAAAATAATTTTAATAACACAATTGCTAGAAGCAAGTTTAATTTATTGTTAATAGTTACTCTGTTTAATCCAGGGTTATGATTAATATTAAAATTCAGGGTTGTTCATTAGTCTTTTGGTTAATTAAGACTTATTTTAAAGATGCCACTAGTTTGGTAAAAAAACATAGATGAAATTAAAGTTCCATAAGCACAACGGGACGCCTAGAACGATCTAATCGAAATATTTTTAAATGTAATAAATATAGTTTGTTATGAAAGCATGAATTTATAAGATTTATTTCATTTTACCACTATTTTGTATAACTCAATGTTAATACTTGAAAGTATTACAAAAAGTGAAACATCTCAAATATTTTGCATAAGGGCCCTTTTTTGCATATGCATGGTCATAAACAATTATGTCCTTACAAAATACTTTACACCACATGATTCAAAATTGTGATTAGATACAGAAGCGGTTATGTAATTATAAAAAAAACAAACAAACCAATACATATCCAAATTGTAATACCAAAACAAAAGTAAAGTCTTTGGAAACTGGCAAATTCATTAAACACATGACCAACCAGGTAGGTGAGGCCCAGTGCTCCAGTGCGAGCTCTTTTTTATATATATTACCATTGTTATTAAGATCCCTTCACACGCACAGATATGTTAGAACATATAAGCTAATATCAGTTCAGTGTACTAAAGCTATATAATTCAGAAACTGAAAGAAACAAAACCAGAACAACCGAACTTTACACCCTAAACATGCAATTAGATCTACTTTGTTAGCGGTAAAAGGAAAATAATAATATAAGGAAACTTTTCCTACCATTATATTACCATTGTTATTAAGATCCCTATGTTAGAACGTACAAACTAATATCAGTTTATTGTACTAAAGCTATATGATTCAGAAACTGAAAGAAACGAAACCAGTACAACCGAACTATACACCCTTAACATGTCATTAGATCCAGATTGTTAGCGGTAAAAGGAAAATAATCATAAATGACTTGAAACGTTTCTGAAGGCTTCCTTATAACTGTGGGCAAGAACATGGTCTGAAAAATAATCTGCCACTTAATTCTAAAACATGCTGTTTAAAGCTAAACTTCATTTATTTGTTCTCATATGTATGTTCGAATCCTGGTTTTATAATAACCGCCCGTCAAAATTCAATACCTATTGTGTTATTCGTTGCATTGTCAATTGTCATGTTTTTGAAGTCAACAAAATACAAACATCTCGTCAGTGATAAGACGAGAAACTATATTTGACACTTCCATCAGTGTTTCTGAAAATGTAATGTAAATATGCATTATTTCGCCTACCAAATTACACTCCTGTCATCCAGAAATTTGAGAAAAGACGAGACATTGATCCAAAACAATTATATTTTAAAGAAAATTGTAAATGATAAAAAAGGGTCAACTAAAGAGGCTTTCTCTTTACTGTGCCACTAAGATTCAATATGGTCGTGTTTGGTAAATCAGTATTATGTTGGGTTCTTTCCATGTAGTTCTTCCGACAAAGAAAGCAATCTTTTTATCTTAATGTCATCCGATCGTGATCATTCTAAGAATTTTGGGTAAAGTTTTATATATATGTTATGAATGTTTTTCACCCCATATTTAAATATTTTCGCTTCTATATTTATAAAATAACGACTGGAAAAAATTAAAGATTTAGGAAAAATATATTTTATTGACATATCGACTAAACGAATATTTCATATAGGAAGAGCTGTAAAAAGATGAAGCACTTATTCTTTATTGAAAATACTAGCATATATATAGGAGAGGGGCAAAATCAGTTTTTGTGAGCTTAAAAGATTATTTATTTTTCATAGGCCATTTCCTATTGCAAACAGATGTTACAATGTATCATGAAACGTAGAAAAATCATTTTATTTTTTATTTGGAGCATATGCTAAGTTCTCATTCTCTGAAAACATTTTTTGCTAAAGGACAACAAATATTATGATACTTGAGGTATTTCTTTAAATGTAATATAATTTGTTGACGTAACAATATTACGTACCTAGGCATATCTAGGCCCTCGCAAAGTTTTTTAGACGTTATCACAATTTTTTTCATAAATGTTATACCGCTGTATTCAAAATTAACCTGAATATATCTGACGTCTCATGCTTCTTTTTTACTTTCTATCTCAATTTTATTTGCACATGTAGCTAGTTAAACAGGAAGTGCTTACCGTTCCGTAGCAACTATCTCATTTTCCTGTCGGAAGTCCAAGTGTTAAGAATACTAGTTTTAACTTTGATTTGGATGTGGTTACGAAATAGATTGGTATTTAGTTTTCAGTATTATCTAATCAATGCTTTAGTGTTTTAATATTGTGATATGTATTCATGCAGTTTATATTAGAGTATTTGATTCCATCGGTATGCTTTATATACCAGCTCGTTAATTATTTGATTTGAATTAAGATCCAACTATAATCGTGTGGATATATGAAACAACATTGTTTGATTCATGTTTTATATGTATGATAAATCTTTATTTTCGGTCTTTTCACTTCTTTACTTGATTTATATACCGGCATCTATTCTGTAACATTATCAAGTCATAATTATATATATATGGTTGTGAAATATATATATATATATATAAAAAAACAAACATACTTATCCATTTCCGAATCACAATCCAGAAGCAAAGTAAAAACTTTGGAACTGACAAGTTAGGTTAGACACGTGAACTTCCACCAGGGAAGTGAGGCCGGGTGCTCCGGAAGGGTAAGCACCTCCTGTTTAGCTAGCTACACCCGTCACGTGTGTAATCAAAATTGTGTGAAAGGAACATGGAATTATGAGACGTCAAATATATCCAAGGCAATCCTGGACACAGAGACATCAAACTTATCAACAATACTGTGATGACGGCCATAAAACTTTTTGAGGGCCTTGATAAGCCTAGGCTTGCAATATCCCTGAGTCAACAATTTATTTGCAAGCAGCCTACTTCGTTGTACAAAGTCCCCGTAGTGGGAACAAGCTCTACCATAGCGTATTAATTGGGAAACAAATACACCATAAGCAGGAGAAGCAGGTATATTGCTGCATAAAAAAGGAAAGTTGACAATAGAAAAATTGAAGTCATCACGTTTGTCATAAAGTTTCAAATGTAGCCTTTCTTGTGCGTCATAATTCAGGTATAAGTCTAAATATGAAGCAGAACTTGAGGAATCAGTCGTGTCTTTTATTTCAAGCTCACTAGGATAGATGACATTTACATAGTCTCCAAATTTAGGATTGTTAAGAGACAGAACGTCATCTATGTATCTGTATGTTGAGTTGAATGATTTGGCGACAGTTTTCTCTCCAGATTTATATCCTGGAGGTTTTTTATTTCACATCAACGCATTGAATTTTTCGTGTGGCAGTTGGTTATAATGTTAACATATTTTTATTAAACTATTTCATAGAGGTTGGAAATTATGATTATTGCTTTGAATTCATATATCTAGAAACATGCATAAACACTGTTGACTCTCATAAAATATGTACAAGGTAATATATAGTATATATTTATAATTCAATATTGACCGAGTCGTACTTCTGGAAGAATTGTTGTTATGGTTCGATTTCTGCACTGCTAAAATTATAAACTATTAAACCATTTGTGCATTGTGAAGATTGTAGCTGTGAAATCTTCTGTTGTTGTCAGTGTTAAGTAATTAGTCCATGAATATTTTAAAATAAGTCGGGTTGTTTGTTATATTAAATTATCAAAAATACATTTGAAAAACCCTAGCTTTTTGTAAAATATTTAGTTTGATACGAATGCAGAAGCCAGGCGTCATCGAGTTAAAATCGTCAACAGCTTTCCATTTCTTTTCTATATGTATGATTCTTTGCTGTATATCTTGTTCTATTCATTTCTCTGTCGACTTGATTTATATATCGGCATCTGTTCTGTAACACTATCAACTCATAAGTATATATAAGGTTGTGTAATATATCTTGGAGATGTTTTTTGTTAGCAGGATATCTTTTTTCATTCAAATCAATGTATTATTAGTTTTCGTGATTTATGTATCTAGCAGTTCTTTTTGGTTTTACTGTCCGACATATTTTTGTTTTACCAATTGATGGATGTTTATGGCGTATTCCGTTCTATTCATTTCTCTGTCGACTTGATTTATATACTGACATCTGTTCTGTAACAATATCAACTCACAAGTATAAAAAGGTTGTCTTATATATCTTGGAAGTTCTTTTTATTTCACATCAACATATTGATGTGTTGCGTGTCTTATTCAGCTGACAGTTCTTTATTTTATTTTTACTGCTTAACAGATTTATGAATTACTGCTCGACAGAAGTTTAGAATTTCTTTATTCCATTGCTTAAAGATTCATGTATCAAGAAACGCGTATAAACATTGTTGTTCTATTCTAAAGGTAAGTTAATACACGACATTTTTTTTAAATAAAAAATATCTGTGTTTTCGATTTTCAGATGCTTGCCAGATGTTTCATATGATTTACTGCTTGACATAATTTTAGAATCCCTTTATTTCTTTGTGTAAAGAATCATACATTTAGATTGTTGACTACAAGATACATACACAAAATATCTATAAACCAATAATGGCCGAGTAGTTGATATTTATTCCAATCAAAAACAAACGTACCTTTTTATATCGAATTTGCCTTCTCAGAACAAAGTAAAAATTACAAATTTAAATAAATGTGTGAACACCAGGAGGTAAGCAAGGTTGGATGCTCCCGAAGGGCACGTAATTGTTGTTTAGCTTGGTAAAACCGACTCACATGTAATAATCATTGAGAGTGAAAGGAATATTGTACTATGGTTTCTCAAACATATCCAGGCTAAACCTGTTTATAGACGTTTTAGTTTAATATTGTTACTTACGCACATTACACCACATAATTATGGAGATATTTTTATATATTTGCAAATTAATTAAATAATTAGTGTCAACTAAACTTATGAGCAACTATCAAAGGGGAATAGATCCTACAATTAATTACCAATTTTCTATACTGAAGAGTTACTTCCGTTGTTTTAGCACTTCCGGTCGTCTGCTAACAAATTTAGATTACTTTTATAAAGAGATTATTACACCATATGTCGTAGCGTAACGCCTGCATATACCCATTTCAGTTATAGATTTAGTTGTTCGGATTATAGAGAAATGTATTTTAATATCAACATTAGAATGAAGCTGGGTGACCTTAAACGGACAAAAATTACCTTTCTGAAATAAGGAGGTCCTTTTATCTGATCACTAAAAGTCTAAACCGGAATTTGAAACATTGAAACTTGATAAAATGAAGATGTAGAGTTTAATTGTGTGCAAAAGACCTGAATTGCTATATTTTTAGAGGAATAATTACCCTAATTGTCATGTATGTTAGTGGGATGAAAAATTGGGTTATTTTAGACCTACTTAGTTAAAGTCCAAAACTAAACCCCATTCAGAATTTCAAAGACTGTTTATGTAATAAAAGTACCGGTTTGATTCATGTAAAACAGGTAAATTTTAAGACACTGAACCCTGTCAGATTGATATCCCAATTTAAAAACCGATGGACTGACAAAGTATAACAGGGCCAACAAGCATCTTGTTTATAGATCCAACAGTATTCCATTCATGTTCATAATGTTTGATAAATACATGCTGTATTTTATTTTAATTTCTCTGTCGACTTGATGTATATATCGGCGTCTGTCCTGTAACAATATCAACTCATAAGAACATATAAGGTTGTGTAATATATTTTGGAATTTCTTTTTATTCCAATCGTATTGAATGTTTTCGAGCTTTATTTATCTAGCAGTTTATTTTGGTTTCACTGTCCGACAATTTTCTGTTTTACTACTTGATGGATGTTCATGTCATATTTGGTTTTTTTAGTTCACTATCGACTTAAAGTTCTTTTCACCAATGTATTGATTTTTTTCGTTTTTTATTCATCTAGCAGTTTATTTTGGTTATATTACCCGACAGATTTTTGTTTTCCTACTTGATAGATGTTTAGAGTTTCCTTTATTCCTGTGGATTCATATATCTTGAAATCTGAGTGAACATTGTTGACGTTTTTATGAAATTATGTTCACGCTAAATATCTATAATTTAATAATGGCCGAGGCGTTGTTGTTTATATCTGTGTAGGAGAGAATTCTTTAACTAATTCATTTCTGTACTGCTTTTATAAACTTATTTGTGTAACGTGAAATCTTCTTTTGTAATTGTTAAGTGCTAAGTCCACTTGTACTTGAACCGGATTGTTTGTTTGATTTAATATGCAAAAACATTTGTAAAATATTTAGTTAAATACGAATCCAGAAACCAGCTTTCATCGTGTTTATATATTCCATTCATGTGGTTTATGATAAATGTTGTATTTTGTTTTTTTTATTTTACTCTCGACTTGATTTATATACCGGCATCTGTTCTGTAACATAATCAACTTATTAATATATATAAGGTTGTGTAATTTTCCCTGGCGTTTTGTTTTTATTTGACATCGCGTATTGATATTTGAAAAACTGATATATTCAACAGTATTCCATTTCTGTTCTATCTGATGATAAATATTTGCTGTGGTTTTGTTCTATTTATTTATATTTTGATGTATATACCGACATCTGTTCTGTTACACTAATAAGTATTTATAAGGTTCCGAAACAATTTAGGTTAGACTATATTTTTTGTTCTATTCATTTTTTCTATTGACTTGATTTATATACCGGCATCTGTTCTGTTACACTGTCAACTCATAAATATATAAGGTGTGTAATATATCTTGGAAGTCTTTTTATTTCACATCAACGTAATATTGATAGTTTTCGTGATTTATTCATCTGGCAGTCTAATGTTGTTTTACTTCTTGACAGATTTTTGTTTTACTGCTCGACAGAAGTGTCGCATTCCTTACATTTTTATAATTTTAATATCTTTTGTGACTGGTGCTGATTATTTAGGTCAAACAATGATTCATATGGCCCCATTCCATACATATTCTAATAGAATAATAAAATGCGTTTTATCGAGGGTGCAGCTATCTTCACAAGCTAACCCTCTGGAAAGCCCCGCCTCACTGTCCTGATGGCAGTTCACGTGTTTAACTTAATTTGACAGTTTGTACTTTGCTGTGGGATTGTGTTCAAAACACATGGATTGGTATGTTAGTTTTTTCTAAAATTTATACTGAATGCATTCTATAAATACTCTATTAAGGAAAAAACTATGTTTGGTCTTGTAATGTAGTACGTTCTTATTGATCTGGTGGCTAGTTTGCTTTAACTTTAGAACGACTACAAACTAAAATGCCATTATCATGCCAACTATATTCTGGTGTCAAATCAATTTTGGTTGTGCCTCTTTCGGCTAGACAGATAATAACTTGGAGAACCTTTTAATCCCAAAGCATGAAGACACTATGCTCACTCAAACACTCCACAAGGAATATATGCAATATAAAAGAGAAAATAACATTCAATACCTCTTTGATAAGTTGTTAGGAACAATAGGTTTGAGGTATACTATCAGTGTTTAGAACGTAGACACAAAGGAATATTCTATATATCAATGTCTATCACTGTTTAATGTGCAATTAGAAATACTGGCATTTTATCAGTCAAATCTAAATTGCGCCTAGTCCACAGAGTGACCTTACCAGATTATTTTGATCGGAGTACTTTTGTACAGTTTAGTCCATGACAAATACTGCTAAAATGCAATATAAAATTCAACTATGTTTTATTATTTTTTAAATATATATGCCATTCATATCACTAAATCTGCTTTACTTTTGCAGAACGTCGTTTCGAAATATAATTTCTTATCAGTAGTATTCGGACACAAATTGTGGAAAACCAAATACATGCATTTTTAAAAATGCTAAAACATAGGTTAAAGTATGAGGAATTTTATTCCGAAGACCGTCTTGTGGTGGAGATTAAAACATGTTCAATAATAAAACGTACACTGTCGTCCGCTAAATATTTTTTGGTTTTTTGGGTAGCTTTTCAACAACTTCAAAACAATTTTGGTAATGACAAACTCAGTAGCAATAATTTCATATTATTGTCAGAAATATACTATAATTGTCTAAATTCCTGCAAGTGAAAATTTGAAATTTCCAAAAACTAAGGTATACACCCTCATGCAGTATTGCCTTGGCCAAATTTGGTAAAATATATTTTGGTCCTTTAGGTAGCTTTTCAACATCTTAAAACTAATTTTGGTTTCATAATTTTGGTCCAAGCACTACTGATGAGGAATTGTATTCCGAAACGGCCGTCTAGTGCTTTAAAATTTAAACTGGTATATTATATAATTTGATGATGGTATAATCAATAGTCCCAATAAGTTTTTAACCTTTCTTGTCATGACTTTTGAAACTGATTCTATATTAGGATTATATTCTGGCGTGTTATAGTTGTATTTTCTCCGCCCGCTAAGCTGCTTTCAAAAAACCGAACAAAAATGTGATCAGAATTTCCTTATTTGTACCTAAAAATAAGTCAGGTTTTCTGTATTCTATTTGCGTACAACACAAAAAGATAACACAATAAGGTTTATAAAAGCCTCAAGACTTTTATAATTTATCTAATGCAAAGCCAAGATTAAATCTGTCTATACATAAAACAGGATAATTAAGTTTATACGAGAAGTTTCAAAAAGCATGCCATAGACTTTGATTCGATGTTGCTTGCAGCGTAAAACTATACAATCATGTTTGTGTATGTTATAAGAATAAATTATAGCATATACAGTGGAAATTACCTTCAAGGCTACCTCTGTTTTACGGCTACCTGCTTTCAAGGGCCAGAAAAGTGTATCCCGAATGCTTTTATCCATGTTATTTGAACCTGTATATAAGGGTCAACTTTCCTTGAGTCCGTTTCTACAACTTACATTGAGTGGTTTGAATGCATAGCAATAGAAAATCAATGTGTAATAGATATAAGTTTTTAATATTACTTACTTTGAATAAGCTTAAAGGCTTGAAAATGGGTAGCGAGTTTTCTTTCGCCAAACACTCAGCATTTAGAAATGAAAGTCCAGTGGTCCTTCGGTAGAGACCTTAATAACCGATGCAACTTGTCACAACAAGCGTGGCACGTTAAAGAACTCTCCTTGCAGATTGTCCTGAGCGCACTGTAAAAGTAAAAATGTTTGCTTCTTCGCCATTAACTGGCGACATCTCAATATAAGTGGAATATTCTTGACTGCGAAGAAATCCAATCAATCACATGGCAAACAATATCATATCCTGACATTATTTTTACAATGTTTATTAACAAACGGGCAACCTATAAAGGAGGCAGGCAGCTTTTTACAGTAATACACTCCTTTATAGAAACGGTCGTATAAAATGAAATCTGAAGTAAGATGTACTTATTGGGCATATTTTACAAAAATGATGTAGTATTATTTGATGATTTGAGTTAGAATTTCAAAATTTTTTATCAAAACACTATATTTTTGAGGACTTTGATTTCGAAACAGTCGTCTAGTATTAAAACATTAAAACAAGGTTAGTAATATATTCATATGTTAAAAGAAGCATATATCCAAATTTAAGTGTATAATTTGATTCTTGCTTCTTGTAGGAATGTTATTAGTATTATTTATTACAGCAATAAAAACCTAGATTGTTTAGTTTCCGTAATATGATATTAGTTTTAAATTCATGATATAAATTACCAGGATTTAAATCTAGCAATATATTGGCGAAATGACAGAAATATAATGTTTTTGGTTGAAATTAACACAGATTATGCAATCTAATTGCTCGTGAATCCCAGAGAGAAATGTTATAATCCCCTGTGATAATAAACATATGATTGTTGTCATATATAAAACAACAGTAAATTATATAATCAAATGCAAAGGTATTAAATAAAATTACACAAATATGTTTTAATTTCGAATGTTGTAATAACTAAGTTGGTTAATGAAATTTTGATTTATATGTAAATTTTAAGATTTTAGAAAATAAATTAAAATAGAAATCATGTTACTCAAATTACATGTTTAAAAATTTTGAAGACTTTTGTCGTGTTATAAAATGTTCAAATAAAAGTTCATTCTACTTTCTACGTCAGCTTTAGAAAATCATCAATTTCAATATATTTTAAAAATTAAATAACCATTGAAAAGACCTTTTGTTGTTAAAATGTTTTATGAACCAGAAACATGTATACTGTTGCAAATGGAAAGTTTGGGGTCCCTTTAAATACTTGTTCATACCGCTTGATACATAAAGGTATATGAAGACTAATAAACTTAAAACGTAGCTAAAACATTTGTATTTCTTTTAAAATATAAATTAATAATATATGCCTAAAAATGAATTTTTATTTTCAACTTTTAACTAAATTTGAAAAAGTAATGTTTTTTTGAAAAATAAAATGCCTGTTGTATCTGTATTTTATTTTATAATGCTTAAAGCTACAAAACACATTAATGAAATGAAAATATATATATACTAAATGGAATGTGTTTCACTACATTTCATGAAATTAAGACAAAAATTAAAAAATGCAAAGAAACGAAGTTCATTTAAGATTCAAAGCTGCATATTGTTTCTAGTGTTATGATGCATTTAAAGAATAATTACTTCTCTTTGGTAGATTATGAATGGCTTTATGTATTTCAGGGCTTCTTGAACAAGACGAATAAGTAACCAGCTAAGGTCTAAATTCGTTTATTGTTATCAAGCAGGCTTATCTTGGAGAGATATTGAGAAATACAGAAATATGATCGCAGGATGCTTTACAGAGACACTATGCAGAAAACATAGAAAGAAATATCACGAAACTGGAAACATAAAAGATAAAGCGCTTTGAAATTCGCTCTCTAATCTTCTTGGTGAAGATGGACGATAAACCTTAGCTGCTTGTTGATTCGTCTTGTTCTTGAAACACTGAGACAAATAGAAACCGCTCATAATCTAAAAGGAAAACAATAATTGTTATAGAAATGCAAGTATAACACTAGAATCGATATGCAGAGACGTTTAAGTTGATTACCAAGCCCCAAATACGAGATATGAAAATGTCATACCTTTTTCTGGAATGTTTAATGACATTCTTTTCTTTTTGCGCCGGTTTTTTTTTTACATTTTGTCATTTTACATTTTTCAGGAATCACTGATTTTTCAGAAAAAAAAATTAGTGAAAATGTTGAGAGATATAAAATCATTATTGGGCCAAGTTTAACTTAATTATTAATGTTTTTAAAGTAATAAAAACATTTAAGCTACGTTTCAAATGTTTAGGTCTTTATATAGATTTCTTTATTAATTTTAAGGGGGGCTCCAAACTTACTATTCCGACCAGTATAAAGCTTACCATCTTGAATGAAATTGGAAATGTTTATCTTGTCGCCGTTCACAATGAAATCCTTGATACACATAAGTGCATCCAAGAGCAGTTGCTATTATATCATTTAGTATTTTATTTAATATTTTATCTTTTATGCAACAATAGTCCAATACTCTGATCACCAATTGTTTTAGTTATTAATTAGTTCTCAAAGAATACGTTGGAAAACTATGGTAGAATTTATTTCTACTACGGGGACTTTGTACAACGAAAGAGTTTGCTTGCAAATAAATTGTTGACTCGGGGATATTGCAAGCCTAGACTTAACAAGGCCATCAAAAAGTTTTATGGCCGTCATCACAGAATTGTTGATATATTTGAGGTCTTTGTGTCCAGGATTGCCCTGGATATATTTGACGTCCCATAGTTCCATTTTCCGTTCACACAATTTTGATTATACACGTGGCGGGTGTAGCTAGCTAAACAGGAGGTGCTTAACCTTCCGGAGCACCGGCCTTACTTCCCTAATGGATGTCCACGTGTCTAACCTAACTTGTCAGTTTCAATGTGTTTACTTTGCTTCTGGATTGTGATTCGGACATGACTAAGTATGTTTTTTTATTGGAACATCTTTTAACAATCCGATAGTTATCACGAAACCTATTTCAGATGTGTAACACTTGACGGCCGTTTCGAAATATAGAGTCTCACCAGTAGTGCTAGGGCAAAAGTACCAATATCATTGTAAGATGTTGAAATTAGAGCACAGAAACACCAAAACACATCGGTTCTTCGCTCAAACAACACATTAGAACATTATTACATTTGAAACGTGTTTCTTTACCCTAAATATATTTATAAGATTATCTCATTTTTTTATAATTTTGCCATAACATTTCGATCGAGAGCTTTTAACAAATATGATATCGCCGATAAAACTTTTTATGTATTAAGTAATTAAATAAACAAGCAAGCTTATAAGTTGTTAAAATTTTCTTTACTGTTCCTCTGTGTATACAATATCTCATTAACACAACTTGTCAAAGTTTTATTGGAGCAGCAGCATAGGTGATAAATGTAAGCTATCTTCATCACCAGCGAAACTTCTTTGAAAGCCATCATTTATCATTCAAAATCATCATCAAATTAACCCCTAGATAGAATTGAGAGAAATAAAAATACTAATTCCTTCTGCAATAACAGAAATAGAATTTCTGATTTTTCAAGGGATTAGAAATGCATCACACGATTTAGACTAATCTATTTGTAAATATTGTGTGGCTGCACGTTTTAAGATTTCATTACGTTTTGGTTCGGACTGAAAAGTAAAATTTTTATCTATTAAAAGCTGTGATGCAATACAAATAACGTTAATTAAATCTGTTTAGATTATGCAATAGCATTAAGCATACATGTAACATGAATAACTTTAATCCATTGTTTACTATGAACCATACATTACCTATCTTTCGGTACAGAAATGTTTTTAGATTGTAATAATGTAATTTTAATGCATTACTTGCGCTGTGAACGAATGAGTAGTATAAACAGTTAAATGAAAATCCAACGCATCACTCAACGACCAAAGCACAATCTAAAACGAAAAATTAAAAACAAATTATAATAAACACTTTGAACTTTCACCAGGGCCGCAAAACAGTGTGATCTTGCGGATAAACTGAACGATAAGTGCGAAATGTTGCGGTTGCAAATTCTTCTATTTTTTAACACCTTGACATAAAATTTAATGTCACCGGTCACTAAATTTATGAAGTTTGTATTTTGCATTCCTATGTGTAGAGTTGTCAATATTGATGTGTCGGATGGGTTTTCACAACTTACAGTACAGTTACCTGTAATATACTAAAAACTTGCCTGAACGAAGTTCTAATACTCGGTAATTTCTGACACCGCTCGTAACTTTCCGGCGACCTAATTGATGACGTACATGGCGTTAAGCTGCCGAGGAAAGACTGTATCCATATGAAACATGTAGGTTTGTGTGACATTATGAAGGGTTTTAAAGATTGATTTCAAGTCAAAATGATTCATTTTGTGAAATTTGGATAGAATAATACCACAATGAACGATAAAAATTTTTTTCACAAATTTAAGAACAAATTTAAGCCAGATTTACAAGCAGCTTCCTAATTGCTTTGAATGTATTCTGGCTATTCAAATAAATATCACAAGAAAAATCAGGTAAATAAGAGTGGTATAATCATTTAAGACAATTTAAATTATTATTAATGGATTCAGTCAAATAAAAAAATAGATTTTAATCAATTTTAATTGTCAAAATTCATTTAATTCCGCAAGTCAATTCATACGTTCACACAAATCGAGATTTTTATGTCTCCATCAAAAAGGTCAAATAACATTAACCGGGTATATCATAAAGATTTATACACACGTGTCAATTAATGTTGCAAATTGTAAGGTAAATCCTGTTGATTACAGGTGACAGATGTCTACTTCTAAGCAGGATGTTTCCCAATGTAGCATAGTTATAACCTCTTAATAACTGGTATGTGAGGAGGTGTAAATCACCTTTTAAACTATATTAATTTATTGTGAAAAACAGGAAAGAAAGTTTCACTAGAGTTTTAATCGAGTCGTAAGTTAGTCGGGTTCAATTCCAATGGTATCACATTTTGATGAGTTTTTTTCATCTCATTAAAATATTGCTTAGTAAATTATTACAATTATTTTTGTTATTATTATATGAAAATTTTTAAAATCGTTTTTAAATTTCATCATGGAAACACTAAAAAATTAAATTTAAGCAGAATTAAACGTGAAGATTTAACTAAATGGGAATTGGAATTCTAATCAGTACTCCATCGGAGAAATTATAAACAAATATTTGATAAAACACATTACGCACTGACATGAAATTCAATTTCCATTATAGTAATAATAATAATAATAGTAATAATAAATTATTATTATTAAACTTACTGCGAATAAGAAATCGAAAGCTATTGATTTTAATTAGAATTCGGAAATTGAGAGACAATAAGAAGCTGTATTTTGATATTGTTGTACAAAAAACTACTTGAAACCGAATTCTACCCGAAAACGTGTTTTTTTTATTAAATAAAATAATAATTGGTAAATAATAATACTAATAATAATAATATATTGATTTTAATCTAAAAAATGAAATAAAAATGGGACAATTTCTGAAACAAATATGAATTAAAATCAATTTGAGGTCAATTGGTAATATAGCCGTAACAAAGAGAAAAAAAGAAACAACAAACTACAGACTCTGGTCAAAAGTACTCGCAATTTTATGTGTGTTTTTATTGATTTACCGAAATAAATAAATTAATAATAAATACATAAATAAATAAATTCAAAAAAGATGTAAAGATAATTAGAATGCTATTTAATACTAATGAATTAAAATATAAATAATGTTTTAAATAAAAAAAATGTGCGTTCTTTGTATTAATTCGTTGTGATTAATAGATATGTTTTGTAATAGTACTTAGAGCAAACAAAAGATACAGTTCTTATTAATTTATTTTTAATATGTTTATTTTCTTCTACTGAAGGAAATTAAAATACCAAATACTAAAAATAAATAAATATATAAAACATGAGAAGTTACTACTTTTATATCTGGGTAAGAAATACCCATCACTCTACAAGCTTTAGTTACTAGATAGCTTGAATAACACCTTCTGCGTCACTTCCGGTGTTGGACCTTTTTACTACCAAAGGAAGATAACACCGTTTATCAACAGTTTTAGGACTTTTTTTACGCTGTAACAAAAGACAAAAACGATTAAAAAATGTTATTTGAGGCTAAATCGACTCTTTATTACGTAATCTTTCGGAAAATAGTACTAAAAAAATCTCGGTTTTTGGTGACCGCTGACCTTTAAGCTTGGAAAAGTGTGAATAGATATGATCATAAACCAAAATTGGAATCACATGATAAAATACATTTTTTGGCATTCTTATCAAGCAAAACGGTAGAACAAAATTTATTGAGTGTTGTATTATTGATAAAATAATTTTTAAACAGTGTACTGCTCCAGTTTTTCTTTGTTTAGAGTGCGTATATGCACATATTGTTTTACAATAGCAATGGTGATAGTTTTGTACAATTATGACTTTTTAAAAAGTGAATATTGATTGTTGAATGACAGACTAATAATAACAGCAAAGAAAAATTATAATAGTGGTGCATCATGGGTAAAACATACATTCTTTATGTCAATAATATGTTACTGTATTGATAAATTTCTCGATCCAACGTGCTACGTAAAGATAAATCATTTTTTGTTTAAACTCGATTTTATTGCAGTAAATATATTAAATTTATTATGACAATATTATAACAATCTATATTGTTAACAATAATGAACCTATATGACTTACAATTAGTGACAGCAATATCCGCTTGTCATTGTTTGCATTCACTTCATTTTCAATATCACACGTGGCAGATAACTTTTTAAGCACGGGGTGCTTATCCTTCCTGAATATTCGGCCTCACCTGGTAAATGTTCACGTATTAAACCTAACTTTGCCAGTTTCGAACGGTTTATTTAACATTGCTTTAGGAATATGATTTTGACCTTGATTGATATATTTTTAATAATTTTGTTAGGCAGTGTTGTTCTCTTACTTGTGTTCTTAATTTTATTGGTCATTACAAAATATTGTAGTTTAATAATTATGATCCCGTTGTTATTAATTATAAATAATTGACCCTTATAGAATATTTAGGTTATGTGGGTGTTACTGTGATTAGAATAACGTGATGTTACATGCACTTTTCAGAAATATTAATGATGTGCCGCGACAGCCTAGTTCTTTATATTCTAACTGCTTAAATACAAGCCAAGTTGTCTTGCATTTGTACTTATATTATGTAGAGAGAAGGATTTTTAATTTCCTCGATGGTTAAATAAAAACCAATTCATTGGATTTCTCTTCTTTGCACTTCAAGACCAATACAAATACATAAAGAATCTTTTAATTTCTTCACTTCTTAAATAAAGCCCATTCATAGATTTTCTAGTGTTTGTACTTTAAGACTAATATTAATAGAAATTGGCGGTTTAGAAACATTTACTGGATAAATATCATTGTAACAAAATCGCATAACAAAATTGAATAAAAAGAAAAACATAAAATGGCAGGCTATTTAACCAGCAACCCAAAGGATATATTAAGTATGATTACCTAAAAACATTTGAGAACATAATCAGTTGATGATATAGGGTTAGGTAGGGGTTAATGATGTATGTGGTGTACATGGTCTAGCAATCCAATACATGTATTTTGATGATAAATATCATCGCTTGTGTCTCTGCTAATGCACTAAGCATTCCAAGGGATATTTTTAACGCAGGAGGCAGTACATAATATTGTCCGATAAACATTTTAATCAAAATTATCTATTTTGTAAATTCCTAAAAACATTAAACTATGTTCAATCGTTAAAAGTATTGGATTTAGTAAAATACATTATAACCTTTGTGCTTTTAAAATTTCAATATCTTAAAATTATTTTTGCATTTCCACATCCGAACACTACTGATGAAAGGATTTGTATTCCAAAATGACCGTCTAGTGCTGCAACAATAAAACAGATTTAGTAATTGACATGGTCAGGTAGGGGAATAAATTAAATATGTAATGTATATTGTCCATCACATTGTATTATAAAAAAGTTCAAAATTGAAATTCCTCAAAAACTAAGGTGTACTCCCTCATGCAAAGCATTTCCTTAGCTAAATTTGGTAATATGTATTTTGGTCCTTTAGATATATTTTCAACGTCTTGATAACAATTTTGGTTTTATAATTTTGGTCAAAGCACTACTGATGAGGAATTGTATTCCGAAACGGCCGTCTAGTGCTGTTTAATTAAAACTGGTATAATATGTAATATGCATCATTATGATAAATTGAAGTTGTCATCGTGTCTACTCGAACCAAAGACCCAAAAGATTGTGCTATATATGTAGGTAAAATAATTTGCTTTGATAATGCATAAAATTAAAATAAAACACATACCAATCCATATTTAAATCATAATCCCAGACCAAGGTAAAGACAACGCGTGATCTTTCACTAGGAAGTGTGGACGAATGCTCTAGAAAGATTAGTATTTCTTGATTAGCTAACTAAAGTGCTCCTCCGATCTTGTCATTATTTGAAAACGGATAATTCATTATTGTATGACTTTTCTATAATTTCTTTTATACATGCTTCAGTGGATGTTTACGTATTTTCTCACAAGGTGCCCACCCTTCCGGAGGACCCGACCTCACGTTCACGTGTTAAACTTAGGTCGGTTTTCAAAGTGTTTTACTTTGCTTTTTGTGTTGTGATTATTACATGAACAGGTATGTTTCTGTCTAATTATGGTGATTATTTGATTCATCTCTTGTAGATGTTTACGTTAGTCATTTTTCAAAGTTTTTACTTTGCTTTTGGGAATATGATGTGTACGTGTTTGTGTTTGATTAATCGCTTAGGGTTTCAAGATATCGTGACCAGACGTATCATAATACAATGTAAATTAACGGAATTGTCTGATTAACGCAATTGTCTGAATAAACAGTCTCATCTTATTTTTAAAATACTGCAATATATAGTTTTTTTTGCAAAATCATAAATGTTTGTCTTTTATTGCAAGAGACAAATATATCAAAAGCTTAGCATAAAAGCTTCTAATAATGACTGCAAAACCAATGCAAGACTTCGAGCAAATATTAAGTATATAGTCTGTTATCTAGCACGCTAGATCGTTTATTATACTTTTTCTACTGATTGTTATATGGGCTTTTGTTTGAATGAATACAAGTCAACTTATCGCAATTTCAACTCGTCCCAACTTCTTTTTACCAACTCGTCCCACGTTTTTGTTAAAAACTCGTCCCAGTTTTTGTTAACAACTCGTCCAAGGCTTTTGTTAACAACTCGTCCCACGGGGCATTTTTACCACTTCGTCAACATTTTCTCAATACTTTATTGTTGAACCTGAATCAACGGGAACACAATAATGATATAAAAATAAAAAACTACAGGTACTTTTTAAAAATAGTTATAAAAACATCAAACGTAAAATTATATGAACTACTCCAAATTAAAATAATAATAATTTTCTTCTTCCTATATTGAGTAGGCCTCCCCTGGGGTGTATCACTTACTCAAGCATGAGATGAATGGTAAAAAACCTCTTACGAGACTATTTACAGTTAAAAAAGTAAAGAGCTGTATATTCAATAGAATGTATACTCAAGCGTTAGTCTAACTAAGGCTTGGTAGGTAGAGGGTTTAATGGCTGGTTTACAACCTCGTAGATTCCGCTTGATGAAACCAAGGGCCCGATTTGCGTTTTTCATGATGATATAGTTGCCTCATCGTAGATCTTTACTAATGGTAACTCCCAGGTATTTGCTGCAGTGTTCTATGGCCAAAACATGGTTATGGAGCTGGTACATGGTGATAGTTGGTATAAAGTACAAAAACACATTTGATTTTTCTACACTCTACACAACTATTACTGATTCAAAATTCTAGAGAACGCCTTAAATAAATTATTCACTTGTCATTCTTTTACAAAAACGGTACGCCAAGATACAGATATCTGGTGCTGAACAGGATTCTGGTTTTTTTTTTTTTTTTTTTTTTTTTTTGTCAAGCGTCGTACAGATTCTAAACAAAAATATACTGAAGATTGAAGATAACATCAACAAAATGTTAAGAGATTTTAAAAGATAACATATTTGGTTTGTTTGGTAGTATAATTTTTCAGCAAAAATCGGTATACCAATGGGTACAAACTGTGCACCATTGCTTGCCGGTTTGTTTTTATATCCCCATGAAGCAGAATTTTATGCAGAACCTTGTTAGATCTGGAAAGAAGACTGGTGCAAAATCATACAGATATATAGTTGACGTCGTTCTATCTCTTAACAGTCCTAAATTTATAGACTATGTGATGTCATATATCCTAGTGAGCTTGAAATAAGAGATACGACTGATTCCTCAAGTTCTGCTTCATATTTAGACTTATACCTGAATTCTGTTGCCCACGAAAGGCTACATTTGGAACTTTATGACAAACGTGATGACTTCTATTGTCAACTTTTCTTTTCTATTCAGCAAAATACCAGCTTTTCCTGCTTATGATGTATTTGTTTCCTAGTTGGTACACTGTGTTAGACCTTGTTCCCACTACGGTCGCAGATTGCTTGCAAATAAATTGTTGACTCGGGGATATTGCAAGCCTAGGATTATCAAGACCTTCAAAAAGTTTTATGGCCGCCATCATAGTCATGTTGATAAGTTTGATGTAAAAAATTACCCTGGATATATTTGACGTCCCATACATCAATGTGTCTTTCACACATTTTGATTACACATGTAGCGGGTGTAGCTAGCTAATCATGAGGTGCTTACCCTTCCGGAGCACCGGGCCGCACTTCCCTGGTGGAAGTTAACGTGTCCAGTCTGACCTATTAGTTCCAAAGTTTTTACTTTGCTTCTAGATTGTGATTAGGACATGAATAAGTATGTTTGATATTGATTGGTCTTCTTTTATTTTTGACATAAATGACTGTACACTTTTCACTGTTGCATTTCATCTACCATTGATTCTTCCTGTGTTCTGGAGATGTTAAGTCTTTTTTGAGCACATCAGTGTCAGAGGTGGATCTAGTTGTCATGTACAGTAGTGACACGTCCGCAAACAGTCGGACATTAGATTCCTTTACTTCAAGTATGTCTTTGATAAATGTTAGGAATAGCAGTGGTCCTAATACAGTTCCTTGAGGTACGCCACAGATAACATTAGCGATATTAAAAGATGTTCCCTCCAGTACAACTTTCTGAGTTCTAGATGTTAAGAAGTCTGCTATCCATTTTAATAATAAAAACCCCATCCCAAATTCATCTAATCAGGACATGGAACATAACAAAGAATTTTATAGACAAAAAAACGTAAAATGTGGGAGGACTTGATTTTTAAGTGTGGCGAGTTAACTCGGTAGTCATAATCTGGATAAAAAGTACGGCCAACATTGTGTGACGAGTTGTTGGTAAAAAACTGGGACGAGTTGGTGAAATTCAGTTGGGACGAGTTGACAATATAAATGTTAAAAGAAAATTGGAAAGACAGATATGTTTTGGTATATTTATAACAGTGTTATATTGATTTTAAAAGGAATGTCTACTCTTCCTTAAATTCTTTGCAACTGTCGATGCCTTGATGCAATATTAAACCCTTATATCTTTTGAATCACTACTTTAACAATGTATATTGCCAAAGAAATTTAAAATCACTGATCAAAAAATGCATTTGTCTTTTCTTGTTCGGGTTTTTTATCATTTACTTGGATTGTGTTATGTTCTTTGTTCTGTTCGTTGTTGCAATGTCTATGATTATAGTATCTTCTTTCTAAAAAGAGCATAAAGATAAACCAATGCTATACAAAACTAATATCATAAAGAATTAAACTTTTGTACAAGGTGCATTATATAACGCATTGTTACTAACCCGTTTTAATTCTACGACACTATACAATGCGTAAACTGACTATTCCGTGTATTCCAATGTTTAATTCTGATTTACAGATTTTAATTAAAAACATTAGATTATTAAATATATTAAACTTTTATAAAAAAGGATGCGTTCTCACTTTGAATAATTCCTAAACGGTCATTTTAAGCAAAACAGTTAAATAAAATGCACTAAGTAACAGTCAAGAGTTATTATTGGAAACATTCAATAATAAACAGACTCACTAAAACCTCAATAGAGATAATAAAACAAACAAACAACAACAATGTACGTTGATATATATTGACTACATATGTGGGGTATAAATCTTGCTATTAATTTTCCAAAAACATTTTGGAATGATTAAATGTGATAAATCTTAAATTTTTAATCTTACTGGTAAGTATATATAGTGGCAAAAACAACAGTATAAATCACATACCAGTCTTATTTTTACAGCACTAAACGGTCGTTTTGGAATACAATCTCTCATCAGTAGTGCATGGACCGAACCTATTAAACCAAACCTTTTTTCCAAAATGTTAAAAAGAAACCCAAAAGACCAAGATATATTTTACCTAAGCAGCTAAGGAAATACTTTGCGTGAGGCAGTATACCTTAGCTTTTGACGAATTTTAAATTTTAACTAGCAGCAAATTTAGACAATAGTATATTTCTGACAATAATACACAATGATCGTCTACTGGGTTTGTGATTTTTAAAATGAATATACACAAACTTTAGAACTTGTGAGGATATTGATAGAATAAATCCAGAATTGTCATCTATTTTTGTATCGGTCTATATTTGATCTTTTACTTACGTACAAGAACTGTAGTGTAACCGGGTATTGCTGGTACGGTAAATTTATAAAATAAATTATACAGAAACACATTTCAATATTAATTGTGAAATTTATAACGAACGAAATATTTGTTCTCGCAACTTACAATATCTTGCTACGTTTAAGGATAAATGAATCGGAACCACAGCAAACTGTAAACAAAATCACCACGGACTCTTCAATATACCCGCGGTTATTATATAGCAAGCGACCATTCATACAGGTTAAGCAATATTTTATTGTTCGGAGGGTAAAAAAATAATGAAATAGTTTTATCTATCCATTTTAAACTACTTTCGTCATAGATATTTTATAACCTGTTATATAAATGTTTGGTTGTCTTTTTTTTTTTTTTTTTGCATTCTGCTGCTTTAAATATTGCCAAGTACAAGTACATATTATTTCAGTTTTAATAAATATCTTTTTTAATCATTTTATCATCTTACTGTTTATGTAATCAAAAAGAAACATACTTATACATGTCCTAATCATAACCCAGAAGCAAAGTAAAAACTTTAGAACTGACAAGTCAGGTAAGACACGTTAACTTTCACTTGGTAGAGTCAATGTCATGATGCTGAAATACTATACACAAATTCGTCATTATTATATTTCTTCTATTCAGAGAGCAATAGTAACTGAGAAATCAGCAAAAATAAACACGATAATGTGTGAGTATTGGCAGAACACATGTAACAAATATTAAATTTCACGTTCTGCCTGACATGACAGAAAACACTGTGCCTCCACAGTATGATTACTAGGTGTTTTCAGACATGAGACTTACGGTAGAGAGATATGTTTATCTAACACTTGTGTTCTAATTATTCTGTCCTAGAACAAAACCACTTATATAGAGATTGTTCAGTAGTAATGGTAATTTTTGTTCGTTTAACGAAGATTTATCGGATAAGAACAGTGATAAAGAGAAGTTATACATGTTGCCAAAAGCCAAAAGATAAACATTGTTTAAGAAAATCATCTGCAACTTAAAATTTAAAACTTCCCGAAAAATAAAGCAATGCTTCATTATTCAAAGTTTGGTCTTGGGTAAATTTTGTAAACTTTTAATTTTCTTATTTCACAATTTTGAATACTACTAAATGCGGAATTTAATTCCAAATCGGCTGTCTAGTGCTGCAAAATAAAACATGCTTAGCTATAATGGCTATGTATGATTTAACTACATCCATATCTTCATGATTTTCCGTTTGTATTTCTGACTAAAGATATCGCTATAGATCTCTGGGGGACATGTATTTATATTTATTTCTTCTTCTATTACGTCATAAGCACCACTTTATTTTCTATGTCCATCAATGAAAAGCATAACGATGTCTCAAAATTTAGGTACTGCTACTACCTTCGAAGGATTGTTCTTGGATATTCCAAGACTTATATTTGTGGCATACCAGATTTAACAGATTTTCGCCATTTTCATCAGAGTATGGTTTTTATTTTTTGTTCTCGTCTTAATTGGCAATTTTAAATCGAAATTAACATGGTTCTTGAACATTAAATAATACTGTTTTACAATCATCTGTTTTGTATGCCATCGGTAAAGTAAGTTTAGGTATTGGGCACCGTTTTATTGCTAAGTACCTGAAAAGTATCATGAAATGAATTTTAAGCTCTTAAAATGGGAACCTTTACAACGACGAAACAAGCTGCTAACAAATAAATTTTTGACCCACTGGCCAGGGATTTTGCAAGCATAGGTTTATCTGTAAAAGGTTTTATGACCATCGTCAAAATATTTTTTATAAGTATGAGGTCTCTTTGTTCAGGATTGCCCTTGATATATACGACATCCTATAGTTCCATGCTCCTTTACTTTAATTTTGATTATACACATGGCGGCTATTCCAAACTTCCGGAGCACCCGGTCTCACGTCATGTGTATAAACTAGTTACTCAATTTCTATTTTTTTTTACCTTTTTTCCTTTTGGATTTTAATTTGGATTAGTTTGATTGATTTCGATTCATTATATCGTAAATTCAGTTTTATTTTATGTCGTCGCAAAATCCGTCACTTGAACGTACATATTAATTTAATCAGTGGTTTAAAGTATGCCTATTTAGGTACTTTATCCCCATCTCTTGATTTTCCTTGTCAATTATGTACAAAATGTTTGACGTTAATTAAATGCACCGTTTTTATGCCGACCAATCTATAATTACACCTTCATAAAACCATTTAAAAGATGAAATTTGAATTTTATTCTGCATATCATAATTCGATTTTCCTCACTAATTGGATTCCATTTCATATTTGTAACAAAATGACTTGAAACGGCCAGCTGAATATCAATATTTTATTTTGATAAACAGCCAAGATCCGGTATTGTTTGGCTGATATAAACGAATATGTCTGTCTTTTATTACTTGAACATTGTAGGATGTAATTTTCCAAATATTTTATTTGTTTAAATAATAATCTTTGTCATTAGAAACGCATTGTCACTCTTTAAAAATATTTTCTTGTCATGCTTATACATAGCAATTGCATTTGAGGGTGTGTGGTTATCATTTTCTTAAATGAATTAAGGCCCTCCCCTATTTGCAACTTCTTTCTCCCGAATGATGCATACCAACAGCCAAAAATCATCTGTAAAACCTTTTGTGCATATAGTTGCTTATTGTAATAACACAGTCTTTTGGGGGATTTTAAACGACATGTTTATTTTTTACACACGCTGTTTTCAACATAAGTAAATGTGGTGTTTGATAATATAAGATAAAGGAAAAGATATTTTAAAGGTAACAATGTAAATTACATAACTAATAAGTTTGATGTGTTTGTGTCCAGGATTGCCCTAGATTTATTTGACTTCTCATAGTTCCATGTTTCTTTCACACAATTTTGATTTTGGTGGGTGTAGCTAGCTTTAACAGGAGGTGCTTATCCTTCCGGAGCATCCGGCCTCACTTCCCTGGTGGAACTTCACGTGTCTAACTTCACTTGTCATTTACAAAGGTTGTTACTTTGCTTCTAGATTGTGATTCGGACATGGATTACTTTGTTTTTCATTATATGATGTTTCAGACTGTCGTTTTCAAGAATCCTTGTCTGTTGATCACAAGTTACAGTGTACTTATGTGGCAATAAAATTTTATTAATAAATACCTGATCTAGTAATATGGTGTCGATTTTACAAAAAGTAAGTTTGTTTGGACTGAATATTGTTAACCTCTATAACATGATACTCTTCATTAATTATAGGTTTCATGCATCAACTGTCTGAGAAGAAAACATATGTGTTCCTAATGATGCTCTAATAGAGAACAGCGCAGTTAAGACTTACAGCGGGAATTAGTCACTTGAAGCTTCATTATTTGGTATGTACCTTAATCTAGTTACTAATTATTTTCATTGCTAAGAGATATGTTATACAGATGTCACGATTTCACAACAGTATTTCTATAAGAAGATTCTAAAAAATAAAAGAAAACGGAATGTCAAGGTTTTTCGAGACATGATACCTTTGATTACGGTCTTTATACATAATTTTTATATGCTTCTGTTGCATTGTATTCATTAGAAACTTCTAGAAAGTCAAAGTAAGTGGAAGGTCAAGGTCTGTTGAGACGTTATAGCTTTGGACATGGTCTGGATAGTATGTCCTTTAAATTATTAAGTAGAATGTTAAGGTTTGTGAATACCCAGGCCTAGGTGACGTTAGACTCGTCATTGCGAATACGTATGAAACGCAGACGGCATAATATCTGGACGGTATGATAGTTCTAATATTAAAAAGTTTTATAAAGTACGTTGAAGCCCAAGGTTCATGGAGACTCGGGCCTGGGTGGTAGAGGCCAAAATCTCGACATCGCCAAAAGATATGTAACACAGTTAATATGATTTCGTGGCAGTATTTCGGTAATTTTACAGAGATTCTAAAATGTAAGTAAAGGTTCATAGTTTTTTTTTTTGCGACTCAGATCTAGATGGTCACATTGTAGTCATATGTAGATATGTAACACAGATGACATGATTCCGCACAGTACTTCTATCACTTGATTCCGCACAGTACTTCTATTACTTTGTTCAAGTGAAGCAAAGTAAATTAAAGACCAAGACTTGTGGAGACTAAGGCCTAGTTAGTTATCAAAGACTCGTTATCGCCAGGAGATATGTATCACAGCTGACATGATTCTGTGACAGTGCTTCCATTCGAATGTTCTAGAAAGGCAAACTTAGTTGAAGGTTAAAATTAATGATAATTCAGACCTAGGTGGTTGAGGATAAGAACTCGTCAATACTAGGATATATGTATTCGGACATGGATATGTATGTTTGTCTTTGATTACACAGATGACATGGTTTCGTGCCAGGGTTTCTATAAGAAGGTTTCCCTTAAAAGCAAAGTAAGTTGAAGGTGAAGTTTGTATGAGAATGAAGCCTATGTGGTAATCAAAGGCTAATCATCACCAAGAGATATGTAGCACAAATGACATGATATCGTGTTACTTTATTACCTTGGTTAAAAGGTTCTAGGACATTGAAAGTCAAGATTTAGTGGAGGCATATGACGAAATGGTTGAGGTCAATCACTCTTGATTCAAAGAAATGTTTAAGTCCCATGTGGTCTGTACGGTATGTCAATGATAATAAAATTGATTTCCCAAACCTAAAGTGCTGAATCCTCAGCCTTATTAACTTTTTGATAAAAAATCATTACTAATTAGTAAAAATAAATGTTAAACAGAACATGGAAATCCCCATAGAAACCGTGTGAATTAATTTTTAAAACAACCTTTGATTGATAAGATTAACGGTATTTTTGGTGTATTTGTTTGAATTGCTAATGTTCATCTTAACAGTAACTATAAATACCTTTAGTACGCCTGATGGTGTGATACGCTTAGATATGGCTACTTATTTATTCATTACACACGTAGCGGGGTATCTGGCTAAACAGGAAGTGCTTGCCCTTCCGAAACTAGCAGCTTCACTGCCCTGGTGGAAGGTCATGTTTTAAACTTAACTTGTCAGTTTCAAAGATTTCACTTTGCTTCTGGGTTGTATTCAGACATGGATTAGTATGTTTGTTTTTAATGAGACACTTCATTATATATGGTGTTTGTATAAGTAGTTTAAATTAAGCACTAACAATTCTTTACATCCCTCTTTGTTTGTCTGCAAATTACGAAATAAAGCGAGTTTTATTTTGCTTTTGGGATTGTGATTTGAAGATTGGTATTTTTGTGGTTGACTAATTTAACAATAGGCGTTCATTTATTCAATTGTCTAGCACAACTAGTCACCATCACTTTTTTAGATTATCTAAATACTGCTACTAATATTTAACACATCTCAGGGTTAGTACGAGAATGAATGACAAATATTGCGACACTATATTTTAGGACTTCAATCTTTGTGTCATTTGCCCTAGGTTACAGTGATTAATAAATTAAACAAATTCGTAATAAGGATAATCAACTTGACAAAAACATAAGAGTTGAATGCAGTGTATGAGAGAGCTGAACAAGACAAAAAGATACATGTATATTTGCACCACTGGCATAAAATTATCAACTTTAAATTTGGCACTCAAGTTTATTCCCGACAGTGAATGACCTTGAATTCGTCAATCATTAATCAGTTGTTTAAAACAAAATACTTACAAAAATTCAAGATCTTAAAATGTGTAATTGTCATTAGCCAATTGTAAACATAACAACATTAAAATGGATTTGTTAGAATAACAAAAGTGCAATAACAGAATAAAATCCACAACGATTTGAAAAAAATAATACCATATTGCATTTTTGTCTTATTAACATTTGACTAAAAGGGCATACATCAAATGAATTCCTGAACTAATGACACAAACATTGGGTCCTTGTTCTTAATATTAGTTCTCTACAGATTACAAAAAACAATATTTACATTATCACTGCAATGCTTAATTTCCCCGTAGACTTCACTTTTAAGCCTATTTGGTGATAATACTGTTTATAGTCATTACCACTAAATATCTGTCTAAACCAAACAGTAACAAAACACAACCCATGGTGAAAATATATCTGTTATAGTCATTACGACTAAATGCATGTGTAAACAAATTAACACAAAAAAGCAAATGTTAATGATAATATATCTTTTATAGTCATTACGACTAAATACGTGTATAAACAAAACAGCAGCAAAAAGTAATATTTAAAGATTATATACCTAATGTGTCTCGTTAGATTCCCCTGCTTGTTACTGCATCATCAATGATTTGTTTGATTATCAACAGTGAATGCATAGTGCCTATATAAATTAACTAGTTAACAGCTAAAAACGTTTTTGTTGTTGTTTTTTTAATTTTCTTTATTGCCTTTTAGTTCTTATAACTGTTTGATACAAATAAGAGGACGTAAATCAAAACTGATTTCCTGAAGTAAAGACAGAAATATTGATTTTCTGTGCTAAATAGAATTTTTTTCTATACAGGTAACACACATACAGTACAGACCTGGCCAAAGTTAAACACAACACGAAATAATACCAAATAATCATACTAATCCATGTCCGAATCACAATCCAGAATCAAATTAAAAACTTTGGAACTGACAAGTTAGGTTAGACACGTGAACTTCCACCAGGGAATTGAAGCCTCTCGGTTGCTCCGGAAGGGTAAGCACCTCCTGTTTAGCTAGCTACACCCGCCACGTGTGTAATCAAAATTGAGTGAAAGGAACATGGAACTATGGGAAGTCAAATATATCCAGTGCAATTCTGGACACAGAAACATCAAACTTATCAACAATACTGTGATGATAAGCCTTGATAAGCCTAGGCATGCAATATCCCTGAGTCAACAATTTATTTGCAAGCAGCCTGCTTCGTTGTACAAAGCCCCTGTATTGGGAACAAGCTCTTCCATAGCGTATTAAATAACGAATAAATACCGAATCGGCAGCTCATCTCAACCCCTCGTTAGGTACCTTTCGGACTTTTTGATAGCTGCTTTCTATGCCAATACCATCTATCCGCACCTTCACAATCGAGCTTTACGACTACTTCTCATCATCTTAGTTTTTAACTCTCGACAAGTCTGTACTGCGTCTGTTATCAAACTTCTAAGAAGTTTCCATTTAACTTCAGTAAAACACAACTTTTTTCATGACAGACATCAGATTGCAGTAAAAAAGAGTAATCAATTGAAATTGAATCTTAAATTTGTTTTTTAGTCTTTTAAAATTGACAACATTATTATAAAGGATCATCTTCTCCTCTTTACTGTGAAATAATTAATTTTCGCGGTGTGTCAATTTCGTTGCATTCGTGGATATCATGACCCACGAATTTATGTGTCAACGAAATAGTTTATGTAAATAAGGTACCATTAACTCGTTACCTCAAACCATGAATATACAATCACATGAATTGTATTGTTGTTTACAAACACGAAAATTAGACACCGCGAAAAAAATAATTTCATAGTATATTTCATTTAGCTGTTAACCTTTAAAACCTACTTTTTTCATAGAGAGTTTAAGAAACTTCAATAATCTTCGATAGTGCTCTCTATTTTGTGCCTATACGTAACATAAATGGCTTTAAGTGTTTCCGCGATTGTCATAAAGTATTTCTGTCGCTATGGTCGAAATTAGTATCGATGTTTACAACGGAAGTAATGTCCTTGGTGACGGCAACGTGTTACTAGCATGAAAACTTCATGTTACGCCTAGACTGCAGATTTGCTGATATTTCATTCCATTCCTTAATTGTTTAGAAAGAAAGTTGTGAACCAGAACTTAAAATATGAACCAAATATCAAGAATTTTTAACGAGCCACAACGAAAGTAAATATAAATGAATAATGGGTTTTCTCAAAACGTATCTATTAAGAAAGTCCGGGGAAACAATATTTAAAAAAAGAGTATGTGAACACTGGTTTTGTTAGACGAAGGGAATAGTACAAGCTATGAAAGTTGTATAATCGGAGGCTCCTTTACTCTTTTCTATGTATAATCAATTAAATAATTATGTGTCCCTCTGGTTTTTAATATATATTAAGTTCATTTGTAAGTTTAATATATATTAAGTTTATTTGTAATTTTTGTTGGCAATGTAAAGAATAAGCCATGTCCAATAATGCTTACAGTATCACTCAAGTTACAAAGCCAGGTGTGTCTACTCGCGTACTATATAGTGATTTCTGTTGTATTTTAATGTTTCAAAATGGTCAACTATATACTTATCGAGGGTATGGTAACTTACAAGTTTACGTATTTGGCTGTTGGTCTGTGCCATCAAGTATATTTAAATCTCGTTCCCTTGATTTATCAAGACCTTCATTATGTATCACTGGTATAAAACTTCCTGGTGCAATTTGGTTCCATGTTCCTTTCATTTAAATTTTGTACACATGACCGGTGTAGATAGATAGGCTGCAGATTGCTTACCTTTCTTGAGTATTCAATATCACATCCCAATACAAGTCCACGCGTTGAACTGAACTTTATTTGCAAGTTTTCAATTTTTTTTTATATGATTTTCGGATTGTGATATGTGCATGGACCGACATGGGTTTTTATATTTTTTTTTAATTTTTTTTTGTTTTGTCTTGTCTTCTTTAACGATTCCTGAGCGTTAGTTAGTAGTAAACACGTTTTTACTTTTTCATTTCTGATTGCAGTTTGGTCATTGACCGGTATGTTTGTATGTGATTATATATCATTCTATCAGTGGATAACGTTGTTGTAGAACATTGATAAAACAAAGTTATAATCTTCCTTGATGAATAAACTCAATGACACTCAGTTCAATTTCTTTTACGGAGTATTCCGGTTCAATAAAAATAATATATAACCGGCATCACTAGATATCGATGTGAAAATTTGCACCGAATGTCATCTATAACTTAAACGTTTTCCTCAAGGGAGATACATCAAAACCAAAAATAAAAACTAAAAATAAAAAAGAGATTAAATAACAAAACTATAAACTGAAACACGCTGAGAATTATACTGGTAAAATCAGATAAATTGTTTACAGAGTTGAACTAAACACTTAATAACACGTTTGTCAACTTAACACTTAATAACTCGTTTAAGATTTATTTTTGAATAACATTTTAAAGCGCTAGTTCCCAAAATATGTAATTTAAAAAGGGCTTTATGTTAAAAAACCGACCAGTTTCAAATACTATATTCCGTTTGAACAAGTTAAAGATCGTAGGTGGTGAATCTTGTTCCTGGTCCAGGGTATAAAGTGTTAAGGATTAGTCCTTTTTTAAAGTGAAATAAACTCAGTGTTAAGCGTATGTGATTGTACTGCGTGGTAACTTTCAATGGTGATTTAAATAGTCCAATACATTAAACATTAGCAAATGTTCGATGAGCCAGAATCAAAGCGAAACAGATAAACTAAATAGCTTACCGCATTCTATACAATTGTAGCTAACAGTTAAGTTCAGACAAATCCTAGTGCAAGAAAGTTTGTCATTAGTTGTCTAATAGGAAATTACTGTACAAATGTAGTGATTTTCATTAATCTCTAAATGGTTTCTGTTCACGTAGAATGATGAATGGGTTTACCGTGACTTTAATTCTTAATTGCCAAGTACTTTATAAAAACATTCACTACATGCTCTCAAGGTTTGATCAGAACCGGTCGGAATTTCGACTAGACTTCCAAAATTTTACAGATTGACCTATCGTAATAGTTTTACCCAAAAGACAGAACTACCTTATATTGAATTTATATTGCAGAATGTGGATTGTAAGTGAATGATAAACACTTCAGAAAGCAGATAAGTATTAACCTTTGTATAATATAAAATCTATCTCTATGTCAGTATGTCACTTAATTGAGTCTGCTGTATTAATATCCCTTGATTCATTAGAAAAAGACATATTTGTAAAATAATACAAAACTAATGCTAACGTGAAATCTGATATATCTTGTTATCTGAATGTGTATCTGTAACTCCATGAAACAGCCAATCAAATCATACGTTACAACAATATTATTTTCGTTATACCATCACCAATCATTACGGACCAATGCATTGAAATAGAAATGGATGTCAATTTCTTCCATGCAACAGCCAATCAAATCATACGTAACAACAATTTTCGTTACATTATCACCAATTATCACGGACCAGTTGTATTGAAAGAGACATGAATTTCAATTTCTTTACTTTATTGCCTATTTTTCCGTCTAGATTTAATTTAGTCGGATCTAAATCTATTTACAATGACAAACATATTGCATTACTATCTTCTCTAAGACTTCATTTGTGTAAGGAAGACGTATTGAAATTCGCCGTTATGAAACGATTACATTTTTCTGACAAGTTTCATTCCTGTCCCCTTCAATGGACAATACAGTATGTTAAACGAATTCAATTTTGTACCGGGTTTTCCGTCTTGATAACGTTATTTGGTAGCTTAAAACGTGTTGATTTATTATTTTAATATCATTTTATGGACAGCACATGACAGTTGTCACCAATGCTCCCAGAAAATCATCCATGCACATTCACCTGAGTGCACTGCAAAGATAAATGTTTTGCATCTTCAGCTAAAGCTGGTGATTTATCGATATAAATGTAGTATTCTTGGACGTAAAACCTTATTCAAATACAGGATAAATATTTTCTGCAGTACGTCTCGTTAACCAGTTCCTTAACGCCCTAATAGAATTGTACTGGTAAAATGACACGATATCAACTGATTTCAAAATTGTAGAACAAAACTAATTATCCATAAAATTGGTTAGAAGTTTGTTATATAACAAAAGTCTTTATTGCAAAACTAACCGCTATTAGTGTAAAGTAACGTTGGTTGGTTGCAATGGTTTATCTGAAGTCAAACCTGTCTATAAGGCCACCCAAGGGAACCAGTAAAAGTGACCTTTATATACTGTTTCTAATTATATGAACAATTGAGATGCAATCCTACTGGCTTTTATTAGCAGGTGGTCTTTATTTAGAGGTGGTCTTTAAGGTAGGTTGGACTGTATTTGCAAATATATCAGTTTTATTAATCTATAATATAAGAATAAATTCCTGTATGGTCTAAAGTACGTAAATAAATAATTTTTGACTAGAGCGCATTCATGGCAACTTTGAGGTGTTTACTCACAAATCCATGATGGCATTTTATTCAATCTTCTTAAATTGCATTTAGGATTGTGATAAGGACATGGATTTTTCATGTCCAAATCACAATCCCAAATGCAAATTAAGAAGATTGAATAAAATAACATCTGAAAACTATTGTGTTTCAAAGAAATCAATTTAAACATTAAGATTTCATTTTTTTTTATTTACAAGCTTCTCGAATACACTGGCAGAATTCTCGGATTTACATTTTGTACGGTATCGTCCAAACATTAATTCCTATTCGTCTTATCTACGGGGTTTTTGTTGTTTGTAATGAAATTGTTTACAGTGATGGTGACTACGTTAAAAATGAAATATTTTTAATTATGTAATATTTCTTAGAATGGATATTATTATTGTTTAAACAAATCATAGGCAAAGGCTTTAAAAGATTGTTTAATCATGAACATAACCCGTTTAACGTCTGTCTAGAAGTATTGAATAACCCATAGAAACAGTTAAAATACTACATTACCATTAATTAAGAGATAAGGTAATAATTGAATATTGCTTACTTTATGTAATCAGCAATTAATCAGAAGTTGCTAAATTTAATATAACTGAATACATGTACACCGAAACAATCCCTAAGTTACTAAACAGAAATTTGTTACTTTTGTTATTAAGAAAGGCTCAGACAAGTCATTAATCTTGACCTGTGATACGGCTTCTGTAATGGCTACATCAACGCCAATTTAGGATTATATAACTATCATGTCCGTCTGTAATTTTATTTAAGGAAGATAAAAGTCTAACAAATTTAATTCAAAATGTTTTTTCTGTAAATGTTATAATTGCAAATCAAAATATATGAAAGTTTTTTGTAGCATCAACTTTTTTAAAAAATCGTTAGTTTTATAATGTACTACTTAAAATTGAAATGAATGGAAGTTTACTTGTTGTCAGTGTTAATATACATATTATACCAGCTTAAATTTTACAGCATCTTTCCTTGTAAAATATATAAACATTGGAGCCAAATGAATGCAAAGCTGCTTAATGATAGACACTTTTGATATTTGTGTTCCCTTTATGTTTATAATCTCGTGCTACAAAGTCGAGAAAATCTAGTATCATCTTATTCAAATTACTTCCTTGTACAAATGAAGAAGCACTTTACAAATTGAGCTACCGTAATGGTTTCACACAGTTAAATGACCTAAATGTTGAGTTAATATTACAGAATGTGAATGATAATGCAATAATGAACACTTCCTATACATGTATTCAATTTTGCATTATGTAAACTCGCTAATCCAATCATACGTTACAACAATATTATTTTCGTTACATCATCACGAATTATTACGGATCAGTTGTATTAAAAGAGAAATGAATTTCAATTTCTTTAATTTATTGACTATTTCCACCTTTATTTAATTTAATTCAAACAAAATCAAGAAATCGAGTAACTATCCCATCTAAGCCGTCATTTGTGTAAAGTCTGATAATATCCTGTGCTCTATTCGAAAAATAGACAAATTTATTTCTTAAAATAATACGAAACTGATGCTATCGTGAAATCTTAACCATCTTGTTACCCGGACATATATCTATCACTCTATGCAACAGCGGATCAAATTTCATTTTACAACGATATTATTTTCGTTACATCATCACCAATTATTACGGATCAGTTGTATTGAAAGAGAAATGAATTTCAATTTCTTTAATTTATTGACTATTTTCCCCCTTGATTTAATTTAGTCGGATTTAAATCAAACAGAATTTATTTACAATGACAAACATATCGAGTTGCTATCCTCTCTGTGTAAAGTCTGATGATATTCGGTGCTTAATTTGAAAAAATACGGCAAATTTAATTCGTGAACTAATACGAAACTGGTGCTATCGTGAAATCTTAAACATCTTGTTACCAAGACATATATCTATCACTTCATGCAACAGCGAATCAAATCTTACATTACAACAATATTATTTTCGTTACATCATCACCAATTATTACGGATCAGTTGTATTGAAAGAGAAATGAATTTCAATTTTCTTTAATTTATTGACTATTCCCCCCGTTGATTTAATTTAGTAGGATCTAAATCCATTTACAATGACAAACATATCGAATTTCTGTCCTTCTCAAAGCCCTCACTTGTGTAAAAAGATGTATTAAAATTCATCGTTATCAAATGATTACACTTTTGTGACTGTGATAGTATTATGATCTTAATGTAGTATTTTATTATTGCTGGTGAGATACCACATATACACATGTAGAGTGAAAAATAGAAAATTAAACTTATTTATGATGCAAAATATTATCCTTCAAAACTTTCAGTGCGAAAAATTGATATATATAGGTAATAACAAAATAGATATCTTTACAGAAAACTGGGAGATATGGTTTGATTTATTTGAATAATCCAAAATAAAAATGTTGTGAATCATACTAGCTTATATAATAACATCCGCAATGTTCACGCTTGGTAGTTATATTTTATATGCACACGAGTATACCGTACATACACAACTATATCCATATAGATATACATATAATAATAGTATAAATTATGTCAATATTAAATATTATATATCAAATTATATAAAGTACTTACTTTTGAACACTTCCACTAAATATATTCCATTTAAGTTACACGTGTCTGTTTATACACGCATGATTAACCTTTAACAGGTATAACTACTGAACTTGGACATTCCCGATGTATAACTGTCATACGTACTGTTATTATTGAATGATCCCGGTGTATAACCATTGTTGCTGTCTATTGATATGTATATGTACATGTATTATATTTGTAAAATTATAAAATTTATCATTATATACCTTATTATGCCAATAAACATAAACATTATAAAAAAAATCTTAATGTAGTATTATTGTCATTCTTCTTCAATGAAGAATACTGCAAATTCAGCAAATTTAATTTATATCGGGGTTTCCGTCGTGATTACGTGATAAAACAGGGTAGGTTTCCAGGAACCTATTAAAATGTATCATTTTAATTCACAGACATACGATTTGAATGTATTATTTTAATAATAATTTACGGACAGGTCATGACAGTTGTAAAAATCAGTTTTTAAGAATAATATTAGCTTAGCAAATGCTGTTCCGCCTTTTTTCAATTTGATTATGTTTGTAAAATTTTTGCTTTTTATGTGTAAGGTAGAGGTTCGACCGATCGGGTTTGACTTTAAATAAGTAGCGACGTCTGTTTTTCGCCAAACACTTGGCATTTAGAAATGAAAGGAAAATACATTAAAACAATCCCCTTTACCTAAAGCTGTTTACGTCTCTATATATGTGAAATATTTTGGGAGTAAAACACCCTTTAATCAATCTTGTCTCAGTAATATGAAGATTCTCATTTCCTTATCATGTTATCGTGTTGATAATTAATGAAGTTGGATATAGGAAAATTCATATGTCAATATTGTAGAACTAACCGCCATAACTATGATAGAACTTAGTTAGCTGCAATTTTATGTAATATATGAGCATTAATTTAGCTTTTATCGACAAGGTCAGGTTTATAAATCTCTAATGGTTAGGTTATTATATGCGTGAGGTGTGGGAGTATGTTTTTCGACGTTTGTACTTCCACGTATGCGTGACGACTTTAAAATAACAAATCATAATTATTGTGTTGCAGTCAATCTTACCATTGCCCTGGTCATATTATATGGACACCAGGTGAATATCAGGCAATAAAACAAATATTTGGGGTAGAACAGAAACTCAACTTTTGAGGTTGGCATCCCGCTTTCAGTCAGGCGTTAATAAACCATCGGAGTAGCTCTAAAATAAAAGAAATCAATTTCGAGTTTAATGTTTGTATTTGGCAACAAGCAGTTCATTACTGAACACAGCATATTACAAGAAACTGGCGAATCCGCTAAACAAAACAGCAAAAAACTAAGACATATAGGGATTATGTGAAGTTAAATAGATTTAGTTGAAAGGAGATCATCTGTCGTCTGCATTTTTTTCATAAAATAATTGATTCGATTGGATTCCTTTAAATAAACACTTACAGGATAGTGTCTTCAGTAATCTTTAACATTTTTAGCAAATATAATAATCTTTTTGACAACTTGCAATTGACAACAGAAAATACAAATTGGGATTTTTTTTATCGGTAATCACTCAAAACAGATTTGTTTTTTCTTTACAATTTTTATAAAATAACAATTTCGGTTAGCCTCATTTTATACGTCACTAACACGGGGGGTCGTCTGTAATTTTTTAACCTTGTACGAGAATATAATAATCTTTCAGACAACTTGATCTCAGAAAAAAAAAAATTAAGATTTGCACGGTGGTCACGCTTGTTTAGTTTTACGTTGGTTGATAGACAAAAATCTAACATTCATCGATTTAACTTAATTTAATAACGTTAAAATTTCAGGAACCTTTTCATTTAATATAATTGGAGTCATAAACTACAGATTTAAAAAACGTCTTTAACAGGTTCATGATATATATGGCGTAGCAGTAATAAAATATTACTTCTTCTGACGTCCCTAAGACTGGTCTCAATACCGTTACTTTAATCAAATAGTCATATAATCGATAAAAAATTACATTCTATTTATGTTTATTCAATCGGTATTATGAATTAAATAAGAAACACACTAATTCATGCCTAAATCATGTTTTGTAATTAAAAACAAACATATTAATCTATGTCCGAATCACAATTCAGAGCAAAGTAAAAACATTGGAACTGACAAGTTAGGCTAGATACGTGAACATCCACCAGGGAAGTGAGGCCGGGTGCTCCGGAAGGGTAAGCAACTCCTGTTTAGCTAGCTACATACGTCACGTGTGTAATCATTATTGTGTGAAAGGAACATGGAACTACAAGACGTCAAATATATCCAGGGCAATCCTGGACATAGAGACATCAAACTTATCAACAATACTGTGATGACGGCCATAAAACTTTTTGAGGGCCTTGATAAGCATAGTCTTGCAATATCCCCGAGTCAACAATTTATTTGCAAGCAGCATACTTCGTTGTAATTGAGACAGGTATCAGACAAATCATTATTCTTGATATGGCTTCCATAATGTCTACATCAACATCAATTTAGGCTTATATACCTATAATGTACGTCTGTAAGTTTATTTCAGAAAGATAAAAACAAAATCACGATAAACTGTATTTCAAAACGCTTTCTTATGTAAACATAATAACTGCAACTCTAAACATGTCTAAATGAATGAAAACTTGTCGTAGAAAATATTACTATTAAATGTCAAGAAGGTCTCGTATCGTTTTTTTCTCAAACTGTTTTCTTTACATATGTAACTTGCGTGAAAGCGTACTTGTTGACAGTGTTAATATTTAAAATACTTTGATTTTGATTTCAAGCGTTCGAATGTCGAGAAAACGTGGTATCATTTATTCTAAATATGTTCTGACACAATTGTAATAAAACAGCTAGCGACAAATGAATGCAAAGCTTACTGGTAGACAGTATTAGCTATTTGTGTTCCCTTTATGTTTATAATCTCGTGCTAGAAAGTCGAGAAAATCTAGTATCATCTTATTCAAATTACTTCCTTGTACAAATGAAGAAGCACTTTACACATTGAGCTACCGTAATGGTTTCACACAGTTAAATGACCTAAATGTTGAGTTAATATTACAGAATGTGGTTGGTAATGCAATAATGAACACTTCCTATACATATATTCAATTTTGCATTATGTAAACTCGCTATCATTTCTATGTCAGTGAGATTATTGAGTCTGCTGTAATGATATTCTGTGCTCTATTTGAAAAAAAAACTAGACAAATTTGATTTGTCAAATAATGCGAAACTAATGCAATCGTGAAATCTGAATTATCTTGTTATCCGGATGTGTATCTGTAACTCCATGAAACAGACAATCAAATCATACGTTACAACGATATTATTTTCGTTACATCATCACGAATTATTACGGATCAGTTATATTAAAAGAGAAATGAATTTCAATTTCTTTAATTTATTGACTATTTCCCCCTTGATTTAATTTAGTCGGATTTAAATCAAACAGAATCTATTTACAATGACAAACATATCGAGTTTCTATTCTCTCTGTGTAAAGTCTGATGATATTCTGTGCTTAATTTGAAAAAATACGGCAAATTTTATTCGTGGAATAATACGAAACTGATGCTATCGTGAAATCTTAACCATCTTGTTACCCGGACATATATCTATCACTCTATGCAACAGCGGATCAAATCTCATATTACAACAATGTTATTTTCGTTACATCATCACCAATTAATACGGATCAGTTGTATTGAAAGAGAAATGAATTTCAATTTTCTTTAATTTATTGACTATTCCCCCCGTTGATTTAATTTAGTCGGATATAAATCCATTTACAATGACAAACATATCGAATTTCTGTCCTTCTCAAAGCCCTCACTTGTGTAAAAAGATGTATTAAAATTCATCGTTATCAAATGATTACACTTTTGTGACTGTGATAGTATTATGATCTTAAGGTAGTATTATTGTCATTCTTCTTCAATTAAGAATACTGCAAATTCAGCAAATTTAATTTATATAGGGGTTTCCGTCGCGTTGTGATTACGTGATAAAACAGGGTAGGTTTCCATGAATCTAATAAAATGTATCATTTTAATTCACAGACATACGATTTGAATGTATTATTTTAATAATAATTTACGGACAGGTCATGACAGTTGTAAAAATCAGTTTTTAAGAAAAATATTAGCTTAGCAAATGCTGTTCCGCCTTTTTTCAATTTGATTATGTTTGTAAACTTTTTGCTTTTTATGTGTAAGGTAGAGGTTCGACCGATCGGGTTTGACTTTAAGTAAGTAGCGACGTCTGTTTTTCGCCAAACACTTGGCATTTAGAAATGAAAGGAAAATACATTAAAAAGATCCCCCTTTACCTTAAGCTGTTTACGTCACTATATATGTGAAATATTTTGGAAGTAAAACACCCTTTAATCAATCTTGTCTCAGTAAAATGAAGATTCTCATTTCCTTATCATGTTATCGCGTTGATCATTAATGAGGTTGGATATAGGAAAATTCATATGTCTATATTGTAGAACTTACCGCCATAATTATGATAGAACTTAGTTAGTTGCAATTTTATGTAATATATGTATTCATTCAAGTTTTATCGACAAGGTCAGGTTTATAAATCTCTAATGAATAGGTTCTTATATGCGTGAGATGTGAGAGTATGTTTTTCGGCGTTTGTACTTCCACGTTTGCGTGACGACTTTAAGAAGACAAATCATAATAATTGTGTTGCAGTCAAGCATACCATTGCCCTGGTCATATTATATTGACACCAGGTGAATATCAGTCAATAAAACAAATATCTGGGGTAGAACAGAAACTCAACTTTTGAGGTTGGCATCCCGCTTTCAGTCAGGCGCTAATAAACCATCGGAGTAGCTCTAAAATAAAATAAATCAATTACGAGTTTAATGTTCGTATTTGACAACAAGCAGTTCATTACTGAACACAGCATATTACAAGAAACTGGTGAATCCGCTAAACAAGACAGTAAAAGACTAAGACATATTGGGATTATGTGAAGTTAAATAGATTTGGTTGAAAGGAGATCATCTGTCGTCTACATTTTTTTCATAAAATAATTGATTGGATTGGGTTCCTTTAAATAAACACTTACAGGATAGTTAGTGTCTTCAGTAATCTTTTACATTGTAAGCAAATATCATAATCTTTTTGACAATTTGCAATTGACAACAGAAAATACAAATTGGGATTTTTTTATCGGTAATCACTCAAAACAGATTGTTTGTTTTTTCTTTACAATTTTTATAAAATAACAATTTCGGTTAGCTTCTTTTTATACGTCACTAACACGGGTGGGGGTCGTCTGTAATTTTTCAAGCTTGTACGAAAATATAATAATCTTTCAGACGGTGGTCGCGCTTGATTAGTTTTACGCTGGTTGATAGACAAAAATCTAACATTCATCGATTTAGCTTAATTTAATAACGTTAAAATTTCAGGAACCTTTTCATTTAATATAATTGGATTCATAAACTACAGATTTAAAAAATCGTCTTTAACAGGTTCATGATATATATGGTGTAGCAGTAATAAAATATTACTTCTTCTGACGTCCCTAAGACTGGTCTCAATACCGTTACTTTAATCAAAAAGTCATATAATCGATAAAAAATTACATTCCATTTATGTTTATTCAATCGGTATTATGAATAAAATAAAAAAAAAAAACACTAATTCATGCCTAAATCATGTTTTGTAATCAAAAACAAACATAATAATCTATGTCCGAATCACAATTCAGAGCAAAGTAAAACATTGGAACTGACAAGTTAGGCTAGATACGTGAACATCCACCAGGGAAGTGAGGCCGGGTGCTCCGGAAGGGTAAGCACCTCCTGTTTAGCTAGCTACATACTTCACGTGTGTAATCAATATTGTGTGAAAGGAACATGGAACTATGAGACGTCAAATATATCCAGGGCAATCCTGGACATAGAGACATCAAACTTATCAACAATACTGTGATGACGGCCATAAAACTTTTTGAGGGCCTTGATAAGCATAGTCTTGCAATATCCCTGAGTCAACAATTTATTTGCAAGCAGCATACTTCGTTGTAATTGAGACAGGTATCAGACAAATCATTATTCTTGATATGGCTTCCATAATGTCTACATCAACATCAATTTAGGCTTATATACCTATAATGTAAGTCTGTAAGTTTATTTCAGAAAGATAAAAACAAAATCACGATAAACTGTATTTCAAAACGCTTTCTTATGTAAACATAATAACTGCAACTCTAAACATGTCTAAATGAATGAAAACTTGTCGTAGAAAATATTACTATTAAATGTCAAGAAGGTATCGTTTTTTTCTCAAACTGCTTTCTTTTACATATGTAACTTGCATGAAAGCGTACTTGTTGACAGTGTTAATATTTAAAATACATTGATTTTGATTTCAAGCGTTCGAATGTCGAGAAAACGTGGTATCATTTATTCTAAATATGTTCAGACACAATTGTAATAAAACAGCTCGCGACAAATGAATGCAAAGCTTACTGGTAGACAGTATTAAACATTTGTGTTCCCTTTATGTTTATAATCTCGTGCTAGAAAGGCGAGAAAATCTTATATAATCTTTTCCAGAATGCTTCCTTGTACAATTGAGCAAGCATCCTACACTCGAAACTACCGTAATGTTTTTCTCGGTTTGACCTAAATGTTGAGTAAATGCTAAAGAATACGAATGGTAATGCAATAATGAACACTTCGCATACATAACAGATTTGTATTTAATTTTGCATTATGTAAAATTGCCATCACTTGAATGTCATTAAGCTGTCTGAGTCTGCTGTAATAATATACTGTGCTCTATTTGAAAAAAAACCTAGACAAATTTGATTTGTAATAAAATCGAAACTGATGCTATCGTGATATCTGAATTATCTTGTTATCCGGACTCCATGCAATAGCGAATCAAATCTTACATTACAACAATATTATTTTCGTTACATCATCGCCAATTCTTACGGATCAGTTGTATTGAAAGAGAAATGAATTTCAATTTGTTTAATTTATTGACCATGCCCCCATTGATTTAATTTAGTCGGATCTAAATCAAATTACAATTACAAACATATCGAATTTCTATCCTTCTCTAAGCCCTCACTAGTGTAAAGAAGATGTAGTAAAATACATCGTTATCAAATGATTACACTTTGTGACTGTGATAGCAAAATTTTATCATCTTTATTTAGTGTTTTGTCAATCACTTTCAATTAAGAATACTGTTTGTTCAGCAAATTCAATTATTTCGGGTTTTCCGTCGTGATTACTTAACAAAACATAGGACAGATTGCCAAGCACTCATTTTGATCCACAGGCAGATGATATGAATGTATTATTTTAATAATAATTTACGGAATGATAATGACACTTGTAAAAATCAGTTTTAAAGTATGATAATACATTAGTAAAAGCTGTTTTGCGTTTTGCACTACCATTACGTTTCTACAATTAGTAGTGTTTTGCGTTTTGTGTTAAAGGTCGCGGTTCGACAGGGTTTGAGTTTAAATAAATAGTGACATATGTTCTTTCGCCAAACACTTGGCATTAAGAAATGAAAGAAAAATACCTTAAAAAGACACCCCTTTACCTATAGCTGTTGGCTCTCTATATAAGTGAAATATTTTTGGAGTAAAACTCTAAAAACGTAAGAATTAATTTTTGTCTCAGTAAACCGAAGATTCTCATTTCCTTACCGTTTTATCACATTAATCAATAATGAGGTTAGAAATAGAACAATTAAAAGAACTTGGTAAGTTTCACTTTTTTCATTGTAGCATGAGCATTTATTTAGCTTTTATCGACAAGGTCAGGTTTATAAATCACTAATGAAAAACAGGTTATTGTATGTGTGAGATTTGCAAGTATCTTATTAGGCGTCTTGTACTTTGCACGTATGCAAGACGACTTTAACATACCATTACCCTAGTCACATAATATTGACACCAGGTGAATATGAGCCAATACTCTGTTCTCAAAATAACAAATGTCTGCGATAGAAAAGAATCTCAACTATTAAAGTCGCCAACCCGCTTTCAAGTCAAGCGATAACCACCGAGGTAGGTCTATAATGAAATAATCAAAAACAAACATACTAATCCATGTCCGAATCACAATCCACAATCAAATAACTTGGCAACAGGGGGTGCAAAACTAAACACAGCAAATTACAAGTAAATGGTGAATCAGCTTAAGAAGACAACAAAAACTAAGGGATTCTGTGATGTTAAATAGATTTGGCTGAAAACAAATTATCAGTCGTCTACACTTCTTAAAGATAATGGATTCGATTGGGTTCCTTTTAATAAACACTTAGAGGATAGTGTCTTCAGTAATCTTTAACCTTGAACGCGAATATAATAATCTTCCCGACAACTTGTCCTCAGAATATACAAATTAGAATTTCCGTCGGTAAACGCCTTTGACACTGTTTAGTTACGCTGTAAAGAAGTTGTATTTTCTCAAAACAGATTGTTTGTTTTTTCTTAACAATTTTTATAAAATAACAATTCCGGTTAGCTTCTTTTTAAACGTCACTAACACAGGAGTGTCGTCTGTAATTTTTTAACCTTGTACGAAAATATTAAAATCCTACCGACAACTTGACCTCAGAAAACAAAAAATAAGATTTGATTGATAGACAAACATCCACATTGATCGATTCATCTTAATTTAATAACGTAAACATTTATATAATTGAAGTGACAAACTAGAGATTTTTTTAAAAAGAATCGAATCGTCTTTAACAGTTTTTTATTGCCACCAGACTCTCATAGATAAGTCGCATTTTTAAGCAAAATGCAGTTAGTACAAACTCTCCGACAACTTGACCGCAGAAAACTTTATTAAATTTTTATCAACGACTGACTGACTGACATATAATTAGTAATGATACAGACATTATTATCACATTATATAACTGGAGTAGTAGTGATAAATCATAACTTCTTCTGACGCCCCTTAGACTGGTTTTAATACCGTTGCTTGAATTAAAATATAGATATATAGATAAGGAATTTAATTCTGTTTATGTTTATTCAACCGGTAGTATGAATTTAATAAAAAAAACCACATCTGATTCAATACATGCCAAAATCACAATCCCGAACCAAAATAAAAATTAGCTTAAACACGTGAACTACCACCAGGTAAAAGAGCTCGGGTGCTTCGAAATCGTAAGCATTTTTGTTAACCTAGTAAGAACTAGCAAGTTTGGCATTCATTCATCAATATCGTCCAGTACAGATCACTACAGTTATCTTCTCGTTAAAAAATTATAAAGACTAGTGGTTGACAAAAGATGAACTGGTGCCTTCAATTGTACTATAACTAAAGCACTTTAACTCCAGTCCCTGTCCGTATCTAGAGTTCTAAAACTAATGGTCACAACTGTGATTTTTGGCATTATCTTGTTTTTTAACATTAACTTGTTGCGTGTTATTGATAACGTAAACCTATTTTTAATGAAAAAAATATTTTTGAAACCTAAAGAGGTTTCAGTGCCCGAGTAATCTAAAGCGTTGCATAAGCATAACATCGCCACTCTTCACCTAGGTTCGAATCGAACTTGATGCTGGAGTGAACAGAACTGACATTCTCTATACAAGTAAAATTCTTGACTTAAAAAATCTCTCTCCCTGAAAATGCATTGAAAACGCAATATTCCTTCCTCATAAAATAGATTTTCTTCGAAAATACTTTCTTAGTTACATTTTCCCATAGCTTACACATGAGTGATTATTTGTTTAACATAACATGATTGCACAAAATGGATTTTAGGAGAAACATAAATATTTTATTTAATATGTTACATTATGTAAACCAATTACCTCTACTCTGGATACAACATATAAAACGTGATCTATGTAATTAAATGATATGTATCCGAACTATAACATATAATATTATTACATAAACGATAAAATTACTTTTAAATTATTGGAATAGATCAAAATGATATACATATCATAGAAATAGGTATATTAGTTCCATACCTCTGTCCTTATTAATTCTTATTAAACATGTTTTGGATTTGTCATACATGGCGGATGTAGCTATGTGCTTACATTTCTAGAGGAATCATCCGACCTCACTTCTATTTTGAAAGTTCATTTGTACAACTTTATTTTCTCTAGTTTTTCAAAGTAAGCACCTCCTGTTTATCAAAATATCCTATCAATGTTTAAGGAGATGTTACGGTTTACACAAGACAGAAAAACACGAGTTAAATTTCACTGGAAACATATAATTATATGTTATTTAATATTTCATCTGGACCCAATAATGTACTACTTTAAATGCAAAATGTAGAGCGTGGTCTATGCAATTCGATGATATTTGTCTGACGTATTACGTGTAACATTATTACATAAAAGATTTAATTACTTTAAGTTGAATAAATAAAAATGAAAATTGTATAACAGAATTGGATTGTGCAAATATGAATGCGTAATGTACAGAAATGGAATTTATGAGAAGAATGTTAAAAAATCTATCTGAAAAAGGTGAAATTTCTGCTCTGTTTTGTAATGTCAACTATCTGTTACTCTTTTGTTTTCAGCTGGTCGAGAGTTCATTGACTCTTCTTTGAAATCTTTTAAGATTTAAACAGTGTTAAATTAAATGTATTGATCATTCGACACGTCTAGGCCAAAACCCGTACTCAGGTCCGGATTGATGAGTCATCATTCACAGCCACTTGCCGATGTATTATCATGTTATGATGAAAAGTATACAATACAATATTTTCCTTTGTTGAAGAATAATTGTTGCTGAGATAAGATAAACACAAAGATTCAACTAAATGATCTATAGGTCGCCCATGATCTGATGGCAGGGTGTTTACATTTGTTTACATTTTTTCGATCAGTCCTTTATGGTATATAGGTAACTGACCACTATTAACGAATTCAGGGCAAAATTTATTTGTATTGGGATGAATTTATCCAGAAAGGTAGACAATTCATTTATAAAACCTTTCATACCTATATCATGGAATGGGCGAGTTGTTTACTGTGCCATGTAATCGTGAAAGGAATATACTGACACAAGATGTTATAAAATGCTGTTGTTTATGAACACCACAACCAAATTATTTATTTTACATAAAGAGGTCCATAAATACACTAATTCTAAAATCGACAACATTGTACTATCAAATAATTAACGATTATGACATGCACATCTCTCCACTAAAACATGTTAAAACTTGGACAGCGGAAGGCTTTAAATGATAAAAAAACTATATTCCTTACTCATTTAGCTATTCGTTTTGTCGTGAACACGAACTGTTTCATGTCTGTTCAGAGATATAAACAAAACACAACAACAGCTACATACTGTATAACCATTGATTTAGGAAATTGGTTAATAATAAGAAATCGCTTACGTAACTATTGCTTAACCAGAATCTACATATATATAAACCGAGACATTCCTTACGTAACTTTACAAACATCTGTTACTTTTTCTGTAATGAAGAAGGGTATGAGAAAAAACGTTAATCTTGTGGTATGTTATGGCTTCCATTCTGTCTAAAACATCAATTCAGGCTTATATAACTATCATATCAGACTGTAAGTTTTTGTAAGAAAGATCAACTTCTAACAGATACATTGGATATCTAGTATAAATGCTTGCTCGGGCGAATGTTATAATTACAACTCCAAATGAATGAAAACTTTTTGTAAATAATATTATACATTTAAATACCAAGAAAGTTTGGTATCAGTTATATTATGCAATGTTGTAATTGCAATTCCAAATGAATGCGAAGCTAAAGTGTAGACAGTATTGATATTTACGATATTACTATAATCTATCATTCAAATGTCAAGAAAATCTTAAGCTCTCTCTGTACTTGCAGATCTAAACAAACCAATGCTAAGCTAAACCTGGCCTTAATGTTTGTAGCCTATTTATGTCACGAAAATCTATTATTATTTATTACAAAATTTTTAACTGAACATCAACAATACGATAATTTTTTTCAACTCTTAAAGGTTATTTGTACACAGTATAATCTTTTAAATATCTTGACATTTATAATCACGTATTTGAATGTCAAGAAACTTTAGTATCATTTATTTCAAATTACTTCTTTGTACAATGTAATGTAAAACAAGGTAATAATTGAAACTCCAAATACTTACAAAATACTTATAGTAAGTGATAACATATATAAATGCATAGGTTATAAATTATATAATCTTGTCTTCAAATGTTGAAAAATAGATCCATTAAAGACCCATTTAATGCGGCCTTACTTCCCTGGTGGAAGTTCAAGTGTCTAACCTGACTTGTCAGTTCCAAAGTTTTTACTTTGCCCCTGGATTGTGATTCGGACATGGATTAGTATGTTTTTTATTAATGCCTAATGCTTCTTAGTATAATTTTTGTAAGAAATACAATACCAAATTAATGCAAATATTACTTGTAAACAGTATAACTATTTAAATACCTCGACATTTACACGTTTTAGAATGAGAAAGTCAAGATCATATAGTATAATTGAATTCTAAATCCTTCCTTATACAATGCTTAATTGTTATTCCAGATTAAAGTAGACGGTATCATTATATTAAACATACCATAATTTTTATTTCTATAATCTTGTGAATGTCAAGATGATCCAGCAATATTAAATTCTAAATGTTTTCTTGTGTTATATAATAATTGCATCTTTCGATGAATGAAAAACTGATAATTTTAGATAGTGTTACATTAAAACTATATTCAGTTTCTATAATCTTATGTTAAGGCACCTAGTATCACTTGGTTCAAATTATGATTCCTTGCACAAATGTAATAATGCAGCTACAAATTAATGAAATCTTACTCGTAGACAGAGTTATTACATACAATGTATTGGTATTAGTTTATATAATCATGTGTTTGAATGTCAAGAAAATGTATAATTCAATTCAAAATGCTAACATGTGCAAATGTAAAAGTACCATTTCCAAATGAATGAAAATTTACTTGTAGAGAGCATTGACTTTTATGTTCCCTTAATGTTTATTATGCCGCCTTAGAACATAAAAAATTATATTATCATCTTATTCAAAAAGCTTTCTTGTATAAATTGGTTTCCATTTTATAATCATGTGTCGAGAACAAGAATTACCATTCAACTCAAAATGCTTCCTTTTGCAAATTGTGATAATTGCTACTCTATATTATGAATGGTTTTTTGTGTGTGTAAACAACATTAGCATTCAAAATACTCCAAATGAACACAGAGTTTATTTGACGACAGTGTTCACATTTATACTTTCCTTATGTCTATAATTAGTACGGCAGAATGTCAGAGGATCTAGTATTATCTTTTTTAAAATGCTTCCTTGTACAAAGTAATAATTTGCAACTCAAAATGTGCGTTAACGATATGAACATTTAAACTTCTTCTTGGTCTATTATCTCATTTCCAAACGTCGCGAAACTCTAGTATGATTTAATACCTGCTCCCTTGTACAATGTAATATCAACAACTCCAAAAAACTTTAACTACCTAAACACAATATTATGTAATTGAAAATAGATTGAATTGGGTTTTTATATTTTCGTTCTAGAATGTAAGAAAATCACTTTTATTATAAAATACTCCCTTGTAAACTGTAATCAAAAACGTATAAAGGCCTGCGTTAAAACCGTAGTAACATTTAAATGACATAAATAATTCAAAAACAGGTCAATTATCTCATTTACAAATGTCACGAAACTCGAATATTATTTAATACAAACTGCTTTCTTGTACAATGCAATGGCTACAACTCCAAAGAATTACCTATAAACAATATTATGTAATTGAAAATGCATCGGATTCGGTATTTTTACTTCCGTTTCGGGATATAATAAAATCACTTTTACTTAAAACGCTTCCTTGTAAAATAATGTAATTGTAATAAAAACGAATTAAAGTCTGTGTTAAAACAATAGTGATATTTAAATGCAATGAATATGTAGAACCAAGTTTTTGATTGTAAGAAATATAGCGTTATTTAATACAAAATGCTAACCTGTAGATGGTATTAGTTGTAGAATATAACGTAACACCAACCATCCCACTTATTTGTAAATTTTAACATTTAAATCATGTATCTAGGTTCATGTTCAAAGATTGAGAATTCCAAAGATAACATGTAGATGATATTAAATAATTACTTCAAGGCAACCTATATGGATTTAGTTACAAGTTGTTTCTTGACCACTAACCATTTCGCTGATTTGTACATTTAGTATTTAAATCAAGACTTTGGTTTCATAATGTCGTGACTCTGTTCGATGTCACTCAAATCACAATCGCAAAGACAAAGTAAAAACTTTAAAACTAATAATTGAATTAAATTATCTAATCTTCCATTGAAGAAGTGCTGCCGCGCGCTCCTGGAAAAACCTCCTGTTAAGCTAGATACACCCAACGCGTGTAAAATCAGAATTAAGCATGAAAGGACCATGAACATATGTAACTAGAAATTAATCTAAAAAAACAAAGACAAACGTGGAATCCAATCCAGACTTCTCCCTGATATATATTACTATATACCTTATAAACAGCTATATATTCTTTCGGGCACAAAACCAACCGCCTCTCTATAGACTAACATTAGTTCTTTTGATTGATTCAACAGTCGCGAGAATGTAAAATAAGAGGAGATCGTTGATTAGGGTTTAAATTACTACTATTTTTGACCGACGAACTTTTTTTCTGTAAGGCAGAAATAGATATTGATAGACAGAAGGTGTGTTGTCCATTATTTCTGTATATGCCTCTCTGAAGTGCTGTATACTATATATAATGTTAAGTTGTGATAATAGATAATATTTGTTTTGGCTGATGTTTGTGAAATCAAGAACAGTAAACAAACACCGAATGAAAATAGAAAATTAAACAGGTTTAGCATACATATAGGGCAATTGCGATACAGGTCTATAATAAAACTCATAAATATCGAGCTCTATATTTGCATTTGACAACAAGCAGTTCAACATTGAACACAGCAAATAACAAGTGAGTGGTAAAGCAGCTTAACAAGAGAGCAAAAGACTAAAACATACAGCGATTATGTGGGTTTAAATAGACTTGACTGAAAAGAGATTATCTGTCGTCTACACTTTTTTTATCAAATAATGGATTCGATTGGGTTTCCTTTAATAAACACTTACAGAATAGTGTCTTCAGTAATCTTTAACCTTGTACGCGAATATAATAATCTTTCCGACAACTTGACTTCAGAAAATACAAATTAGGATTTTCATCGGTAAACGCCTTTTGACACTGATTAGTTAAGTAATTTGGCTGAAAACAGAGTGTTTTTTCTCTACAATACTTATAAAATAGCAATTTTGTTAAGATTCTTTTTACACGTCACTAACACGGAAGTGTCGTCTGTAGTTTTTGTTTTAAACTTGTACGAGAACATAAGAATTTTTCAGACAACTAGACTTCAGAAAACAAACATTAAGATTTGCTCGGTAACGCTGGTTGATAGACAAAAATCCAACATTGATCGATTCAGCTGATTTTGATAAGTTTAAAGTTTACGATACTTTTTCATTTAATAAAATTGAAGTGACAAACTAGAGATTTCTAAAAAAAGATTCGTCTTTAACAGTTTTTTGTTGTCAATAGACTCATATATAAGTCGCATTTGTACCAGCATAATGAAGTGAGTACAAACTCTCCGACAACTAGACCTAAAAATTTCACTAGAAACGACTGACTATCATATCAGTCGAATTGGTGCAGATATAATTATCACATCATATAATTGTCGGAGTATTGATAAATTATAATCCCTTCTTCTGACGACCAATAGACAGGTCTCAATACCGTAGCATTACTAACAATATCATTTAGATAAGAAATTACATTCTATTTATGTGTATTCAATTGGTATTATGAATAAAATAAAAAACAAACACATCAATACATACCGACATCACAATTCCAAAGCAAAGTTAAAATAAGCGTAAACACGTGAACTACCACCAGGTAAGAGAGGTCGAGTGCTCCGTACGTGTAAGCATTTCTGTTTAGCTAGTCAGTGATAGCAAGTTCAGCATGCATTCAAAACTTCAAAACTATCGCCCAATACAGATCATTGAAGTTATCTTCTCGTTTAATAATAAGCATGTATAGACTAGTGGTTGACAAAAGATGAATAGGTACATTCATAGTACTATAACCACACCACTTTAACTCTTGTGCCTATCCGTATCTAGAGTTCGAAAATTAATGGTCCCAACCGTGGTTTTTTTAAATTATCTTGTTTTCAACCATTAGCTTTTTCTGTGTTATTGATAATGTCGGCAGTTGCCAGGTTGCGATTTTATTAATGCCCGTTTTTTAAAGAATTTTATATATATTTGAAACCTGAAGAGGCTTCGGTGGCCGAGTGATCTAAAGAGTTGCATAGGATTACATCGCCACTCAACGCCTAGGTTTGAATCCAATTTGATGCTAGTCTGAACTAAACTGACCTCGTCTGTAGAAATGAAACAAATCATGACGTAAAATAAAAATCTGTCTCTCTGAAACACGAAATTACATTGACAAACGCAATATTCCTTTCTCATAAAATAGCTTTTTCTCGAAAATACTTCCTTATTAACAAACTTTTCCCATGGATTATTTACAAGTGATTATTTCTTTAACATAGCATGATTACATGAGAAGGATTTAACTGGAAACATACATATTTTATTTAATAAGTTATATTCTGTAAACCAATAAGTTCTACTCTTGATACAACCTATGAAATGTGATCTATGTAATTAAATGAAATGAATCTAATTACTTATTATACCAGTTTAATTTTACAGCACTAGACGGCCGTTTCGGAATACAATTCTTCATCAGTAGTGCTTGGAGCAACATTATGAAACCAAAATTATTTTGAAGATGTTGAAAAGCTACCCAAAATATATTTTACCAAATTAAATTAAAGAAATACTTTGCATGAGGGAGTATACCTTAGTTTTTGAGAAATTTCAAATTTTAATTTAAAGGAAATTTAGACAATTATAGTATATTTCTGACAATAATACGTAATAATAAACTATTACATGAACGATAAAATCACTTGAGTTGAATCGATCAAAATGACATTAATATAACAGAATCAAGTCTTGTAGTTCAATACTTCTTTCCTTATCAATTCTTATTAGATATGTATTTGTATATTTGTTTTTGATTATTTTATACCTTATCGTTCTAGAGGAAGCATGCGGCCCCATTTCGTTTTGGAAGTTAACTTGTAGATCTTATTTTTCAAAGTTTTCACTTTGCTTTGACCCTGTTTAAGGCATAAACTTCTATGTTTGTGTTTCAAATTATCATTAATATTATTTAATATCTATACATATTATCCTGTTTACAAAATTCTCTTTTGAGAGGTTATTCTTAAAGAAACGAGAATACACGAGTTGATATTTACTGGATATTATATATGTTATTGCCTATGTAATTTGTAAACCAATAGGTCTACTCTGATTGCAAAATGTCGAACGTGATCTGTATAATAGATGATTTGTGTTTGATGTATTATGCGTAAAGATATTACATAAAGGATATAATTTAGAGAATGATATTAATAGTGCAAATTTAAGTGCGAAATAGAAATTGAAATGTATTAGAAGAATATTGTATATATATATATTTTTTTTCGATTCATAAGGTCAACTATCTGGCACCGTTTTCAGTCAGCCTTCAGTATAATGACTCTTCTCTAGCTTAAATTGGATGTCAGATGCAAGTTGATTTTCATGCATTCATGTATATATTTTCCTAGGCGCATTTGAAAGCTGGAAAGACAAAAGCAATGTTAAATTTAATGTATGGATCATTCAACACAACTCAGATCAAGCCTCGTACTTACTCAAGTGCTATGAGTAATTAGTCCGCCATCACAACCGCTTGCAGATTTAGCATCGCATCGTGTTTTGATGAAAAGGAAATAATTAAATATTTTCCATTAATGGAGAATATTGCTGAGGTAAGATAAAACTGTTGCTGAGATAAGATAAACATACAAAGATTCCGCTAAATTACCTACTGGAATAAGATGGTATAAATTATTTATTTTACAAAAACGTGGTCTATAAATACACAAATTCTAAAATCTAAAAAATGTTTCTATCAGTTTATTAACAAATGTTTCTATCAGTTTATAAATTTGAGATGCACATCTTCCCCATACCACATGTTACAGGGGCAGCGGAACGCCTAAAAGGAAAAAAAACGTTCTTTAATCATTCAACAGTTCGTTGTCGTAAACATGAACTGTTTCATGTCTGTTTAGAGAAATTAAATCAACCACAACAACTAAATACTGTCATCCATTGATTTAGGAGATTGGGTAATAATAAGAAATCGCTTACGTAACGACCGATTAATTAGTATTAATTTATATAAACCGAGACATCCCTTACGTAACTTTATAAAAACATGTTACTTTTTCTGTAATCAAAAAGGGTAGGAGAAAAATCGTTAATCTTGAAGTATGAATAACTATCATGTCAGACTAAGTTTTTTTAAAAAAAAAGATCAACGTCTAACAGTTACGATGAAGATCTAGTAGAAATGTTTGCTAGGGCAAATGTTATGATAACAACTTCAAATAGATGACAACGTTTTGTAAATAATATTATACTATCATACATTTAAACGTCAAGAAAGTTTGGTATCAGTTATATTACGCAATGTAATAATTGCATTTCCAAATGAATGCGAAGCTTAAGTGTAGACAATATCATATTGATATTTACAATATTACTATAATCTATCATTCAAATGTCAAGAAAATCTGAAGCGATTCCTTATCCTTGCAGATCCAAATGAATGAATGGATGCTGATCTAAACCTGGCCTTTATATTTATAGCCTTGGTTTTTACAATGCCGAGAAAATATATTATTATTTAATACAAATTTTAACAAAACATCAACAGTAAAATATTTGTTTATTCCAACTCTTAAACTAACAAAAACAGTCTAACCTTTTAAATATCTTGGCATTTATAATCACGTATTTGGATGTCAGAAAAACTTTAGTATCATTTATTTCAAACTGCTTCTTTCTACAATGTAATATAAAACAATGTAATAATTGGAGCTCCAAATGCTTGCCAAATCTTTATAGTCAGTGCCATCATACATAAAATACATAAGTTATGAATCTTGTCTTCAGATGTTGAAAAATCACCTAATTTAATGCCTAATACTTCCTTTTATAATTATTGCAAGAAATGCAAAACCAAATGAATGCAAATGTTACTAGTAAACAGTATAACTATTTAAATACTGGTGCAGTTACACGTATCAGAATATCAAGATCATATAGTATAATTAAATTCTAAATCCTTCCTTATACAATGCATTAATTGTAATTCCAGATGGAAGCAGACGATACTATTACGTTAAACATATCATAAGTTTTATATATAAAATCTCGTGTTCGAATGTCAAGAAGATCTAGCAATATTAAATTCTAAATTTTTTTTGTGTTATATAATAATTGCATCTTTCGATGAATGAAAAGCTGATAATTTTAGACAGTGTTACATTAAAGCTATATCCAATTACTATAATCTTATGTTAAAGGCACCTAGTATCACTTTATTCAAATTATGTTCCCTTGCACAAATGTAAAAATGCAGCTACAAATGAATTCTTACTCGTAGACACAGTTATCACATATAATGTATTGGTTTTGGTTTAGTTTATATAATCATGTGTTCGAATATCAAGAGAATGTATTATGATTCAATTCAAAATGCTAGCTTTTACAAATGTAAAAGTACTAACTCCAAATGACTGAAAACTTACTTGTAGAGAGTATTGACTTTTATGATCCCTTGTTTATTATGCCGCCCTAGAACATCAAGAAAATCTATTATCATCTTATTCAAAAAGCTTCCTTGTATAAATTGGTTTCGATTTATTTTATCATGTGTCGAGAACAAGAATTACCATTCAACTCAAAATGCTTCCTTTTGCAAATTGTGATAATTGCTACTCTATATGATGAATAATTTTTTGTGTAAACAACATTAGCATTCAAAATACTACAAATGAACACAGAGCTTATTTGACGACAGTGTTTACATTTATACTTCCCTTATGTTTATAATAAGTATACTAGAATGTCAGACAAATCTAGTATTATCTTTTTTAAAATGCTTCTTTGTACAAAGTAATAACTTGCAACTCAAAATGTGTGTTAACGATATGAACATTTAAACTTCATCTTGGTCTATAATCTCATTTCCATATGTCACAAAACTCTAGTATGATTTAATACAAACTGTTCCACTTGTACAATGCAATATCAACAACTCCAAATAACTTAAATTACCTATACACAATATTATGTAATCGAAAATAAATTGAATTTGGTTTTTATATTTTCGTTTTGGAAGGTAAGAAAATCACTTCCTTGTAAAATGTAATTGCGATCAAAAACTTATAAAAGCCAGCGTTTAAACAGTAGTAACATTTACATGACATAATAACTTAGAAAGTGTTTGAATGTAAAACATGAAGCGTTATTTATAGAAAATGCTAATCTGTAGATGGTGTAAATTGTAGAATATGACACAAACCATCCCACTTATTTGTAAATTTTAGCATTTGCAATATGTATCTAGATTTATTTCGAGTTCAAAGGTCGAGAAATGCAAAATTAACATTTAGATGGTATTAAATAATTACTGAAGGTAAGTAGGTGGAATAAGTTTCAGTTTTAATCTTAACCACTAACCATTTTGCTGAAATGTACATTTAAGTATTTAAATCGAGTGTTTCAGTTTCCTTATGTCGTGGTTAAATGTCGTAATTCTCTACTATGTCAATTAAACACAATTACAAACATTTATGTTCAAATCACAATCCCAAAAGCAAATTAAAAACTTTGAAAATTTGTAAATGAATTTAAATACTTAAAATCCCATTGGAGAGGAAGTGGTGCCGTGTGCACATAAAAGGTAAGCACCTCCTGTTAAGCTAGATACACTAAAGGCGTGTGAAATCAGAATGTAGCATGAAAGGAGCATGACATTTTCTAAATAAATTTAAAGACTTGAAATTTAATTGGAGAAGACGTGTTGTCGTGTGCACCTGAAAGGTAGGATCCTCCTTAATAGATACATCAAAGGCGTGTGAAATCAGAATTAAGAATGAAAAAGGACCATGGACTTATGTAACTTAAAAATTGTTATAAAAAGACAACGTGTAATCTAATCAAGATTAGATAACATGAAACCAGACGAATAGTTGATTAAGGTGTAAATTACTACGATTTTGACCGACGAATTTTTCTGTTAAGAGAAATAGATTGATAGACAGAAGGTGTGTTGTCCATTAAAACTGCATATATCGCTCTGAAGTGCAGTATACTATATAATATTAAGATTTGATAATAGATAAAATTTGTTTTTGATCAGGTTGGGGTATTCAAGAACAATAAAACGGAACCGAATGAAATAAGAGATTAAGATAGGGTTAAAATATATGGAAACCAATTATGATATAACTCCCTAGCCTTTTGAGTTCGGTCGACAAAAGGGTCAAGGTGTTCCTTTTTACATAGATCTTAATAACTGGTTGGCTTGGTACCAGCATTAAAATGGTCTACGGTGTAAACAATTCGCCCAACACTAAATTCGCCCCGTTACATTCGACCCCACTTTCAACAAATTCACCCCATGTCAAATCCTGCCACGTTTTGAAAATTCGCCCCCACTGTCAAAATTTCCCCTGTCAAATTCGCCCCCAACTTTTAAAAATCGTCTTCTTTCATTGAGATTTTAAAAGTAACATAAAATGTTTTTTACGACCTCGGATATGCCAAACTTGCTGCAAAAATTATTTATAAATGTGTATTGTTTTTATTGCAATTTTTTGTCACGCATTCATAATGCAAAATACATTGACTAAATTCGCACCTCGGACATGACATGAATTGGTGATTTTCAGAATTCCTATGTAACATTATAATATATTCATAACAATGGGATACGGTGATATGAAAATATTTAACGTTTACTGAAGATAACATTACAGCATAAGAGTATTGATAGATTACATCGTTGGTGGAAATCAGTAAACACAATTTTGTCAACATACCACGCGCTCCTTACTAAAACAATATTTCTGTTCCTGGCAACATCAAATGCATTCTTCACTTGAACGCTTCTTCTGTGTCGGTATTTATTTTAATACAATTTTTTTTTGTCAGAAGCAACATTGACAGCGTTTAATAATACAATTAATAAATATAAAGTGAATATATATGAAGTTCAATCCAGTATTAAATAGACGTACTAATGTGTTTCATTGCTAAATAACATTATTTTTAATTTGATTTTTATAAAAAAAAATAAAATAAAAAATAATTTGTTATATTATCATTGGGAAAAATGAGACGATATTGATAAAGGCAATTTTGACAGTTGGGGCGAATTTGCAAGAAGTGAGGCGATTAATTGGGAATTTACCATGGGGGCGAATTGACTTGAATTCACGGTGTACATCTGCGACTGTACTAGCCCTCCTTTACGTGTGCCAGTTGTGCAAGGCAAATCAACATTTAATTATTCTTAGAAACAAACATCTGTTCATGTGGCATTGGCCTTCAAGAGGATATAGATGTATGATGTTAGCCCAAAGTGTATATTAATAAGTTTTTTTACCATGTAACCTTAATTGTTATGGTTAATTAATACATCATACTTCGTTGTTGCTTATTATATGCGCAAAATCATTCTTTTTTCAAAGGTGGCTATATATTGAACACTGGTTTTAAAAAAAAACAGAACAGATGAAGCCTTCCAATAGTATTACACATTGGATAGTTAATCTAGTGTCTTGCTTAAATTCTGTATTTAGGAGTTTTATAGTCAATGTTTCTAATGTTTTTTGTGTCTTTTTCTCTCTATTTTGTTCATGTTTTGGCATATTAAGACAAACGCATACCACCTTAAAGAAAATGACACAAGTGATAAAACTCCCGATAATTAAAGATAAACATAATTATGTTGGGAATATTTTGAACTTGAACGGTCACTGTGGTGTGGTCATAATACAATTGGATGGATCACAACCATACTATTTACAATCGATAGAATAGTGCTCATATTTAAAGCTTTATTCAGCCAATGATGCAACATCTATTATACTAATATGTTGTAGTAAGTTTTGATTGTGTAAAACTTGGAAAAAGCATTCATTTGAACCAAATTCATACAAACTAATGCATGTCTTACTGTCTGAATATGATCGAGCACCAGTGGAAATATCCATTGGTATGGTCCCCAACCATCATACTTATCTTACAAACTAAGTTGCATTGGTAAAACAAAAATCTCTTCACACATCTATATATCGTATCTAAGATAACGTATTCCAATGTGTACCCAAACTAATAAATCAAAGACGACATAGATAACATGAGGATAGACAATTGATCATGTTTGCGTGTTGTAAATGTAGATATATCTGTCGTTTTTCACGCTATGTGTCGTAAAACTGATGCATTTTAGCTCTCAAGTTTCCCCTCTTATGTTCGTGTTTAGAACCAGTATAATAATTGCATCCGGAAACAGCATAATTTACATATTACGTCGAAATCAATCAGACCTTGTGAATAAAGTATGAAAAGATTAAGCCTATAAGGGTGTTTTTTTATTTTTATGAACACCTATTTTCTAGCTCAGTAGCTTTTTATTGTTATGCAACTATCCATCCAAAATAAGTTGTGTGCAATACTACATTCTAGAGATAAATAAATTGCGATTTTCAAATTTATAAAGCATTATTTGAGAATATTTCTACGAATTAGTCAAATAGCGGATTTTTCTTGCTTGTGTGTTACTGAGTTGCTCCGAAAAGTTTTTAAGCCATGTAATATAATTTATCATTTGCACGACCAGCAAACATCTCGAGTGATATATATAATGCAATTAGGTATATTAATGTTAATGATACTAATAATATAATTATTAATTTTAATAACAATAATAATAATAATAATAAAAAGTATATTGGAGATTAAGAAGACATGGTTCGATAAACCTCAACCGAATTAGGGATGGAACACTGTTTGATTTGCATGATTAACTGTGGTTCATCTTCATGAAACCAGCTATTGCAAACGATTTACGTGATCTATTGTTTTGTGTCATCAAGCGGGATATGGTAAGCTATTTTGTTTTCTTTATCATCTTTGGTTTTGTCTATGATCAAGCTATTTTCAGAGATTTAATTCTTTATGCTATCTTTGGGTGTATTTGAAACATAATATATTACTTCCGATGCTGCTAAGCAGTTTTATAGCATACTTGATAACGAAGGAAATTATTCTATAACCGTTTTTTAACGACAAATCAGATTAACACCCAACCCTAACCTGACCAATTAAGTTTTTTGTTGAAAGCCATTAGTAACCTTTCCGGTAACATAAATTTCGAATATTTGCATTCCTCTTAATTTTGGATATTGCTAGCCAATATAAATGAAACGTCTGCAATCGCTCTATATTGTTTAGTGTTAGAAACTGTACGTTTGATTGCCTTATGTTTATTTTCGTTTTCTAGAACGATTTATAGAATCAACGACTTCAATGTAAGGGAAAATATCTTGCCGCATGAAGCGTGAATCACTATTGTTACACTCTACATTTGCTTTATAAGATTTGAAGCCGATAAATAATTATTTCTATCTACATTGTCTTTATTAATTGGTACCATATCACAGTATGTTGTTGTACTTTTCCAACTGTAACCAGACTTAATGAAGCGTTGACTTTTGATCTGAAATATTCACTTAATAAATAAAAGATATACATACATATCCATGTTCAAATCACGATCCATATCTGTCGTCTCATATATAAGTCGCATTTGTGCAAGCATAATGAAGTGAATACAAACTCTCCGACAACTTGACCTCAGATTGTCATCAATAACCACTGACTATCATATAAATCGAATTGGTGCAGACATAATTATCACGTTATATAATTGTCGGAGTAGTGATAAATTACAACTCCTTCTTCTGACGCCCCTTATACTGGTTTCAATACCATTACTTTAATCAAAACGTCATATAGATAAGAAATTACATTATATTTATGTGTTTTTCAATCGGTATTATGAAATAAATAAAAAACAAACGCACCAATACATGGCCTAATCACTATACATAACCAAAATGAAAATAGCTTGAACACGGAAACTACCACCAGGTAAGAGATGTTGTGTGCTCCGAAAGCGTAAGCATTTTTGTTAAGCTAGTCAAGAATAGCAAGATCACGAACTATTCAACACTATCGTCCACTTCAGATCATTACCGTTATCTTCTCGTTTAATAATGAGCATTTATAGACTAGGGATTGACAATAGATGAATATTAATCTATTGTCAACCACTAGTACTATAACCACGCCACTTTAACTCCAGTGTCTGTCAGTATCTATAGTTCTAAAATCGATGGTTCCAATGTGATTTTTTTGCATTATCTTGTTTTTAACTTGTTTCGTATTATTGATAACGTCGGCCGTTGCTAGGTTGCGATTTTTTATACTTTTTTAAAAAATATATTTTTGAAACCTCAAGAGGCTTCGGTTTCCAAATGACCTAAAAAGTTGCATATGATTACATCGCCACTCACCGCATAGATTCGAATCCAATTTGAAAAATTTCTTGACGTAAAACACCCTCTCCCTGAACCCCGCAAATACATTGACAAACCCAATATTTCTTTATAGAACTTTTCCTCGAAAATACTTCCCTATTAGCAAACCTTTCCATAGATTATTTACGACTGATTATTTCTTTAACAAAACATGATTATATAAGATGGAATTTAGGAGAAACATACATGTTTTATTTAAGTTGTTATATTTTAAAAACTTTTTGGATTACTCTGGATACAACATATAAAACGTGATCTATGTAATTAAATGATTTGTGTCTGAGCTATTATATGTAAAACTATTTCATAAACGATAGAAACACTTTAGTGGAATCGACCAAAATGATATTTATATAACTGTAATAAGTCTTTTATTTCTATACACCCTTATTAGACATGTATTGGTATGTTTTTTGTGAATTATTTCATACGTGACATGTGTATTTAGCTGCTAAACAGGAGGTGCTTACTGTTTTGGGAGAAGCATCCGGCCTCACTTTCTTTTTGGAAGTTCACTTGTATAACTTTTTTTGAAAGATTTGACTTTGCTTTTAATCATGTTTTGACATGGAATTTTATTTTTGTGTTTTGAATTATCATTAAGATTATTTAATATGTTTACGTAATATCCCATTAACAAAATATCCCATCAATCTTTTATGAGAGGTTACTTCTTTAACTAGACATGAATACACGAAAAAACATATAAATGTTATTGACTATGTAATTAAAAAACCAGTACGTTCTACTTTAAATACAAAATGCAGAACGGGATCTATGCAATTATATTTGTGTCTGACATATTATTACATAAGGGATAAAATGGCTTTAAGTAGAATAAATCAAAATGTAATTTATATATTAGAAATAATTCTGCAAATATAAATGCAAAATTAAAATTAAAATTTGAATGTATTAGAAGAATATTTTAAATCTATTTTTCCGATTCACAAGGTCAACCATTTGGCACCGTTTTCGGTTACCGACAGTATAATGACTCTTCTTCAGCTTGAATTGGAGGCAGTTGCAAGTTGACTATCATGCAAACATTTTCCTGTACGCATTTGCAAGCTGAAGAGACGACAGCAATGTTGAAATAAATGTATAGATCATTCAATACAACTCAGACCAGGACTCATACTCACATGAGTAATTAGTCCGCCATCATAACCACTTTCAGATGTAGCATCGTGTTATTATAAAAAGGAAATAATAAAATATTTTCCATTATTGAAGACAAAATTGTTGCTGGGATAAGATAAACATACAAAGATTCCACTAAATTATTTACTGAAACAAGATGGTATAGCATGATGTTATTCATGAAGACCACAACATAATTACTTATTTTACATAAAGCGATTCATTAATACGAAAATTCTTAAACCACAAATATTGTACTATAAAAAATAATGATTCCGACATGCACATCTTTTCCATCAATATTTTTGACAACGGAACGCTTAAAAGGATAACAAATATTTCTTACTCATACAGCAGTTTGTTTTTTGTCGTAAACATGAACTGTTTCATGTCTCTCCAGAGATATTAAATTAAACACAACAACAAATTACTGTACAACCATTGATTTAGGAGATTGGGTTGAGTTTTTATTAGAAATCACTTACAAAACCAATGATTAATTAGTATCTACAATTTATATAAACCGAGACATCCCTTACGCATCTTCACAAAAATCTGTTACTTTTTCTGTAATCAAGAAGGGTAGAAGAAAAATCGTTAATCTTGAAGTATAATATGAATTTCATTATGTTTAAAACATCAATAGCCCAGGCTTATTGACTATCATGTCAGATGATAGTCTGTAAGTTTTTTTTAAGAAAGATCAACGTCTTACAGTTACGATGAATAACCAGTAGAAATGCTTGCTCGGGCGAATGTTATAATTACAACTTCAAATGAATGAAATGTTTTTGTAAATAATCAAATACATTTAAATGCCAAGAGCAGTTTGCTATCAGTTATACTATGCAATTTCAAATGAATGCGAAATATTGATATTTACAATATTGTTATAACCTATCATTCAAATGTCAAGAAAATCTTAAACGCTTCCTTATCTTTGCAGATCCAAATGCATGAATGTTAAGATAAACCTGACCTTAATGGTTATAGCCTACGGTTTTTTAAATGTCAACAAAATCTATTATACTTATTTAATACAAAATTTTACTTGAGCATCAACAATGTAATACTTGTTTATTCTAACTCTTAATTTATCAAAGATTGCTTGTAAACCGTATAACCTTTTGAATAATTACGTATTTAGATGTCAAGAAACTTTAGTGTCATTTATTTCTAACTGCTTCTTTGTACAATGTGATGTAAAGCAACGTAATAATTGCAATTCCAAATGCTTCCAAAATACTTATAGTCAGTGATAATATACATTTGATACATAGGTTATAACTTATATAATCTTGTCTTGAAATGCTGAAAATATCAAGACTCATTAAATGCGGCCTCACTTCCCTGGTGGAAGTTCACGTGTCTAACCTAACTTGTTAGTTCCAATAGTTTTACTTTGCTTCTGGATTGTGATTCGGACATGGATTAGTATGTTAGTTTTTTATTAACGCCTAATGCTTATTTGTATAATATATGTAAGAAATGCAAATGTTTTTGTACTGCAAACAGTATACTAAATACCTCAACATTAACACGTATTAGCACGTCAAGATATATGATATAATTTAATCCAAAATCATTCCTTATACAATACATTATTAGCAATTTCATATGAAAGCAGACGATATCATTACATTAAACATAATATAAGAAGATCTAGCGATATTTAATTTCAAATGTTTTCTCGTGTAATATAATTACTGCATCTTGAAATGAATGAAAATCTGATAATTTAAGACAAAAGTACATAACCTGAATTCATTTTCTATAAATTAATGTTAAGGCACCTAGTATCACTTTATTCAAAATACGAGTATGTTACCTTGCACAAATGTAATAATGCAGCTATAAATGAATGAATTCTTACACGTAGACAGTGTTATCATTGGTTTTGATTTATATAATCATGTGTTCGAATGTCAAGAAAATGCATTATTCAATTCAAAAGGCTAGCTTTTACAAATGTAATAGTACCAACTCTAAATGAATGAAAACTTACTTGTAGAGAGTATTGACTTTTATGTTCTCTTTATGTTTACAATGCCGCGCTAGAACACCAATGGAATCTAGTATCACCTTTTTATGCTTCCTTGTATAAATTGATTTCGATTTTATCATCATGTGTCGAGAATTATCATTTAATTCAAAATGCTTCCTTTTAAAAATGTTATAAATGCTTCTCTATATGATGAGGTTTTTTTTGTGTAGACAGCATTTACATTTAAAATACTCCAAATGAACACAGAGCTTAGTTGACGGCAGTGTTTACATTTATACTTCACTTATGTTTATAATAAGTATGGTAGAATGTCAGAGGATCTAGTATTATCTTTTTTAAAATGCTTCCTTGTACAAAGTAATAATTTGCAACTCAAAATGTGTGTTAACGATATGAACATTTAAACTTCTTCTTGGTCTATTATCTTATTTTCAAACGTCACGAAACTCTAGTATGATTTAATACAAACTGCTTCCTTGTACAATGCAATGGCTACAGCTCCAAATTATTTACACTACCTATACAATATTATGTAATCGAAAATAAATTGAATTGGGTTTTTATATTTTCGTTCTGGAATGTAAGGAAATCACTTTTATTATAAAATACTCCCTTGTAAACTGTAATCAAAAACGTATAAAAGCCTGCGTTAAAACAGTAATAACATTTACATGACATAAATAATTAACAAATGTTTGAATGTAAAAACACGTAGCGTTATTTAATACAAAATGCTAATCTTCAGATGATATTAGTTGTAGGATATGACGTAACACGAACCATCCCACATATTTGTACATTTTAGCATTTATATAATGTATCTAGGTTTTATTTCGAGTTCAAAGGTCAAGAAATGCAAAATTAACATGTAGATGGTATTGAATAATTACTGAAAGGCAACTTCTAGGTGCAATAATTTGCAGTTTTAATCTTCACCACTAACCATTTCGCTGAAATGTACATTTAACTATTTAAATCAAGTGTTTCGGCTAATAATGTCGCGATTAAATGTCGAAAATCTCTACTATGTCAATCAAGCACAATTATAAAGATTTATGTTCAAATCACAATTCCAAAAGCAAAACATTTGTAAATGAATTTAAATACTTAAAATCCCATTGGAGAAGAAGTGGTGCCGTGTGCACATGAAAGGTAAGAACCTCCTGTTAAGCTAGATAACTATTTAAAGCCGTGTGAAAGTAGAATGTAGCATGAAAGGACCATGAACTTATGTAACTTAGAAATTGTTCTGAAAAAAACCAAAGGCAACGTGTAATCTAATCAAGATAAAATAAAATGAGACAAGACGAAACGTTGATAAAGGTGTTAATTACTACGACGAAAATTTTTCTGTTAGAAGGAATAGATTGATAGACGGAAGGTGTGTTGTACATTAATAATGCATATATTGCTCTGAAGTGCAGTACAATATATAATATTAAGTTGTGAAAATAGATAGTATTTGTTTTGGCTGATGCTGGTGTAATCAAGAACAATAAACAGGAACCGAATGAAATTAGGAACTAAGACAAGGTAAACAGATTTAGAAGCCAAATATGATAAAGCTCTCCCGCCTGTTGAGCTAGGTCGACAACAAGCCTTAAGGTATTTCTTTTTTTTTCATAGATCTTTATAGCTGGTTGGCTTGGTACCAGCCTTAGAACTGAATGGTCAACAATATACATCTGCGACTGCACTAGCCCCTTTCCGTTTGCCAGTTGTGCAAGGTAAATCAGCATTTAATCTTTCTTAGAAACAAACGTCTACATCATGGGGCATTAGACTCTAATAGCATATATACATGTATAATGTTACCCAAAAGTGTATATGTATACGTATTTTACCATGAAACACATTTATTTCCGTGCTTAACTTATACCTGATACTGTTGTTCCTTTATGATATGCTTAAAAATTATTGTTTTATTTCAAATGTACCTATAAATAGAAAACTGGTTTTAAAATTAGCAGAATAAATGGAAACTTCCAATAGTATTACACAGGTTAATGATAAAACCCCCGATAATTAAAGATAAACATATGTTGGGAACATTTTCAACTTTAACAGTCACTGTGGTGTGGTCATAGTACAATTGGATGGATCTCAACCATACTATTTACAATCGATACAATAGTGCTCATATTTAAAGCTTTATTCAGCCAATGATGCAACATCTGCTATATTAATATGTTGTAGTAAGTTTTGATTGTGTAAAACTGTGTAAAAACATTCATTTAACCCAAATTCATACAAACTACATACATGCATTTTACTGTCTGAATATTTTCGAGCACCAGCGCAAATAATCATTGGTATTGTTATTGGAGGTCCCTTACAATCATACTTATCTTACAAATAAAGTTGCATAGATAAAATCACACATCTACATATCGTATCTTAGCTAACGTATTTTAATATGAATCAAAGACGACATAGATAACATGAGGATAGACAATTGATCATGTTTGCGTGTTGTAAATGTAGATATATCTGTCGTTTTTCACGCTATGTGTCGTAAAACTGATGCATTTAAGCTCCTAAGTTTCCCCTCTTATGTTCGTTTTTAAAACCAGTAAAATAATTACATCCGGAAACAGCATAATTTACATATTACGTCGAAATAAATCAGACTTTGTGAATTCAAGAATGAAAAGATTAAGCCTATAAGGGTGTTTTTTTAATTTTTACGAACACTTATTTTCTAGCTCAGTAGCTTTTTATTGTTATGCAACTATCCATCCAAAATAAGTTGTCTGCAATAATACATCCCAAAGATAAATAAATTGCGATTTTCAAATTTACAAAGCATTATTTGAGAATAGTTCTATGAATTAGTCATATAGCGGTTTTTTGTTGTCAGTAGATTTTTATTGTGATGCAACTATCCATCCAAAATAAGTTGTCTGCAATAATAAATTCCAGAGATAAATAAATTGCGATTTAGAAATTTAAAATCATTATTTGAGAACATTTCTTTAGAACTGATTTATTCATATAACTTTTTTTCCTTGCCTGTATTATTTTGCTTACATAATTTATCATTTGCACGGCCAGCAATCATCTTCTCGAGTGATATATATATATATAATGCAAAAGAGTATATTAATATAATTATAATAGATATAATGATAATAATAATAAGTTTATTGAAGATTAAATAGACATGGTTAGATAAACATCTTCAATCGAATTAGGGAGTGTAAATTGCTTGAGTTGCATGAAAAACTGTGGTTAATGAAACCAGCCATTGCAAACGATTTACGTGATTGTATATTGTTATGTGTCATCAAACTAGAAATGATAAGCTATTTGGTTTTCTTTATCATCTATTGTTTTGTCTATGATCAAGCTGTTTTAAGAGATTTAATTTTGTCTGTTATTTTGGGTGTATTTGAAACATTATACATTACAATGCTGTTAGGCAGTATAAAAGCATACTATATATAACAAAGAAAATTATTTTGTAACCATTATATAACGACCAATTAAATAAAAACCCAACCTTAAGTAAGTTTTTTCTTTGTTTAAATCATGTTCTGTAACATCACTTTCAAACATTATATTCCACTATATTTTTAGATATTGCTAGCAAATATGAATAAAACGTCTGCAATCGGCTTAAAACGTTCTAGCGTTAGAAACTGTACGTTTAATTGCCGTATGTTTATTTACGTTTTTTTTAGAACAAGTTCTAGAACCATCGACTTCAACGAAAGGGAAAAACCTTGCCGCCTTAAGCGTGAAACTCTACGTTTTCTATATAACATTTCAAGCTGATGAATAATTATTTCTATCCACATTGCCTTCAATAATTGGTACCATATCACAGTATGTTTTTGTACTTTTTCAAGGTTAAGCAGAATTAAGTGTTGACTTATGAATCTTGAATATTCACTTAAAAATCAAAATAAAAACATACAGATCCATGTTCAAATCACAATCTAAAAAGTAAATACATACCTTTAAAACTGACAAATTTAGTTAATCTCGATACCTTTCGCCACGACCGAGTGCAGTAGACGAGAAGGTTTCTCCTATTTAGGTAACTAAATCAGCGAGATGTGAAACCAAAATTAATTAATTTTTTCGATGGGTCACCGCCGCTCGGTTAACATTATGTGACCTTTTGCCTATGGTGTTTTGACATCTGCCTCAGACAATCGTTTGGTCATGAGGTTAATCATATCCCTTATTGACTTTAAACTTGCTCAGGAAATGTATATTACCACATTTATTTATAATGTATTTTCATGTCTGAGCTTAATTGGTGCTTTCAATATATTGTTCTAGCTTATTCTTAAATACACTGTATTATGCTACAATGGTTTTCTTTTGAAAGATTTAATTATACTGAAATTCACAAAGTCTGATTTCAAGGAATGAAAATAATTATTGTCCATTAGGAACACAATAAAAGGACATTTGTTTTTCTTCTCAAACAATTGTTTTCTGCAGCCTTAAAGGTATCAATACCAAGCTTATATCGTTTTAAAAGAATGATACCAACGTTTTCAGGCAGAAAATTATTACAGTGCAATAGAATCATAATTAAAAGACATATGTGTTTCTTCTCTGAAAAATAAGCAATTGCTTCTATCAGCCTAGAAATCATTTAAACCATGGTTAGAGAATAAATTAATGTCAGCTTCTATTACTAAAAGCATTCCTAATATATTGTTTCAATTATATTACACAAACAACATCAAATACAAAGCTGAGATGATAATTGTCAGATTTGTTTCCTTTGGGTATCCTCGTGTTTTTACGATACCAATTCTGCTTTTGTTGCTCCATTACACGCGATATATCTGATTTGTCACAACGAGTTATATTTAATCTTCCTAAAAGATTTATTCGTGTTTTAGCTTTGGAACAACTAAAAATCTTAAAATTTGTTAGAAAGGACGTATGTCGAAGTAACTAAATACTTTCTGTACCTCTTTTTCTCTCAAGTTGCTAGTTATTATCTAAATTGCTAGAAATAAAATGTTTATCATAATGTTCCAAGTACTTTTAAACTCTTTCTATATCTCCCTCTCTTGAAGCTTGGTTCTGATCAGTTGTTACATTTCAATGCAACCAAAAATCATTTATAGCCCTCAAAATATTTTAACTAATGTTTAATATTACGCAAATTTAAATTAATATGATTTTTTATCCTTTTCCTTTATTTATAGTTTAAAAAACTGTTGTTTTAGTTCAACTTCAAATACATGATTTATGACTGCAAATTGGTTTTATGACAGATTTAAACAGATACTTGTGGGGATAAATCTTTGTAAGGAGCACAATTAAAGGATATAGGTTTTCTTCTCATACTTAAATACAATTCATTTCATATGTTTCTCTCTAATACATCAATACAATTGCTTTCTGTGAGCTTAAAATAAAAATCTTCAACATCATGCGTCATTAAATAAATAATCAAAGCTTTCATTATAAATATTTTTTTTTTCAAAAACATTACACAAACAACATCAAATGCAAAGCTCTGATAATGATTGTTAGACTTACTTCCTTTGGGCATCTTTGTATTTTTTGCGATACTGATCTTGCTTTTTTTTGCAACATTACACTTGATACTTGTGATAAGACATGTCGCAATTTGTTGTATTAAATCGTCTTAAAAGGATTATCCTCGTTTTAACAGGGGAAACAAAGACGTGTTAGAAAAAATGAATGTCGGAAACAATTACATATTTTGTTCCTGTTTCTCTCTCAAGTAGCTCGATGCCATCTAAAGTCGCAATAGTTAGATATTTGTCCTAAAGATGCAAGTTCACTTAAATCTCTCTCTCTCTCTCTTTCTCTCTCTCTCTTGCTCTCTGTCTCTAGTAACTAGATTACTCCCACTCCAAATGTTTGAGTAAGTAAGTACTACGTTTCTAATAATAACCTGACAAAGCCAGAATTGCTTTGACAGATTGAAACCTACCTCTTTCATTTTGCTAATCCTGATTTGTCCTTCAGTCCAATATATCTTGTATTGGACTCAAACTCGGTCAACAAATTTAATGTACCCACACTTATTTTAAATTATACGATTTCTTCATTTTTGGCTGAATTATTACTAGCTTAAATAATTTCGATATTTTTCTTGTTTTCTTTTATAATTCCTCATTTCAAACTCTTTTCGCTACACATTGATTATATCGTTTTGAAAGTCTTAAACCGATGTTTTCAGGAAAGACATCGTTATTGTGCATTCAGATTTTAATTAAAGAACATATGTTTTCTTCTCCGACTAAAACACAATTGCTGTCTGTGACCTGCACCTACAAATCTTCAATATCATGCGTCATAATATAAATTATCCCAGCCTCAACCAAAAACATTCTTGATATATTGTTTCAATTATATTTCACAAACAACATCAAATATTAGCTCAGATGATAATTGTCAGACTTTCTTTGGGTATCTTTGTGTTTACTATATTTATTCTGCCTTTATTGCATTATTACAGTTGATCCGTGTGATAAGACAAGTTACTATTTATGCATTTTATAATCTTAAAAAGGTGTGATCACGGAATAATGTCAAAAATGTGTCGGAAATAACTAGATACCCTGTCCATCTTTTTCCCTAAAATAACTAAGCTGTGCTATGCCTTAAGTCGATTTGTTAAAATATATGTACACTTTAGTCACTTTATTTCGTTTCAACACCTTACAAATATTTGGCCTTCCACTATGTTGGTCCAAATATTACTGATAATGGATTTTATTTCAAAACATAATTAAAACATGATTAGTTATTATAGCGTGGTGCCGTCAAAATTTTCAAATTACACTTTAATCTCTCTCTCTCTCTCTCTCTCTCTCTCTCTCTCTCTCTCTCTCTCAAGTAACTAGATTCTGACTCTTAATATAAAGTCACAAGAAGGTGGACACTCGTTTCTAAAATCGGATTAGCAGAAATTGTTTTAAAATTTGAAACCTTCTTATTTTATTTAGCTAAACGTAGATATGAATATTTACAATGCTATAAAACAACCCGTAACCCCATGGATATACTCAAGCAAAGTGTCAGAGTTTGACGTCAAAACATAACTTTTTTTCAAAGTGTCATCGAAATGTGGGCAGAACTTCATGTCTGTCACATCAAAGATGATTGGATATGAAGGCAGAGAATCACATCTGTCGAAACTAAAGGTGTTCCAACAAAATGGGTTCTGAAACTGCTAGCAGTAGATAAACGAGTAATTTGAATGTTATCCTATTTGCAAATGTTCATCTTTTGTCTTTTACAAGACTAGTTGTAAATATAAGTAATTAAATTTTACTTTTGTTCTACCATGTGAATATGGCGAGCACGAGAAGCACTTCATGATAAATTTATGTCATTCACGTTTTGGGCTGTTTAGGACAGAGCAATATACGGTTATTGTTACGTCGTTGTCATGACTGTGTTCATCCATGCCATGATTATGATTTCGGAAAGTCGAAATGGTGAAAATATTGACCGGTAGCATTTCCAATTAAAAAAGGATAATTTAGCAATAGTTACATATGTACAGGTTACTATGAAGGTTTATGGACTGACCAGGATATGGACCGACATATAGCCCAAGGACTGTCCATAAATCTTCATAGTGTCCTGTACATAACTAACAATACCTTTTATTTAATTGAACCAAACCCAATCATTACCATAAGAGGGTTTTGTTAAAGGAACGTTACTCTGTGCATTGCCCGCTCGGTCCAACTTCAGGTCGTGTATTGCCCGTTTGGTTCATACACACAAGTAGTTTGTACCTCGTGATTGCTCATTTTCTAATGGAATTGATTGTTAGAAATCTGATATGAAACAAATTTAAGGTAGTTCCTTACTATGGTGACATCGTCGTTTCGTGCGTACGGTCGAAAGATCAGATTTGACGTCTTTTTTATCTATGACGTCACGAATGTGTGGTCTTCGGTGCCTACAGAATTATGGCGGGAACGCTGTTATGCTATCATTCAGTAGAATAATTTTTTTGCATTCACAAAAGATTAAAATTCACAATATCAATTCTGTGCACTATTTTTAAGAAGAAAATATATATTGTACATAACGAAATTAGGTAGTTCTACACTGTTGAGAGTACTATTCCAAATAATTGAAAGATTTGAGTACATTGTTTAAATTTTGAAGACGGTATTTTAAATGCCGCTTTATGATTGTTTTTTTCCCAGTGATTTTAAATACAAACTGACGATTCTTCAATAAACATAATGATGATAATTTTTTCGGTGTCAAATTTTAGCAGTTTGGCTATGCTCTTTTATTTGCGTTTCATTCAGTGGCCTAGAATCAAGAACGCTTCATCAATGTATACGAATCCCCTTTCCACTTTAACTGATCTGTGTTAGGTTACGGATGCTATGGGTTTCTATGGGTGACAGACCATATGAAATTTAAATTGGTTTTGTTTTGCACAGCCAAATAGCTCACAATCAGTGTTTTTGTTTATTTGTTAATACCAAACGAAAAACATTGAGTTCATAATAGTATCCTAGGACATAATTCAGTGGTTACTTCTTACGTAAGGAATGAGGCTTTTTTCTTGTTTCAGGATTTTGATGCAATTTTATGAAAAAGGTAGCTTGACGACCCCCTATTTTTTGTTTTCGAAAATCAAACTTACATATTCATGTGCAATCTGTGAAAATCACGGGTCGTATTTGACTTAGTTTTCTAAAAATCTACAAATTGACGAAAGGGTGTTACTTTTAGTTTTCTGGAAATTTAATGTTCTCTCTTGATAGGTGGCGCTGTAGAAAAATACCACGTGACCGGAAGTAAAATTCCATTGGTCCAAATAATCTTCATGACATAATGTTTATTTAGATGCAAGAGACTTTGGGTTTCTAAGCATGACAAAAAATTATTTATGATTATTTGTTGATAACAGTAGTTATACTTTGATAATTTATGTCGTGAAAATGGCCACCAGCTGGCGCTTCAGAACTTCTTAAGCAAGTTGAATACCTGCCATGAAATTTTGGCATGTTGAATGGTTAATGCCCATGTACAACATATCAAAATTTCAATATGTGTTTTCAGGCGATTTGTAAAGTATGGAACTACCTTAAATAATACATGTATTTATTGAAAATTATGGAGCGATAGTCTTCATACGATATACCTTTTGGTATTTTGATTACAAAACTTCTTCGTAAAATACTCGAAAAGAATATTGTAACATTTTTGAGTATGTTTGAAACTGAAAATCTTATTTAAATTGTCCAAAACTGCACTAACAATCAAGAAAGAAGGTCAAAGACACTTAACTGAAAGCATTTAGAAATACTGGTGAAAACTAAAAACAGAAAACGGATCAATGTGTTTTATGCCGCAAGTAATACAATGCGATTACTCAAGATGCTTTAAAATTGTTAATACACTAATATATCCTAATTCATCTGGAAACCTAATTTCGTTAAAACAAATATAAAATAATTTCCGCGCAATTAGCTTGTTCCGCTGGATATAGGTCAAGTACATTGTTGGCAATATATGTAATGATGACACAGCGATAAATAAAACAAGAAGATAAATGAAATTACTTTAAGTGAACTGAATACAATATGACAAGTTTCTTTCACATCAATTATTTCCTTAAGGATATTTCAAGACTAGAGTTATGATGGAGCTCACAACTTTGATAGTTTTCTTCACAATATTGTTGATAAGTTTAATGACTGCCTTTGTATTTAAACTTATTTAAGAGATTTAAGATTTTAAGATTTTTTGACGTTTTAAAGTTCCACGTTTCTTTTATTGTAAATCTTGATTCTACTCGTTGTCGATACAGTTTGCAAGGCAAGATGTGTTAACCTATTTCGGAGCACCTTGTCTCGCTGCTCTGGTGGTAATTCATGTGATGTACTAAATATTCCAGTTTTTGGTTTGTTTATGGCATTGTGATTTGAACATATATTGGCATGTTTGTTGTTGAATTTGACACATACAAACATATCATTATTCTACTTAGTTATGTTGGATGCTTAAAGGATTACAGTGAAAACTAGGAACTTAAAAATTTATAAATTCTGTAACATTACAAATATTTGAAGCCTGTCTGCTGACTGTATACTGTAGATTACTTTTTGATCGCGAGACATTTATTAACGCGTAATTTCGCGAGAACTCTGAGTCGCGAATTTAAACATCACGCGAATATTCACAGAATCGCGAAAATTATTAAGTCAAATTTAAATCATGACGGCGATCGACTGTGACCGTCGTAAAAGTATGCCATATTAGATGCAATCAAGTAAATCGTAAACTTTGCCGTAACTTTCAAGGTTCCATTAAACAGGCTTAATTAATGTTTCCTTCCAACCATTTACAAAAAAAGTCTTGACGAAACTTCACCGTAACTTACAAGGTTCTATTGAATTTTCCCTTTAAACACTGACTGACGAGGCTGAATTAAAAAGTCATTTTAACCGTTTACAATCACTATAGAACATTAAGAAACAATCAAGAAAACGAGAAGCCTATAGAGAGGTAGATAACTATATAGCCGCCACGGAGTGAACGCGAAATTAAATATGCACCTGGATTGTGTATTTTTTTATTGCCGTAGGCGGCCTTGATTGCAGACTTAGTTAAAGTAATGGTTCACAGAACTTTAGCTTCTGATCGCTTGTGTTGGTTTTCTACTCGGTCAGATCTGGTCTGTTTTAGTTCATTAAGTACACTTTAAAAAGTCAAATACGGTCACTTTGGTTCTCTTTGTCATTTTAGACCATTTTAGATCTTATAAATGTTGACTCTGGCGTTAAAATGTCAAATTTCAACACAATGCACAATGATGTATTTCGAACTCAAGTAGGTCTCCGTTTGACGTATTACGTTTTCGTCAATAATTTATGGAGGCACAAAAGAATTCGAATACAAAAATTAATATTTATATTATATTTTATATAGAAATAAATGAAGTGATGTTATGACATTTTGGTGGATACGCAGAAAGTACTTCAGTACCATCAGTCCCTAATGGGACTTAAACACAGCCGATGAAATTTAATGTGATTTGTGGTTTGAATAAAACAGCCTCTTATTGATAAATCTTATTACATGTAGACCTCTTCATAATAAATTAACAAAATATGTCGTTTAAGTCGCCCTTTTTGTCGGCAATGTCGAGATAATTGTGAAATTTTAACGCTTTATTAAAATAGAAGCAGTTTTACAATTTTAATGTCACAATCAATCTTCTACGAACATTACGTAAAACTGTCTATGTATGTCAGATTGTTAAATGTCTTAACAAATCTCTAAGGAACTGATATCTACATCAGAGGTCATTTAGTATTGTTTAAGAGTGCAAACTCAAATGTCATTAATTCATTATGGCAAATATTTACGCTTTTATGGACAATTTTCTCGCAGTTATACAGTTAAATATCTCTGAGCCATGTCACTTAGATTTCAGACACTAACACTGAATGGCATAATCACAATAAATGATATCTGATTTTAATAGCAGACGACAGAAAAAAATGAATTAAGTAAATATTTATTCTAACTACTGTCTGTTTCTTAGAAGAACCATAATAAAATAGTTAGTTGATTTTTTTTTCTAAAATTACGTTTATTTTCATAAATTATACGTCGTTTTGTTCCATGTTATTTGCACTCTTAATTCATTATATAGCCTTGATTGCATTGTATTATAAAAAAAATCAATAAATTTGAAACAATAAATGGCAATATGAATACAGGATGTTCCAAGTGAACGACACAGGTCTTTTTTGTTCACACTCTTATTGTGAAAACTGCACCACTGTTTATGTCCTCTCGAGGTAACACTGCCATTGACAACTTTCTCTGTCAAAGGTTTGGTGCGGTCTGTCGCTGAAGTGATGAAAGAAAAGCATTCTGATCCATGTTTACTTCCCCATCATTTTAATTGGCAATTCTAGTTATATTTTCCATCCTGTTGATTGTTTGTGCTAAATATTTATAATTTGATTTTGATTGAGACGTTCAATATTTTTAATAGTTTTTGGATACATATTTGTTGCCATTTGATGATATTAAGTCCAATATGTTGTTATTAGGTCTAATATATTCAGTAGCAGACATCAATTCATGGATCCTTTAACAATGAACAATGGGGTTATAAAAAAGAAACAAACCTGTCAATGTTCAAATCAAACTTCCAAAAGCAAAGCCAAGAAAACTGTAAAAGATGTGATAGAAGTACTTCAGAAGGGTAAGCACCTCATTTCGAGGTAGCTACGCTCGCAATATGTCAAACCTCATTGATTGACATTTATTAATATTTTGATGGAGACCAAATACCAAATCTGGTTATCAATCTGTTGCCATTTAATAAAAAAAAGTTGAGTTTAATCTCTTCACATGTAAACCATCACGTATTCAGTGTTGACTTTAATCAACATATGTTTATTGAGAGAAATAAAAAATATATTATCAATATTATCTATGGGCAAAAGACCATAATGTCAATTGGACGAGCCATTTTAAAATGTAAAATATATTTTATCATTTCCTTTTTCTCCAGATGAAAACAGCTTAATGTTTTCATGGTATTACATAAAATGACATTTTGATTTTTCTATCATCTCATTTTTAGACAATAAAGGTTAAAATGTCTTTATCATCCACATTGCGGAAATATAAAAACCATTTCAGTAAAAAACTAAATTGTCGTACCTTTCCTACACTAGGTATTACTCTTAAGAACTAATTTTAGTTGTGTATTGTACTACTTTATTCCGTAATATGATTCCGTATGAGTCGTATTATGGTCATATAAATTCACGTAGTATATATGACCATAAATCATTTAAATGGCAAGATATATGTTTTGTGTTTGGAGTAAATCTATTTTGCTAACATAACATGAGTAATTTGATAAATATGGATATATCATAGTAATATATAACGATATTTATAACCGTTTGCCAAAAAATAATCTGTCATGAATATTCTATAAATATATTTTGTTAATAGGGAAAATATTACACAAACAGAAGACTTAGTAGTAATATCAAAAACATATATTCTCGTATATCGGATTAGGGATATTGAATTATTTTGAGCCAGAACTGCTATATATGAATAATGTCTATTTTACGAATGAGATAAAGGAATTTATTTATATTACAGACTGTTTCAGACCTGTCCTCCGAGCTAAATATCTGTTCGATTCTTTGAACATTCCTAAGGTAAGTTTAACTTGTGAACTTCAAGCACAGACGCCGCGTTTTAGAGGGTTAAGAACGTACATTTTATCTGGCTTAATCCGACATTTGAACTAATCACGCGTACTTTTGAATATAATGAGTACAGAATGTTTTTTTGTGTTTTTGTTCTAAAAGTGATTTGAAGATGGCCTGCTATGTTTGTTTTTTAAATACTGCGTAAATGATGAATGCCCTTTGAACATTCGCCTTTGAATAGCAGTCTCATTGCAGATTTTAATGATAACACAAAAAATCGCACATTCAATTTATTTTTATATAGAACCATGTAAACGGGGTAAACTATAGTAGCACCTTATAACACTGTTATAGCTAGGTCGTTGATTGTGATTTTCAACAACCCAGTTGAGTAAAATTTAGTATTGCCCCCAAATTAAGATTCCTATACTTAATGGAGGCGGTCAGTACAGGGATTTTGGAAGAAACTAGAGCGCCCGGAAAAAATAACGACTTTCAACAAGTGATCACATTAGAATCCAAAGTGGGTTTCAAATCTTGGCGATTATATCTTATGTGTTACATAAGCGCTTGCCGTAGACCGATTGGTCATCAAAGTTTATTAATATAAATATTTATGATGTAACACACACAAGAAACCCAAAACCCTTAAATAAATTCAATTTGTAGCCATTTGTTTTTGGATCATGAATGCAGAAGCCATTTTATAAATATTATATGGTGTCATTTGAGAAAATTGATTTGTGAAATTAACTTAAAAAACCCGAACAAAAGATAGAATTTAATTTCAATTAGTCGTTTTAAAAAACATCATTGAATTACATTTTCAATTAAGCTGGAAGTCATGCAAAGTAGTGAAGAGGCATCATAATAACTTTTTAAGAATTTGATTACAGAATAAATATAAATTTGAATAAAGTGGAAAATAAATTCTCAGAACATTTCTCTTTGAGAAAAAACTTCTTTGTCAAATTTTATAAAATTGTCGCAAAAAGCATTTTATAAAAATAAATCAAATTACGATAGAAGGATAAATTGAGGACGCTTATTTTATAAATGTTAAAAATTGTCTTATAAAATCTAAAACCAATTTCATTGAAATTTAACAATTCAATTACCCTTCAAGCATTTTGATTGATAAGATTTTCCCTATAAATTTAATATGAGAAATTTAAGTTTTCGTTATATTATGGAAAAATTAAATAATTGGACACTTTGCGCACGTAATACAGTTACGCAATGTGTATATTTTTTGTTTTCCACTATGTTAATAAAAATAGTAATTTCTTAAATAAATAATGTCATTTATTATGTTAATAAAGAATGGTAAATATTTGAAAGAACTATGTTTGTTCCATGCAATATATAATTGCTGGGTAAGTTGTTCACTATTTTATCAAATATTCTATTATTGAGTTGTGTTTTAAGCGGGCCAATGATTGTATTGCAAGATAATTTGAATGATTTGGCAATACTAGTATACTTTATCATAGCATTTTATACCCCGAAGCTCAACGTGCTTATCTGCTCTTATATAATGAACTTAATTTTAAAATGTTTTTTTTAAATATTGTTCTTGTTTCTTGAAAATGCATATGTATGTAGCTGTCATTTGCGTCTCGAGATGTTATCTTCAAACACTGCACTGTATTAAGCTATTTATATTGTAGAAATTTATCTCACAATTTTTAGCTTATTTTATCTCCGAGATATACATTCAATAGCAGACTCTCCCTATGCAAACACAATTTTATTCTAAAGGTTTGAAAATTGTATTTCTTCAATTAAAAACATTGGTGTTTCTATTTGTGTCATGGCGATTATTTCTAACTATCTTAAATATAACGTGTGTAAAACATTGTTATCAAACCCTGGTCTTTTTATATCAATAACTTGTATTAATTAATAGTACAATGTTAAACCCGTAAACCTTTTTTTATAATTTCCTTTGTCGTTTCCTGTGTAATCTGTATCAATGTGACATGTAAATATTCTACAATAAAGAAGATTGAGTGACATTGATATCACACAGGAAATTAAATTTGAATTAAATGACATCAATCTAAAAGCAATTGTTTTCAGTTTTGTATGACTTGGTTTATTTCTAATTTTTAATGCAAAGAGTATACATTTTCACAAATGCAATTTATTTCAATATATCTATTGTTTATATTACCTGATATTCTGTCGTTTCTATCATTACTTACATACATACATACACACACAGATAATTTAGCAATAATTACTTATGTACAGGGCATTATGAAGGTTTATAGACTGACCGCAGGCCAGGATATGGACCGTCATCTTGATATAGCCCAGGGTCTCTCCATAAATCTTCATAGTGTCCTGTACATAATTAACTATAGCTTTGATTTGATTGAACTAAACCCAACCATTACCATAAGGGGGTTTTGTTAAAGGAAGGTTACTCTGTGCATTGCCCGCTCGGTCTAACTTCATGTCGTGTATTGCCCGTTTGGTTCATACACGCCAGTAGTTTGTACCTCGGGATTGTCATTATCTAAGGGAATTGGTTGTTGTTAGAAAGTTGTTATCAGAATATTGTTGATAACTTTAATGTCTCTCTCTGTATTCAAAATTATATAGCACTTTTTGACGTCTCACTTTCCATTTTTCTAATATTCTAAATTCTGATTCGACACATTTGCCGATACAGTTAGCAGGACAAGATGTGTTTATCTATTTCGGAGCACCTGGTCTCAATACCCTTGTTGAAAGTCAAGTTGTTGACGAAATATGCCAGTTTTGAAAGGTTCTGAATTTTTTAAGGCATTGTGATTTGAACATGGATTGACATTTTATTGTTTAATTTAACACATGCAAATATATAAGCACTCTACATCCTAATAGTGGATGCAAAAAGATCACAGTGAAAACTAATATCTTTAAAATTCATAAATTCTGTAACAAAATGAATCCTTAAAGCCTGTCTGCCGGCTGTATATTTATTGTAGGCGCTCTGGATTGCAGAGTTATTTAAAGTAATGGTTCACAGAACTTTATCTTATTAGCGCTAAGGTTGGTTTCCTACACGGTCATATCCAGTCTGTTTTAAGAAGGTCAGTTCGGTTACTTTGGTTCTCCACGCCATTTTATACCATTTTAGATGTTACAAATCTTGACTTTGGCGTTTAAATGCTAAATTTCAAAACAATTACGCATTTGAACTTAAGTAGGTCTCCGTTTGACATATTACGTTATCGAAAATAATATATGGAGACACAAAAGAATTGGAATACTCAAAATAACTTTATATAGAAATAAATGGAGTCATGTTATGACTTTTTGGCGGATGAAACATGGATACGCAGAAAAACAATCAATCTTCAGTGGGTGAATTTTCTCATAGTAGTCTCTCCCCAATGGAACTTGAACATAGTCGATAAAATATAATGTGATTTATTGTTGGAATAGGACAGCTTCAGATTGCTATATTTAAATTACATGTAGATCTCTTCATTGTTAATGAATTAAATCAACAAAATAGTTTCTTTTAGTCGCCCTTTTTGTCGGCAATGTCGCGATAATTTTGAAAGTTAAACACTTTATTTAAATAGAAACAGTTTTTCATTAACTTTTAATGTCACAATCAATCGCCTACGAACATTACGTAAAACTGTCTTTGTATGTAAGATTGTTATATATCTTAACAAATCTCTAAGGAACAGATGTTAAATCAGAAGACATTCAGTATTTACTTAGAGTGCAAATTAGTTTAGTCAAATTTCTACGCTTTTAATGGACAATTTCTTGCAATTGTATGTTTTAATAAGTCGGGTTATGTCACCTAGAATAAAGACACTAACACTGAATTATAAAATCGCAATATATGATATCTGACTTTCATAGCAGACGACAGAGAGGAAAATATATATGTATTCTTAATACTGTCTGTTTCTTAGTTGAATCGTGATAAATATTTTTAGTTGCTATTTCTTCTAAAATTACGTTTGTTTTTGATAACTTTGACGTCCTTTTGTTCAATGTTATTTTCACTCAATTTTAATATAGCCTAGATTGAATTGTATTATAAATCAATCAATAAGTCTGAAATACTGAATGGTAATATAAATACAGGACGTTCCAAGTGAACGACACAGGTCATTTTATATACACATTCCTAATGTGACACCTGCATCTCTATATATGACCTCTTCTAGTCCGTAAATTGTGTTCGGTAAATATTTATAATATGATTTCGATTGAGACACCCATTACCTTTTTTGGATACAAATTTGTTGTCATTTGATGATAAGAGTCCAATGTATTCATATTAGGTGTCAATCATATGTTCAGTAGTATCAATCCATGGACCTATTACAATGAGGTTAAGAAAACAACCCAAACAATCCTGAGAAACCTTGGAAACTGCCAAGTCAGGATAAATACGTGAATTTGCACAATAAAAGTCAGGTAGTCAGGTTTGGTACTCCGTAAGGGTAAGCACTTCGTTTCAGACAAATCTCATTGATTGACATTTAATTATAATTTGATTAAAAAAAATTACCAAATTTGAATATCAATCTGTTGCCATTTTATAAAAGATTTGAGTTCAATCTCTTCCCATGTAATCCATCGCGTATTCAATCATGGCGTCAATCATCATATGTTCATTGAGTGAAATAAAAATATATTGTAATTGTAACGGATATATGAATGCATTGATTGTCCTTTAGTATTATCTATGGGCAATAAAACCCTAATGTCTATTAGATGCGACATTTAAAAATGCCAAACTCTATCTGTTCCACACTAGCGTTTACTCTTAGAAACTAATTTTAGTTGCATAATTTACTACTGTATTCCGTAATATGATTCCGTACGAGTCTTATCTTGGTCATATAAAATTTATGTAGTATATGACCAAATAACTTTTCAGAAATTTGATAAATATGGATATATCATAGTAAAATATACCGGTATTTATAACCTTTGGCCAAAATGTAATCTATCATGAATATTCTATAAATTTATTTCGTTACTAGGAAAAATATTTAAAAGACATAAGACTTAGTATTGATATCAAAAACATATATTCTCGTATATCGGATAAGAAATATTGAATTATTTTGAGTCAGAATTGCTATTTCTATATGATTTGTATTTTATGTTTCCAAATTGGCTCATTGCTCGTGCTCTTAAAAGAAAATTACAAATGAAATACAGGGTTAAACTCATATTACATAATGTGTCAGTCTTGTCCTCCGAGCTAGATATCTGTTCGAGTGTAATTCTTTTGAAGATGTTTTCATAAAAAAACACATGGCTAAATAACAATCGTAAATCAAAGTAAAAACTTTGAACACTGCTAAAGGTAAGTTTTACACGAGAACTACGTGAAGCAGGTAAGTGAGGCCGCGTAGTCCAGAGAGAGTTACGTACGTCCTCTTTATCTAGCAAAAGCCGCCATTTGAAGTCAAAGTCATCACCATTTAATATATAGAGTAGACGATTGATATTTTTGTTTTATTTTTTCCTGATAATGATTTGAAGATGAACTGGGACTGCTATGTTTGTTTTATATACTGCGTATATGATGAACTTCCTTTGGAACATTCGCCTTTAAACAGCAGTCTCATTGCAGATGCAAACGATAACATGAAAAAATGTATATTCAATAATTTTTTAAATAAAACCAGGTAAACGGGGTAAACTATTATAGCACCTAATAACACTGTGATAGCTAAGGCTAAGTGATTGGTTGTGATTTTCAACAATCGAGTTGAGTAATTTAGTATTATTCCCAAGATTAGATTCCTATACTCAAATGGAGGCCGTCAGTACATGGATGGTTGAAGAAACTACAGTGTCCTGAAAAAATAACGACCTTTAACAAGTGATCACATTAGAATCTACCCCAAGTGGGTTTCAAAACTTGGCGATTATATCGGATATGTCCTATAAGCGCCCAAGGTAGACCACACGGTCATTAGAGTTTATTGATATAAATATTTATGATGTAACAAAAAACCCAAAACTCAAAATCTCTTAATTTGTAGCCATTTGTATTTGGATCATGTATGCAGAAGCCGTTTTATAAAAATTAGAAATGGGTGTCATTTGAGGAAATTGATTAGTAGATTTAACTTAAAAAAACCGAACAAAAGCTAGAATTAAGTTTCAATTATTCGATTTAAAATACATCATTGAATTATATTTTAATTGAGCTGAGAAATAACTTCTTTGTCAAATTTTATAAAATTGTCGCATAAAGTATTTTTGAAAAATGAATCAAATTACGATAGAAGGATAAAATTAAGGACGCTTACTTTATAATTTTTCAAAATAGTCTCATAAAATGACAATTGAACACAAATTTTATTGAATTATAAGAATCCAATTACCCTTCAAGCATTTCAATTGATCTGACTTTTCTTGTTAATTTTGTATAAACTCTATCAATTAGATATAAGGAATTAAGGTTTTTCTTTATATTATGAAAAAAATTCAACACTTCGCGCACACTTAAATAAATAATCACGCTCATTTTGTTGAGAAGGTATGCTTAACATTTAAAACAACAATGTAAATTTCATGTAACATATACTTGTTCATCGTTTTAAAAATATTGTTTATTTTAATTGTGATATAAGAGTGTCACTGATTGTAAGATAATTTAGATAGTTTGGCAATACCACAAACATTACAACAATAAGTTAACGTAATACCCATCGAACGTTCTACCCAAAAAGCTCAATGTGCATATCTTGTCTTATATAATTGTTTAAATGTTAAAACATTTTATTTTTAATCCTTGTTCTTGGTTCTAACATATACAAATGTATCTAACTTATTTGTTTGCTCATGTTTTTTCTTTAACATAAATTTCAGAGCGTATTGTTTTAAACAAACTGAATGTCGTTAATACATGTTTTAAAGCTATCATTTGACTATCGAGAGGTGATGTTCAAAGATTGCACTGTATCAATCTAGTTATTTAGTAGAAATTTAAAAGAAATTGTCCCACAAAAATTAAATTCTTTTATCCTGTAAATATCGAGATATACTGTAACAGTGCATTGCATAGTTCCCCCTATTCAAATCAAATTATATTCCAAATATTTGTATTTTTTAATTAAAGACATTGGTGTTTCCGTTTGTGTCATGGCAATTATTTCTTATTGTCTTAAATATAAAGTTTGTAAAACATTGTTATCAAACCCCGGTCTTATGATATCAATAACTTCTATTAATTAATAGTACAATGTTAAACCCTTAAACCTTTTTTATAATTTTCTTTGTCGTTTCCTGTGTAATCTGTATCAATGTGACATGTAAATATTCTGCAATAAAAAAGGCTGAATGACATGATATCCCAGGGGAAATTAAATTTGAATTAGAAAACATCAATTTAAGACTTTAATAATGTGATTTTAGATTTTGTTGACACATCATTTTTTATCTCCTCCAAGGTATGCATTTTGCGACCAACCAGTGATCTCTTCTGCTTCTCTTGTACCAAAATTGTAGGTCAAAATTGTTATACAAGGACGTATACGACGAAGCTAGTGTGTAACTTTAATCTTTCATTAACATAAGTATATTAATTAATGGCAATCACTTAAGTTATTGCCTAAACATCATGGAGAAAGAATGGATTATGAAACATGGGTTTGGTAGATGGTGCATAAAAAAACCAACCTGTATCATTCCAGTTTGATCGTAAATGTTTATCTAACCTCTTATTTTGTATTTTTCAATATATCAGAAATTGTACCTTATCATGACTAGACTCCCCATAGCAGTTAGGTGTAAGCGAAATGATAAGGAATCAATATCACAAAAAAAACACAAGGGAACAAAAAACAACCACTAAAGAAATAAGACAATATAAGCACAATTTGAAACAGAAGTAAAGAAAAGATAAGAAAAGTCATGATGTTTAAAAGTATACCGCATATTGGTGGAAACACAAACATATACGCACACGAACAGAGAGATTTAGAGAGAGAGAGAGAGAGAGAGAGAGAGAGAGAGAGAGAGAGAGAGAGAGAGAGAGAAAAGAGATTTATATCAAACTATGATATCTTTTTATTTTTTTGATAAGGTAACATTGTTTATAATACATGAAGTAATGACATATTTCTCATTACTCATACGGTCACAACGGGCCTATAACATTGTATTTGTATTGTACAGACAGTCTGGCAATAATTCATCATGCAATATACGACTTATTTAAGGAAATGTTTTATTTTTTCTGAAACTGAATCAGGATTTGGTTTGAGTTTAAGTTCTATAAATTACACCACTTAAATTCAGTCCTCTTTGCGGATTCTGATCATAAATCATAAATCACACTAATAATGCCTGTAGACAGAATTGATTTTTGATTCAAAACCAATTTGTGATATTTTGTTTCATTAATATCTGAGTTTGTTGATATATATGTCTGAGTGTACATATATTCATATATACATAACCTTGGAAGACTTTTTACATGTATCGATAATATAGAAAAAGAAATTTGGAACGGGAAGTGCTTACCATTCTGGAGCACACGGCCTCGCTCCTTGGTGGAAGTTCACGTCTCTTACCTAACTTGTCAGTTCCATAGGTTTTACTTTGCTTCTGGATTGTAATTTGAACATGGATTAGTATGTTTGTATTTGATGGAAATGCAGTCTTGAATTTGACAGAAATTACCTACAAAGAGGTGTATCTGTTAATTCACCCAGTCTAAGGCTCGTTTAAAACAACAGTCTGTTCAAACACAGTACTTATTACTTATGTTAATGCTATACCACTGTTTGTCAAAATAGCGTTATTGTGACATGTAATATGTTTTTGTCATTTTTTTCTTATTTCGGTTGTTTCTATTATTTTTGTATCGTGACAAGTTCTTTCGTGTAGGCTGTTGACAAGTTCATCATTTTCTGCTACAAATGCCGTTGTGCGTGTCTATACACGACGAATTGCAAAAACAGTATCAGTTGGGTGCTCAAACGGGTAAGCAACTCCTGTTTGGCAAACTACGTTCGCCACATGAGTTATCTGAATTTTAATTTATATGGAACGGGGTAATTAAAGATACATAGGTTGTTGACAATTCACAATTTTCTGCTACAAATGGTGTTGTGCGTGTCTATAAGCCATGTATTGCAAAAACAGTATCAGTTGGGTGCTCAAACGGGTAAGCAACTCCTGTTTGGCAAACTACGTTCGCCACATGAGTTATCTGAATTTTAATTTATATGGAACGGGGTAATTAAAGATACATAGGTTGTTGACAATTCACAATTTTCTGCTACAAATGGTGTTGTGCGTGTCTATAAGCCATGTATTGCAAAAACAGTATCAGTTGGGTGCTCAAACGGGAAAGCAACTCCTGTTTGGCAAACTACATTCGCCACATGAGTTATCTGAATTTTAATTTATATGGAACAGGGTAATTAAAGATATATATGCATCACACATGTCCGCAATTTTTTCGACCATTGCAAAATACATATGTGGCGGACTTAAAAGTTAATTTACTTTTTTGTATACCTTACTGTAAATCTGGAATCTGGATAGTTCAGTTCGTCAGGAATTTCCAGTGTTAATCTGACACAGTAAAACATATTGTAAATGTTGTATTTGATATCTGGTTTCTTTTTTTAATGTTTTATGATATCACTATACATTCAGTTTTCGGATAAAGTTTCTAATTACTTTGGCGTGTTTCCAGGAATAGTTATCAAAGTTAGTTTAGTGTAATGGATTTTTGTTTCCTCGGTGATATAAAATTTCATTATACTGATGAAAGGAATAGCTATCTACATGTAAACTTCATTAAATGTGGAAAGATCAGATTGCATTTTTCGTGGTCATAAAAAACTTTAACGGCAGTAAATATTCAGGTCATAAAACAAATAACTCGAAGCCGTAAAACCAAATGTATATTCAAGAGCTTAATGATCAAATTACATTTGTAGCTCCGATTACTTTAACTTCCTAATTATAATAATATCCCTGATTCATATCTGCTTCTTTGTGCCATATTTCATCAGGTGTTCAGGCATTACCGAAGATGGTCCTATAGTTAATGATCTGTTGCTTCTTTTAAGTATACCTTGTCAACACATCAAATCATAGGGCATTAATACATGAAATAGATCTCTTGACACAATTAGATTATAACACAAGACTTACTACAAAATAAATGAAAAAAAATGTTCTTAACAATGTGAAATGTCCTAGAACTGTATCTTATAAGGTAAACATTATATTTTACAAATATGGACTGGTATTTTTGTGTGTTCACGCTTTTATTCATGAAGAGGACTGTTGACAAATAATTGTTGAACGCTCGACTTTGTACGACATATTTAAAGAAACACGATCTTAACAATGTTTGATGACCAAGAACTGTAGCTTGCAATGAAATGCCAATCGCTAACGTTATAATACATATTCTTGTTTGTGTGTTCATGCATTTATTGAGAAAAGAAAACTGTTGACAAATTTGTGCATACCGCTCGAATTACTACAACAAATGATCGTTTCAATGTGTAATGGCCTAGAACTGCAGATTATACTTTAACGCAAATTCGTTACATTTCGTTATATGGACATTGACCAGCATATATGAACTGTTGACAGAATTATTATAACCCTCAGTTTACTGTAAGCTAATTGAACAAATTGCATTTAACAATGTTTCATGGCCTAAAACTGTAAAATATAATGTAAAGAAAATGTCTTACGATTCATTACATAGAAATTTGATTATAACACTTGGATAGGCATAATGTGTGTACATGGATTTATTGATGAAAAATAACGGTTGCCAGAATTTATTTAAACCCTCGTATTTCTACAAGATAATTGGAAATAAAATGGTAATGTTAAGACGTAAATATTCTTAACAATTTTTTGATTGTCTAGAACTGTAGTTTATAATCTAAAGCAAATCGTTTACATTTCATAACATAGACATGTTTGTCTTCACGCGCATTTATTCATGATATAGAAGTATTTAACGCTCGACCTTCCGCATCATTATTGAAAAAGAATGTTCTTAACAATCGCTGAGTACTATAGCGTTTAATCTTAAGCGATTCGTTCACATTTTATTACACAAACTGGACTGGAATGTTTGTGTTCACGCATGTATTGATGAAAGAGAACTGTGGAAAGAATTAGTCACATATTTTTAACACCTTACAAATGTTTTCGTTTCACGATTAAGGTCAAAATACTACTGATAAGTTAATTGCATTCTAGTGCTGTAAAATAAACACCCGTATAATATGTAATTTTAACACTCGACTAACTACAAGATAATGAAAAATGAGTGTTCTAAACGACGTTAAATGTCGTATACCTGTGGCTTATTATACCTAACTTTATATTACACAGACATAGACGTTCGGGTTAACGCATTTCTTCACGTAAGAGATCATTTGACAAAATTAGTTACAACACTTGACTTACAACGAGATAATTAAAATGTTTTAACAATGTTAAATGTCTGAACATTGTAGATTACAGTGCCAAGCACATCGCTTATATTATATTACAATATTTAAATGTTTGGCATGTTTTTGTGTAAACATGTGTTAACACATTTATTTTTGTAATGAAAACTGTCGCTAAAATAAGTATATAACGCTCAACTTGCTACAGCAAACGTGAAAAAGAATGTTCTTAATTATGTGTAATGGCCCAAAATTGTAGCTTATAATGTGAAGGAAATACCTAACATTACATTACACACACACATGGACCAGCATGATAATGTTTAATGGTGTGTTCTTGTAGTAATTAATCAGAGAGAACTATTGACGAATGATTGGATAACGCTCGATTTTCTTCACGATAATTGAAAAACAATGTTATTGTCAATGTTTAAGACTTCAGCTTACAATATAAAGGAAATTGCTTACATTACATTACATACATGGACCAGCATGTTAAAGTGTAATGACGTTTTCACAAATTAATATATGAAAGAGAATTGTTGACAAAGTATTGTATAATGCTTGATTTACTACAAGATAAATAAAAATGTTCTTGATAATATTTGATAATTTAGCTTGTTATGAAAATGAAATCGCTTACATTGCATTACATGCACAAGGACCGGCATGTTTGTATGTTAACCCTTTTTTCCATAAATGAAAATTGTTGACAGAATTAGATTATAACATTTTACTTTCTACAAGATATTTGAAAACAGTATGTACTTTACAGTTTATGATGTCCTAATACTACAGTTTATAATGAACCGCAAATCGCTTGCAATATGTTGCACAGATATGGGCCGGCATGTTTGTGTATTCATGCATTTATTCATGAAAGAGAACTGTTGAAATAAGTATATAACACTCAACTTTCTAGAAGATCATTGAAAAAATGTTCTAAGTAATGTTTAATTTCCTAGAACTCTAGCTTGTAATGCAAAGGAAATCGCTAATATTATATAACAGAAACATGTTTGTGTTTTCACGCATTTATTTAGGAAAGATAAATGTTGCAAATTAGTGTATAACACTCGACTTGCTATAAGTTTATTAAAATGTTTTTTTAATGTTAAATGATCTAATGCTTTATCTCAAAACAAATTTACATTGTATAACACCATTGTATTACTTACATATGGACCGGTATATGTATGTGTGATGATCTGTTCATGAGAGAGAACTCTTGGCAAATTAATATAAAACGCTCTACTTGCTACAACAAAGTTATTAAGAATGTTCTTAACAATGTGTCATGGCCTTGAACTGCAGATTTTAATGCAAAATTTTATTACACAGACATAAACCTGTTATGAGAACTGTTTTCATAATTTTTGTATAGCATACGACTAACTACAACAAAACTGAAAAAGAATGTTTTGAATGAATAATGCTGAATGACAAGGAACTGTATCTTATAATTAAAGAAAATCGCTTACAATACATAACATAGACATAGACAATCATGTTTGTTGTTTAATGGTCACCCTCACCGGTCCATTAGCGATGTTACTTTTACTTTACCTACAAATAAGTGCATTCCGTTATATGCAACTAGACTCCGCCTTCCTGTCAAGTCAAGACGTATTGCCAGATATATACTAAGAGAATTACATCTGCATCAAAAAATATCCTGGCACCACAGTTCTCTGGTTTTTTCAATAACATATTATACCAGTTTTAATTTTACAACACAAGACGGCCGTTTTAGAATACAATTGCTAATCAGTAGTGCTTGGACTAAAATTATTAAACGAAAATTGTGTTTTTTTATTTCAGTCTAGAATTCACACTTGACTGGTGTAACTAGCTAGATAGGAATTGCTCACCTTACAGATAACCCGTTTTCACATTCTCGTGTAAAAATGTTACAGTTTCAAATAGATTTACATTAATTATAGGATTGTGGAATAAGGATTGGTACGTATGTATTTATATATGGTCACCAAGTACTTTTACACATTTCATATACATCTCTTGTTGTAATTGTGTTTTAATGGTTTCAATATTTGTTATTTAAACTTTTTTGGCTTCTTTAGTTTTTCAAAAACTCTTCAATATTATGCATAATTATTGAATGCGTATATTAAGGAAAAAGTGATTCAATTATGATTTTAAATGAAGTCTTAAGTGTACAAAAACATTATTTTATGTTTTTTTCTATAAATTATAACGGTTTAAAGAAACCTTTACAGTGTTATTAATATGCTTAAGGGGAACAATATAGATTTTTAAAAATCAACCCATAGAAATGTTTAATAAAAAATCTTTATATAAATGAACAAATGTCATTTTTGGAGGCGATTTGTTAAATGTCATACTTAATTCTATTTTATGAGTTCTATTTTTTGTGTACTTAATTCCGTAACTAGGAGTCTACTAATGAGCAATTAAGTCTTTATAAGATTTCATTGATACACTGGATACTGGTGCTATAAACAAGATATATATATATTAATTAACAGATTCTAATGAAAAGTAATTGTATTGTCCTTATTAGAGTGATCCATTTCACGTGTATCATTTCCAATTTATGGTCACATATTTAATATACTATAAATATTATCCAGTATTATTAGACATCTGCGGGTGTGATTGTATCATTCAATATAAATCAAATGGGAAGTTAGAGCTACACAGTTATTGGATGGTACGACCCCATGCCATTTTATCACTATTTTGCTTGCTGCTATTTACAGTGCAATTCTATATAGCATATCCCCTTAATAAGTTTTTTTGTGGTGGTTGGATAAATAAAATCATTGATCATTTATTATATTGGATAATATTTTCTGAATAAGATGTTGTCTGATTGATATCTTATGCAAGCTTTAGCGAGTCCAAGACAAGTTTGGATATAGGGATGCGTGTCTAAGACAATTTTGAATGCAGAGTCATCAACAATATCGTGATGCAAATAACGATTACTCTATCTATTGTTTTTCTAAAACAAATTTTACTTCTTGCAAATAAACATGTCTAACATTTAATTGCATCCTGAACATTTAAAAAAAGAACATGGAACTTTATATACTTGATATATACTTGATTCAAATTTCAAATTTTATTTAACAATGACTTTTCCCCGTTGTGACTTTATTTTTTATACATTGGTTTCCTGATATAAATTTATTATTATTCAACGAAATAGCTTAAGTCAAGTAACGTATAGTTCAATAACCATATACAGATGTGATTAAATTTATTCTTTTCGCACGCAAGTGAGAGTAAAAAAAATAACCCAAAGAAGAAAAAAGAAATTTGTAACTGAAAACAAGTACTTCACAACGACGAAACAACAACACAATCAAAATAAAACGATAGAAAAATTAAAAAAAACAATAAAAAATAAAAAATATTAGAATAAACTAGATAATCAAAAACAAACATATTAATTCATGCCCGAATCACAATCCAGAAGCAAATTTTATTAGTACTCATTTCTCTTACGTGTCATATTCACAATGAATGACAGATTTGATTTTCTAGAACCGTCTTTATTGGTTATGTATGGTATAGATAAACAATATTGACGTGTCCACTTGATCTTTATATAGGAGAATCCATTCAATACATAGTTGTGCTAGGATCAGCAATTAATACATAAACATTGCATGTTTTACGTGATGTAGATGAAATAAAAAAATGTGTCCTACAAAGATATTTTCTGGTCCATAATTAATATTTAAATTTAAGATCTAGCCGTAGGGTCATTTTTGTTTACCTTTATGATTTTTAGGATAGTTATCAATAATTTTTGTTGTATACATGTGTGTGTACCTGTTACTTTCTGTAGAGTATTTTTATTAACGTTTGACACAGCACGCCTTTTCGAAGATGTAATGTTTTAGGTTAGGTCATTGTGCTAATAGTACATTTGATATCATTGCGTCATTTAAACACCAGATCATCAAATTTTTCATACATTTGTGGTGCTTTAACCTTTTGGTTTTATCAATTTTTACACTAACCCGCCATCTCATCTTTCAGTTACGGAACATAATAATTGTATTACATGCACCTTTGACTTATTTGAACTTATGCCACAATTATGACATCTATGACAGGCTACATTTTACGCTATATGACAAATATGGCGACTTAAGTTTTTTTTGTTTTCCCTGGTGAAGTACACATGTTTAACTTAATTTTCCAGTTAGGGATTTTAATTTGGACATTGGCCAGTATGTCTGTTTTTCTGTTTATGGAACATAATAATCTTTCAGCTAACCATTCCTTTTAATTTAAATATTTATTTTAACTATGACACAGGTGGTAGGTGTAGCTAGCTAAACAGCAGATGATTTTCCTTCCGGGGCACCCGGTTTCACGTCCCTGGTGGATATCCACGTGTTAAACTTGATTAGTCAGTTTCAATTTTTTTATTTTGCTTTTCGGACTATAATTCGGACATTGACCGGTATGTTTTATTCTACTTTTGAGACCCCTTAGCTGTATCTCTTGTTTCAAAAGAAATAATCAATTTTATCTTATCCTGATACACAACCAATTGACAATGTCTTATCTAGGGTCTTATTACTATCTTCCAAATATTTAAGCTTGTAAATCACATGTTGCCACTAGACAGGGATATTACAATGATTATAATAGAAATAAGTAATATGAAGCCTGTCAGTGATAAATCAGGAATCTCCCAAAAGGCGTTTATGTATAAAAACATTAAAAGGCTGGAGTTGCATAAACACGAAACTACTTAAGTTCCAACAATCTAAACTATCAATAAGACCCTTTATATCATATTGTGTATACAAAACTTCGTGCTTCAAATAAAATATATAGACTTTATACTCGTTAATCCTGTATGTCAAACCCAAAATTAATTAACACATGCAAAATCTTATAATCCCAAAAAATTGTTATTGTGTGGTTGTTAAAAGATCAACTCGTGATTAATCAATCTTTGTTTCCCATCGTGAACTGACAACCACGAAAAAACAATCCAATTAGCACAGTAAGACTGTAAAATACTTATTTTCCTGAAGATCCCTCATGGCCCAGCATATAATGTACAAGTGTCATGCCAGGCTATTAATTTGTACCAAGTAGATTATGTGGACTTGTTTTTTAAGCTTTCAATCCCTTCCTTATTCTGATGTCAGAACCAACAACAATAATCTACTGTACCAATTTATACAAGTTTTAGTTCAGAAACCTGTGTTTAACATCTAAATTGTTTAGCCTAATTTGTCAGTTTCAAACTGTTTACTTTGCTTAGACATTGTGATTTTGACATAGATTATTATGTTTGTTTTTTTATATTAAAACCTCAACACAAGAGATAGTTTGTCATAATATGTTTTTATTTCATTTACTTCCATCAAGGATCGATCATGAAACTGGTTCATGAAATTCTTTGCCGTATTTAGCACAAGCATCAACTGGTTTTGGTTTCAATAATAAATTTAATAATAAAATATAAAAACATATAACTAAATTCGACAAAAAATGTAATATTACATGACAATTTACTTCCATCAAGCATCTTTAATAAATCTTTTTGCCGTATTTAGAAGAATCAACGAACACAAAGAAACTTTTAAAATTGTTATTGTGCAATTGTTAAAAGATCAACTCTTGATTAATCAATCTTTGTCTTCCATCGTGGACTGACAAACACGAAAAAACAACAATCGAATTGGCACAGTTGGGCTGTAAAATAGTTATCCCAGAAGATCCCTCTTGACCCAACGTATATCAGGCCGTACCAAGTAGATTGTGTGGACTTGTTTTCTTAAGCTTTCAATTATTTCCTTATTCTAATGCAAATACCAACAAAGATGTTGTTGGGTTTTTACCGATGTTGAGAAAAATTGTGAAAACATAAACTGTTACCAAAAGGATATAGTGATCAAAAACTTGAAAAACCATGATGTACATTTTTCAGGAAATATAAAGAGCCTTGTTTAAAATCCATTGTTGTTTCTCATTATAAGCATATCGATTTAGAAGTCTCACATCCTATATATTATAACCAACTTTTGATGTTAACGACAATTTCCTGTAGGGAACTTACCAAAATATTCCTATATGAAGTATCATAAAAGATCGTTATTCATTACCACATGGCGGTTGGAAGCATAATAATCAGTTGACACAATGTGTTTTTGCCTCTACGTGTCCTGTGTGACTGTTTAGTTGTATGCTGTGAAGTGTTTACAAATGTCAGTTACATTATTTCAATTACAAATTTCTTTCTTCTACATTTATCTTTAGGAAACCTTATACTGTGCTGTACAATTTTGTCTGTTTTAGTAACTAACATCAAGTTGTTAATGTGTTAACACTCATATTACACTCATATTATAGTTACTTGTTTGTTTCATTCTCATTGTTTATTTTACACATAGCAGGCGTAGCTAGATGTACAGAAGATGTTTAACGTGGTTTACTTTGCCAGTTTACGAAGATTTAACTTTGCTTTTTGGGTTTTCGTTTGGACATAGACCGGTTTGTTCTTGTTTCGTTTGATCAAAGTCATACAAAGATGTAAAAGTTATGGGTTGAACACAATGTCTACACGGACAGAGTCAGTCAGACAGACATGACTATTCCTAGATACCATCTCAAACTTAGTTTTCAGTATAATAAGCTTATACTAACTATCAATAACTTTTGAACTACTGACCGTTAATCTAGGTACTGAGATTGTGTCAAAACTATTTTTATTTTAATTTCGAAACCAGAATATAAAATAGTCGTGTTAAAAGCAAATGTATTTAAAACTATTTAATTTACACGTTGCGTAGACTGGAGCTTAATAAACACGGCCTTTCTATTATGTAATTGTCAAATGCTTATCACTTTGCTGCCAACAAGATTGAAGCAATCTGTGTATAACCTACATACAGTTTGTCAAAGAAGAAGCATGTGCCACGAGTCAAACTATCAATAAAACCTTTATATTCAATTTCGTATACCACAACTTCGTGTTTGAAATACAGTATATAGACTTAATTCTCGTTGATCTTGGTGTCGAATGCACAGCATACTTTTAATATAAAGATTAATTTCTTGTTTATGTTTTTCAATGCAGAGGCATACGCCACAAGTCAACTATCAATCAAACCTTTCTACCGAGTGTGTTATATCAAAACTTCGTGTATAGGATACCATATATAGACTTAATTCTCGTCGATTTTGGTGTCAAATGCAAAGCATACTTTTAATATGTAGATTATTTCCTTGTTTATGTTTTGCAATACAGAGACATACGCCACAAGTCAACTATCAATAAAACCTTTCTACCGAGTTTGTTATACCAAAACTTCATGTTTAATATGCCATATATAGACTTACGCCACAAGTCAACTATCAATAAAATATTTCTATCGTGTGTGTTATATCAAAATTGCGTGTATAGAATACCAAATATAAACTTAATTCTCCTTGATCTTGGTGTCAAATGCACAGCATACTTTTAATATATAGATTAATTTCTTGTTGATGTTTTTCAATGTAGAGACATACGCCACAAGTCAACTATCAATAAAACCTTTCTATCGAGTTTGTTATACCAAAACTTCATGTTCAAAATACCATATATAGACTTAATTCTCGTTGATCTTGGTGTCAAATGCACAGCATACTTTTAATATATAGATTATTTCCTTGTTGATGTTTTTCAATGCAGAGGCATACGCCACAAGTCAACTATCAATAAAACCTTTCTATCGAGTGTGTTATATCAAAACTTCGTGTATAGAATACCATATATAGACTTAATTCTCGTTGATCTTGGTGTCAAATGCACAGCATACTTTTAATATATAGATTATTTCCTTGTTGATGTTTTTCAATGCAGAGGCATACGCCACAAGTCAACTATAAAACCTTTCGATCGAGTGTGGTATACCAAAACTTCGTGTATAGAATACCATATATAGACCTTATTCTCGTTGATCTTGGTGTCAAATGCACAGCTTATTACTGCGTCTCGTTTTATAAATTTTATGCTCCAAGAATGGTTATTTATCGTATAATTGTTAAGACGGCAACTCGTGATCAATCAACCGTAGAATTACAAACCTAACAGAATGTCAATTAGTCAAGTCAAGCTGTACAATACGTATATCCCAGAGGTTATCTCCCACTCTCGTGTATAATATAATATAAAAGAATCATGTAAGGCTGGTATCAAGTAGATTTGTTTTCCTAAGATTTCAATGAAAAATGTTTTTATGTCAAGCCAATTCTGTAACCTTGAAGCACTATGGTATCATTAAACGTGTTCAAAACAGAGTTTATCTTAATATCTTCTTTTTGGGTTAACAGTAAACATTATATTGGCTCTGCCGTTTTTCAAGTTATTTTTGTCGTACTGCTGTGTTAAAAATCACATTCAAAGAAAAAACTCTCAACACTGTCATTAAGTCAAGTCAGCCTGTACAATATGTATTTCCCATAAAATATCTTCCAGCTCCTTGTATAATATTATATACAAGCGTCATGTCAGGCTGGTATCCAGTAGATTGGTTTTCGTAAATTATATGTGTTTCATGTCAAGCCAATTCTGTCACCCAGAAGCACTAGCTCTTCAATAAAGCTTTGAAAAAACTGTTCACAACAGATATTTTATCTTTATATCTTTTTAACTAATTCATAATAAACATTAAATCCAGTGTCATTTCACGACATTTTTTTGCCGTATGAAGCAATCTCAAAAGTAAAGATAAACCTTTTGGTAACTATTAAATTAAGTAAAGCACATGAACTGTCACCGGGGAATCATTTGTGTTTTCTTATGCCAAGCCAATTGTGTCACCATTAAGCACTTCCTCATCTCTAAATATATTATATAGATCCTAAAAACGTTTGATAGCCGTCATCACAATATTTTTAAGTATGACTTCTCTGTGTCCAAGAATAAATAATAAATTTAATAATAATATATCAAAACAAATAGCTTAATCTGACAAAAACGGTGAAATATTACATGACAATACACGACTAAGAAGATGGAATGGAACTTGAGTCATACCAATGTGTTTGTTTTCACATGGTTATTTTTGAGGTCATCTTTGATTTAGTAGATTGGTTATTTTCATCTCATTAATGTTGCTGGTAAATGTTGGACAGGATTAGGTTTACAGACACACGTGTCTGCTAGTATAATGTCATAAGTTGTACCATTGTACCATTTATTATTTATATTCATCGTTTTCAATAAAATTTTGCCATTTTTTGACTTAATGGGCTCAACAATTTTATTCTTTGATTTTTTAATCAGTGTTTTCTATATAATTTTACCCTTTTTAATTTTTAATCAGTGTTTTCTATAAAAAAAATAATCAGTGGTTTCAATAAAATTTTACCCTTTTTATATTTTTAATAGCGTTTTCTATAAAATTTTACCGGTTTTTTTAATCAGTGTTTTCTATAAAATTTTAACTTTTTTATTTCTAATAAGTTGTCAATGAAATGTTATCTTTATTTCATCTTTCTTTTCATGTTCTTAATTGTATTACGTCCATTATTACTACAGACTGTTTAGCCACAAATTGCTTTCAAACTTAGAGCCTGATATAATCCTCGTCATTAATGAATTTGTCCATCAATGACGACAATGTATTATAGTTGAATTGTTTTGCATTATGGATGAAACAGAATCGATACGATATAGAAAAAAATTGGATATCAGCTTACGTAGCCAAATTATTAAATTCATGTTTATGCGGCATGTAATACCCTAGTATCAGCTGTGTGTCACTCTGATGTATATCACATATCTACCACATATGTCAACGTAAGAAGAACAACGTCTAATTATTATTGATATATTATTTATATTTTAGATTCTGATATATGATTCGTTTTTGAGATTGATAACGGTTCTTGGAAATATAAAACATTGGTTCATTGTTCGGATGACAATATAACACAAAGACACAAGCCAACGGTATAATAGGTAAGGCCTGTTTGTTAATGTATGAAATTCTAGGTGTGTGTGTGTGTGTGTGTGTGTGTGTGTGTGTGTGTATTGAATTCTATTTTTGTCTTATTGACTTTATTCAAAATAATTTTCAAGTTATAAATGTATTTACAGAGTTAATAATGTCTTTCTATACATTTTACACATATATACCAATAGGATATAAAAAGGTGACTTTGTCATCGGGAGGACAAAGTTATGTTTGACGTGAAACATGTAGAGAAAACATTAAATTCTCTATAAAACTAGTGCGTAATTGTTAATAATTTTACTACATGACTTTTGTGCTTGTCGGTTTGTTGTGGACTCATTGTGTCTTTAGTCCGTGATCTTATGTAGGGAGTGCGAGAAAGTTTATGTTTGATTGCTTTTTTTATCTCCAGGCAATCCGGGTCCTGAAGTTGACAATAGTCCTTGAAACTGACCGCCTCGATATAAATTATTGCTTTTTGACCGAGGCATTAAACCTGAAGACTAACTCGATATTAATTTAAGAATCTTGACTAGGCATTAAACAGACCACATGTGGACGTAAAACAACATTTTCTTGTTGTTGAAGACATCGTTTATTACTCTGGTATCATCTGATATTATATGTATCAGTATCAAATTAAAATAATATCAACATACCATTCAGCATCAAATATTTATATGTCTTTTATTTCAGATTATTTTTGACAATTCTTGGAAATATATGTTTTAAAGTTCACTGTTCGGACTATGCTTTAAGAGACAAGGTACGTTTGTTTACCATATAGTACTTAATAATACTTTTTATTTGCCCAAAAAATCTGATTTTAGTTTCACGTTTGTTCACTATAATTTTCGTTTGTTCACTATAATTTTCGTTTGTTCACTATATATTATTTAAATTTTTGATGTTTTTAATATCTGATTTTATTTTGTTCAAAGAAATCTTTGATGTTTATGACATACTATACAGGCCTGACGAAATTTTAACAATAAGCTAACGTATTGATGTCGAATCTACGGCTAATCTCCAGTCCTCCCTCTGTAGCTTTATCTCGGCAGTTTTACGGCAGCTAACCACTGGGGAAGTTCAGTTGGTATAGTGCTTGCTCCGTAAGTGGGAGGTCGTTGGTTCAAACCCCGGCCGGGTCTGACCCAAGATTTGAAAGGTGGTAGTGACTGTTCTTTCGCCAATCACTCGGCATTACGAAATAAAATCACGGTTCTTTTGGGTGGGAACTTAAAATGAACGAGGTCACTTGTTATGGTAGGCTTGGCACGATAAAGAAGCCTGCTGTATAATGCCATCAGTTCAACGCACAGGAAAAAGTGCTGCTCCTTCGCCTATAGCTTGCGGCATCTCGATATAATGAAATATTCTCGACTGGGACATTAAAAACCATTACTCAACTCTTTACGGCATCTGCTATCCGCCTCTCAGAATTTTTGCCACTTACCATTCATATCTTGACCATTGACAGCCGATCTTCCGCTCATTTCGTTAGCTCAGTGTTAAACTTTCAACAAGTCTGTACTGTATTCATTTAATTATGGATGCATTAATGTTCTTAAAAATCTCCAATAGAACTTTTCATGTTTTCAATATTACGCATTACGGATGATTTTAGATAATCTAAATAGACCGAAATTGCGATGTTTGCTACGGAATTTGGGTGTAATAAAAAGTAAAAGTATAAATTCGTGTCCAAATCACAATCCTAAAGTTAAGTTAAAATTTTGAAAATGGTAAATTTAGTTCAATACGTAAACTTCCATCAGGGAAGTGAGACCGGGTGCTCCGGAAGGGTAAGTAACTCCTGTCTAGAATACGATGACTAGATTAAAATTGCGGTATTATTTAGGACAGTTTTGGAATAAGTATGTCGTGGAAAAAACGATAAAAATACAAATATTATTTTAATAATATTTATGCTGAAAATAGATATGTGTTAAAACTCGAAAACACGAGATTACATAAATTGCGGAAGTAGTGCACAAAAACTAATACCTAAACCGGACGATCAATACATCACTATCAAAACAGGAAAATCCGGATGATTATGAAAAGGTTCGTGTCTGTCAAGCCACCGTCATATTCCACTTTTTTAGTTTAATCATAAAATACATTCAAAAAGTGGTATACGATACCCTTACTTCATTCTTTTACATAATTTTTATCTGGCAAAAATGACTTTTAAATAATTTGTTAGTTTCCAAGATGCCCAAGAATTTATTGTTTCCGAAGATCTCTTTTATTTTACGACACTTTTTTCAATTGTGTATCTTTAATTAATCTTGTAGTACACTAAAGCCTCTTTATAATGCCCTCGGTAACTTTGCCACCTCGCTTATCACAACGATATTTTGATATCCCAAAGTCCATTTCTAGCATCCGTAGATATATCGTCAAACATCGTTATTATGCAAAAATCCGACTTAACAAATGGTTACAATAAATCGAAGTTTTACTGCACAATAAACGATTGTAAAACATGATTTTGTAAATGTATCTTGAGATATTTATTTTGTTCTTGCACTATTAGATGTCCGTTTAGTTGGCTTTAAGGTATAACTCTTCAGAAAGCACAAATTTACGTACAGCTTGGCAAATATCACTTCAGATAATTAACAGAATGACTAAAATATTGCCGAAGGGTCATACCATTATATGTGTCTAAATCTAACAAATGACCTAGTAAATAATACTGAATGGCTTCTGAAAGAGATGTAGGCAAGAAGCCTTCATTAATTATTGTCCAGACTTGCTTTTGCTTAATATCGGTACTGTGGCTTCACTATAACAAAATCGCCATAAAGACTTATAATATCAGACTATCAGTAGAGTGGGATGGAGTAATGTTGTTCTACGGTCCAGACATATCAAGGTTGTCAGTTCGTGGTTAGTTCAGGGTCATTGATTTAACATACCGTTATGTGGTTCTTTTAAGTGTTTCTCATGATGTAAACAAACTAATCTGTGGTTCCTATACATTAATGCACTGATTAGGGATAAATATGGAAAGTCAAGCGGGCAAGTCAATGTTGTTTGCCTATATAGACTGACAAATGTTTATAAACACTCTGCCATTATATCATTAACTAAAGTCTGTTTACAACCAATTAGTCTCTTGGTTTTTGTCCCTTTTCATGTGGTTAACGTGTGAATAAAAATCGTAGCTTTTTGCATCGTGAAAACAAGCCTATGCCGTAATGTGGCCTGAAGTAACCGGCGTCTAATCTACCCTCTTGACCTCATATTAAAACTTTTAAATATCGCCTTCTATATCGCTATGTAAATTGTTTTAGCGCCATTTTCCTAACCTTTGCGGCGATACCAAAAACAGGAGTGAGAGGGTTTTTCATATGCTAATCAGTTTCTGTTAGGGTCATTAACACAATCTTAGCTTCATCGACTCTATGAAGGTAGTCAACCGCGTGTATATTAATATCACCATCAGTTTTCCTGAAACCCTTTTAACTGAATGTCTCAGTTGTTGATTTATCGTTTTTATTTAATTCATATTTTCTGCTACAATGATCAGAAATATTTGTTAACATACGCCTCTAATTATAATCCGGTTACCTAATGGCTAAAGGCAAAGTCGACTTTTACAACACGTGTACACCTGATCATGAATGCGGTAGTTCTTGCCAACCACCTAGTAGATTAGACAAAGTTCTTGATATCCATACACACGATTTATAAGTTTAATTACTTACCATAATTAACCATTTCTTACATATTAGAATTTTACTTTTCAAAAAAGTATCAAGTTTCCCTTGATCTAATAATCATTGAAATAGGGGAAAATAAAAATAAAAACAATTCATTAATAATTTAATTAAATATTTCGAAAAGGGAAAACCATGAACACGTTACTGTAATGAATTCAGACTTCCCGGGTGGCATTTCTTTTATTTGTAGAACTTTTAATGAATCTATATAGTTATGCAAGTCCTGTCTTCTTCATTCAACATTTTAAGTTTGTCAAAGTTAAGTATATCCGTTCTTAAATGAATTTCAGTAAGAATTATGGTACAACGAGAGAGAGAGAGAGAGAGAGAGAGAGAACGTTGTCTCAAATAATGATTTGCATGTGAATTGTTTTAAGTTTTTCAGGGTTAAGTATGACCGTTCTTAAATGAATTTCAGTAAGAACTATGGTAAAGAGAGAGAGAGATAGAGAGAGAGAGAGAGAGAGAGAGAGAGAGAGAGAGAGAGAGAGAGAGAGAGAGAGAGAGAGAGAGAGAACGTTGTCTCAAATAATGATTTGCACATGAATCGTGGCAAGAATGCTATTTCGCAAAAAAAAAAAATCTTGTAAACAAATTTTTTTGTACATGACATACTCGTAGGTGCAGCATTATAACACCATATGTATATTGATAACTATTGATAAATTTAATCAATTTTGAGTAATTTTATAAACAAATTTATGAAAATAATACCCGTCCTTAATTGTCAATCATTTGTAGTGTTGCGTGTCAACATCGTCGATAAGTATTTCTTATGCAAATTAGCTCAGTATTTCCCTGTCCAAAATGGTTTCGACCGAAATGTAGGACTTAGACAAAATAGCCGTTGTTCAAAATTGACCAAAATTTACGGAGTATGGGGCAAAACTGAGAAAAGTTTAAGAACAGAAATATTAAAAATTAATTACGGCATGAATTGTATAATAAATGTACGATTTTACTTTTACGATAAAAGCTTTCGTTTTAGAGAATATTACGAAAAACCGAGAGACTAAAGTATCGTAAATGGACTTTACGTATATGTGCTCTTGATCATTATTTTTAGATTTAAGGTCAAGCGAGCAGGTCAACATTGTCTGTCTTTATTATCAACACTCTGGCACTCAATCACGAACGACCCATACTACTTCTTGGTGGTTTTTAAATTAAGGTCAAGCGGGTAGGTAAATACCAAGTATTTGCCTATACCAATAATCAAGACAATAGTCCGTTTATAAAGCGAAGAGTTTGAAACAGATATCTAGGTGCGCGTAAACGGGAAGAAACTACATGTATCTTCTACGTGGATAAAGGGAATCAATCATTTTTAATTAACACACAAGAGGCTTATATGAGATTGATGTTCATTAGGCTATAATGAGATTTTCTGAGATCAATATGACGAAAACCATTGAAGTTGTACATCAAAATTGAAAGGATCACTTAATATGTTTATAATAGGTCTCACAAGGATTCTACATGATACCAGTTAAATACAGAACAGACCTGCCGATAATTTAAAACTAAATACTAAGCTAGCGAATTAATTCAGAACCCACGGATCATCTCAGTTTCTTGTTATCTATATTGTAACAGCTTTTGGACAGCTGATATCTTTCACTCGGAAGCTTTTGGACAGCTGATATCTTTCACTCGGAAGCTTTTGGACAGCTGGTATCTTTCACTCGGAAGCTTTTGGACAGCTGATATCTTTCACTCGGAAGCTTTTGGACAGCTGATATCTTTCACTCCGCAGCTTTTGGACAGCTGATATCTTTCACTCGGAAGCTTTTGGACAGCTGATATCTTTCACTCGGAAGCTTTTGAACAGCTGATATTTTTCACTCGGAAGCTTTTGGACAGCTGATATCTTTCACTTGGAAGCTTTTGGACAGCTGATGTCTTTCACTCGGAAGCTTTTGGACAGCTGATATCTTTCACTCGGAAGTTTTTGGACAGCTGATATCTTTCACTCGGAAGCTTTTAGACAGCTGGTATTTTTCACTTGACAACTTTTCGGCCACAAGCTGTATATATCGTTGTCATTCAGACGTTTTTCGGCCACCAGCTGTATATATCGCTGTCATTCAGACGTTTTTCGGCCACCAGCTGTATATATCGCTGTCATTCAGACGTTTTTTCGGCCACCAGCTGTATATATCGCTGTCATTCAGACGTTTTTCGGCCACCAGCTGTATATATCGCTGTCATTCAGACGTTTTTCGGCCACCAGCTGTATATATCGCTGTCATTCAGACGTTTTTCGGCCACCAGCTGTATATATCGCTGTCATTCAGACGTTTTTCGGCCACCAGCTGTATATATCGCTGTCATTCAGACGTTTTTCGGCCACCAGCTGTATATATCGCGGCCACTTGACAGCTTTTCGGCCACCAGCTATATATATCGCGGCCACTTGACAGCTTTTCGGCCACCAGCTGTATATATCGCGGCCACTTGATAGTTTTCCGGCCACCAGCTGTATATAATCCGGTCACTTGACAGCCGAGCTGTAACTTCTTTTTGTTAGCTCAATGTTTAATTTTCGACTGCACTGTAGTTTTGTTCGTAATTGTTATTTTATTTGGCTTTGGATTTATAACCTTTTTACACGTAAAAATACGTTTTAATATCTGCGTTTGCTATGTTCTGTCGTCAAAATGGAGAGGAAACGATAATATTTTCGAGACATTTTTATCAAAGTTATTTATAATATGGGTAAGATTTAGACTAATCGATAAGATCCGCTGTGATCCGTAAGACGGTACTTTAGACCACTTGTGCACCAAGGAACAAAAAATGTACCTGAACAGTCACCGCAACCAAAAACAGAACGTAATATAAACAGTCATCTTAACCAAGAACACAGCGCAATATAAACAGTCAAATTAAGCTGGAGAACACATACACGTATTGGGACTATAGGTTACCGTTTGTCCATTTCATTGTCTAACTACAGTGAAACCTATACATAAAGGCCACCCATGAGAACCAGTAAAATTGGTCTTTATGGGTAGGTGGCCTTTATATACAGGTTCAAATAATATTAATACAAACAAATGGGATACAATTTTACTGGCCTTTAGAAACAGGTGACCCTTATATAGAGGTGGTCTTTAAGACAGGTTAGATTGTGTATGAGAAATGTAAAAGAAGATCGTTGTGTGGTTCAATTTCTGTCTCCGCAAAGGCTATAAGTAGTTTGCGAAACCTAACAAACGAATAAATCGGAGGCTCTTTTCGATTCCTTGTTAGCAATATCTCGGCAACAGCCGTTATCTTCAACTCCCCAGGTTTTCGATTACTTGCTTTCCATACCTTACCTCCTCGGCAGCCAACCTAAGATGTTCGTTATCTCAATGTTTATCATTCGACAGATCAGTACTCTGGGTGTCTCAAAGATTAAACTTCTCCTGTTGTACTAGTGGTATCATCTAGCAAATTAGACTTTGTACTTTTTTTACTATTTTAGCACTACTCATTCTACCAAGAATACACGAAAGAACAAACAAACGCGTCAAGAGTACAAAAGAAACATATACATTGACCATTTCTGTAAAGTTATCTATTTTTGAGGTGTCCAAATTCCGGAGTTCTGTTTTTTTTTTTTTTTTTTTTTTTTTTTTTTTTTTTTTTTTTTTTTGGTGTGATGAAATAATTTAGCGTTCCATTTGCGTGGTTCTAAATAAAAATTTAAGAAATAATTTTAACAAATAAATACATTTTTATAGAACGGTATATTCGTGGTTTGTTGTTACTATTAAAAGTTAATTTAATTTCTTAACATGTACGACATGTAAAATCGTGGATTATTGTGTCTACGAAAACCAAAAAAAATAATGCCATCACAGTATATGTTGAAATTGTTTATTTATGTTAATACTTTTTACTTTCAGACGTTTGCCATTTGATTTCGACAATGTTGATCTCGGCGTGTAATTAGTTTATTTCTTGGATACTACGATATTTTTGTTCATATGATAATGGAGAATTCTACCGAAAATGACTCCATATTTGGAAACCTGACTGGTTATAACGTTCAACCTCCGGGAACCAGTATATATATACCAATATATACCGTGCTGTATACATATGTGTTGCCTACAATGGCATTCTTAGGATTTGTGGGAAATATTGCCTCCTTGTTTGCGTTTATGAGTAGAGAGCTAAGAAATATTTCATCAAGTGTGTATGTACAGGGAGTTCTTATAGCAGATACTGGAATGCTCATATCTTTATTTTTTGTTTGGCTAGAAGCATTAGGATATAGACTGAACCATCTTCAGGTTATGTGCCAATTCCTTGTATTCTGGCAGTATGTTTGTTCATTTCTTTCCGTGTGGTACATGGTCTGTATCACAACCGAGAATTATATTACAATCTGCCATCCTACGCAAATCAACACAATGTGTACAGTGCCTCGTGCTACCAAGGTAACAGTTTCCTTAGCAATCAGTGCCTTATCTATTTACATCGTGTCTGTTTTTATAACTACGCCCATCACTGATCCACGTAGCGGTGTTGAGTATTGCAGTGTTGGGATACAGTACAGAACGCTGAATACTGTCATAACATATGTAGACTCATGTATCACACTTCTGATACCAGCTCTGTTTATAATCCTACTTATAACCGCCATTTTGTTGTCTATAGCTAAATCAATAAAACTGAAAAAGAAAAGGACGGCGAATAGGAAAAATAAGAGAGGACCATCCATTCCTCAAGTACGAGTCGCAAAAATGTTATTATGTTTATCATTAACTTACGTGGTATTGAGTGTTCCAAGCCACGTGATCAAACTGTACTTCCTGTTTGTGGATGTAGGTGGAGTTATCTCCCTTGAGGCGGGGTTAATACAGCTGATATTTCTTTTTGTTTCATATTTAAATTTCAGTGTTAAATTTATCCTGTTTACCGCATGTAGTTCTAACTTCCGTAATGCCCAGTTTGGTTCGTGTATATCTAACTTGCCTTATCAAGGCGTAGCACAGAAATAAACTTTTAGTGGACCTCAGTGGACATATTTAAGATGGTACCTAGTGACACCTTTACCTTATTGACAGAAGTAATTGAATCCTAGTCCCTACAGTACAGACCTGTCCAAAGTTTAACACTAAGCTAACGGAAAGGAGAGGCTTTGAAATATAGATAGCTAGACACCAAAATGCCGAGAGATAGATAGAAACTTCAGATCTAGAAAAAATGTTGATTTTAGCTTACGATGGGAAAAGATGAGCTGCCAATGGGGGTACTAAATCGTTCGCTTAGTGCCAAACATTTGACATCTCTAGTCTGTATATACGCCGTCTTTTGTATTGTTTCTACTTGTTTTTGCTCACTTATTGTATACCTGGTCTGTCGCAACAGTTAAAGGCAAACAACATTGACCTAATCGCCTGAACTTTTGTTAGGAAGATTTATATAGGACGGCCCATCCAATTGGGTTAAAATTCGCATTTAACACGTAAACATCGCATGTTCTCTGTAATGTAGACATTTTCTGTATAGATAAATGTACTGGTTCTAAACAAATATTTAAATTATAGGTCAAGCTGACAATGTTGATTGCCTATACAGTGATCTATCAATGGTCCAGCTTATATTAGTTTAGTTTTGTCTTCATTTGTTCATTTGTAATGGTTCTTGATATAAAAAATGATTGTATTAGATTTGGATGTGGTTTCAGTATACATTGTACTTGGTTCAGATAACGACTGGAGTGTAAATAATATATATCAGTACGTCTGTTGTAAGTTTGAGATTGCAAGTGTCATCAGAAAAGACATTGATTATGTGAGCAGTGTTTTGGATAAGACTTTAAAATCCAGGAACATGTGTGTCGTTAAACTATATATGTAAAAATAACATGAACTGTGATTGTAACAGACAACGCCAAATAAAAAGTCTAAAATTCATGAAACATGGTGAATTGTTTTCGCTGTCGTTTTTAGACCCAGGAGAAAGAGGGGGTAGTCAATTCTAACTTTCGTCCTTCCGTTCTTCCAGATACTTCTTGTTCGGGGCAATTTTTCGAAACATTACGAAGCTTGGTACAAAGCGTTGCTCAACATCGACAGGAGGCATGCATATGATTTACTCTTTTTTAAGGGAAGGTTTTACCCTTTACACATAAGTGCAAATTACAAAAAAGTACTTACTGTAGGGGGATTAGCTTGAATGTACTTGTATATATTCAGTTCAACAGGGATTATCTGCCTATCTATGGAAAACTGGTTGTACATTACGTTGAATGGTGGGACCCCTTTATATAGTAGTATATGCACACCTCTGGACTATCATTAAAACATCGATGGCAGAACAGTCTTAAGTGCCGGGTTGCGGAAGACGGTGCCTTTTAATACCTGGGTTCAAATCCACATCGGAAAATGTGACAATGTCAAATCGCTTGCCGAAAGTAGGTGGTTTTCTCCAGGTACTCTGGTTCCCTTCACCAAACCGGAATTAACCACTTCGTTATACAAGTGTAACAATCTAGTCTTAGACGTTAATCATCATTACTAGACCAATCTAGTGCCTGACCAAAGTCAGTTTTTGCATTTTTGTCTGTTTGTGCATTGCCGTTGTCAATTTTAGGTGTAGCATTACTTCTAAACCCGTTTTGCTTCAATATAAAGCTGATTTGGAATAAAATCTGTTTTTTATATATAGTTCCTTGCAGCAATAAAAGGTCGTTTTGGAATGAAATTAGTTTGTCTTTCTATACAAGTCATTTACAAAGTTTTTACTTTGCTTCTGAATTGTGATTCAAACATGAATTAGTATGTTTGCTTTTTATCATATTCAGCTCAAAAGAATAAAGTCTGTAGCTAAAGCCACGACATCAGGTTGTACTACAAACAGATTAACATACTTAAAGCAGATTAAACTACATAAACTGTATCAGATTAACGTTTTACTTTGCTTGCGCTGAAGTTCATTATACAGCTCCGTTTGAAGACAAACATGTATGTAATTATTTTAAGGTTACGATTTACAAACTGTAACACAGTGTTACGTTGTCCTACCTAGAAAATCCACTATCAAATATAGTCCAAGAGATCATGACTAAAAACCGGGTGAACGAGGCCAAAAGGTTTGAAGGTTGATTCTTGTAGGAAAATGTCCCTAGTTACTGAAAACCAATTTCTTACGCGTCAAACCGTTTCCGATTTTTCAATCAGAAACAGTTTTTGAAAAAAAGTCTCTGCAAATGTTAAATTTTTGGAAAAACTAAAAATTTCAGATTTTGAAGCATTCTGTGACAAAAACAACACAAAAGTGCTCATTCTATCTTTCATTGTGGACACATGATAGATTAAAATGCAAAACATCCTGACAGTTTTCCGATTTTGTGTCAAAATTTTAAAATAAACAATAAAATCAGTGCTGAAAAATGCGTTTTTATCATATCTACCGTCTTTCGATTCTTATAAATTTGTTGCTAATGCATTAAATCTGACAAACTATATATTTTTATAAAGCCTTGGTAGTCCTGTAGATAAAAATGTCACACAAATTTGGAAATATGAAACCTTAATACCGTAGCAAATAAATATGCTTCCCCTACCCCCAAAATACGAAAATGTCAAAAATTCATTATTTTGGCCCATACTTGCCAATAAGTGTCTAAAACAAAACATAATTGTTTGTTACATCTTTCGTCTGTTCCCAACATATTTATAAAACAATAATATGTAGAGTGATTGGTGATCTAATATGAAAATTTGCACTTTGCATAAAACAATAGTGTGGGAATCGCGTTTTCATGAAATCTCTTGTGCTCTACTTCTTGTAATTTTGTTATATAGGCATTAAATTTCGAGATTTATATGTCGCTGTAATGCCATGGCATATTAAGTCTGACAACATATAAAACTATTGGAAATACCGAAGTTTATAGATGAAACGGATAAATTTATTTCCCCTACCCCAAAATTGAAAAGCATGTGAAAATCCATTTTTGTGCAATATATGCCGATTTGTGTAACTAATGAAGATTTCAAGCAAAAGTACCAGCAACAATGATAAAACATGCTTCAAGGATTTAAAATATTTGTAAAATGCTTTAGCTTAAGGACAAATAGGTCTAACTATCATGATAAAATTGCTTATTTTATTCATTTATATGTAAATTGCTATAAGAAAAAAGGAGCTTCGCCTCTTGTAATTTTGTTATTTAGGCATTGAATCTCGACTGTTATATATTGGCGTTATTCCCCGACATATAAGTTTCTAATTACACCAAAAACTGTCGGAAATAGCAAAGCTTGTAGATGAGGCAAACGAATGTATTTCCCCTACCCCAAAGTTGAAAACAATTGTGAAAACCCTGTTTTTGCCAATGTGTGACAATTAGTATTTCTAATGGAAGTTTCAGGCAAATCTACCTGTAACAATGGTAAAAGAAGCATCATGGATAAAATATTTTACAAAATGCATTATTTTAATTATTTTAATGACAGATTGGTCTAATTTTTCATAGCAAAATGCTTACTTTATTTATTTTCAATTCAATGTGCTATGGCAAAATAGAAGCTTCACTGTTTGTATTTTTGTTACATAGACATTGAATTTCGAATAACAGATATTGAGTCAATGCGCTTACACTAAAATCGCTAAAACATGAAAATATGTAACCATTAAAACAACAACTGGAACCTCAGGCAAACGACTAAAAGTCAACTGATAGAAATCCAAAATATTTGCAAATTAGACAATGTGCAAAAATACTTGTGTAATTGTTACACACTCTAAACATGTAACACAATCAATATTTGGACATTTGTAAGGCAGTGTTAGTCAGTCTTGAGACAGATCCTCAAAATCATCTTCAAAATAACAAACCATTTCCTTGGACATGCATATAAATTTACATCCTTCCTCTTAAACTTATTTAAGGTACATTGAGGCGATAGAGTTCTGTTTGTCGAATAGTACATGTTGACAGAGAGTGGTTACTCTGATCATCTCTTCTTTGGTTTCTGTTAAAAAAGTAACTGAAATATGATTCAACAATTTCTAGCAATAAATTGCTTAGATCTGGTTTAGTTTTGTTCAGTTTCCTTCCAAACTCTGAATTGAAATAAGTTTTTTTTCTTGTTACTACTTTCATTCTCAATTTTTATTTCACAAGTAGTGGCAGGAAGCGACTACCCTTCCCGAGCACCGACCCTTTTTCCCTACCAGATGTTTACGTGTTTAACTTTGTCATTTTTTTAACTTTGCTTTTGTTATTGTGATAATATCATAATGTTTGTGTTTATATTTGACGATTTACATAACGCATTTTATCGGTACTCTATTGCTTCAATTCAACATGTTTTAATAAAATTTATCTCTTTCCATTGTCAGTTGAACACTTTACTCATTGTTTCATCGACCTTTGCCACTCTGGTAATGTTAGCAATTTCACTTTTTCTAACCGACCTTTGCTGTCCATATCTAGCTTATTTTAGCTTAAACATAAGTATCTACAGGTTCTATATTCTTTAGTAAAACATCTAAATCTTAAAGCATTTCTAATATCCGTGATTCTCCTTTTTGCTTTTTCTGTTTTTCTATGACCACGATTATATTTCGTAGTGGCGTTTACCTATTATTCGTGATTATATGGTAAAAGAAGTTTACTAAACCATATTTATTATTACTAAACCCCGTTTATCAAAGATTGTGGCCACATTTTACAAAACTTTGCATTTTCACTAGTGGCATCATTTTATTAGGAAGTGACCTAATGTACAGTGGTCAAAATAGAACGTGGCACAAGGAACCTGGTCACAGGCTTAAGGTTGAAAGGTGTCCAATACCACTTTTTGTCATTATAATATGACCAGGCAATTTGTGATGTAATTGCTATCAATCATTCCTTTAAAGGATACAAAGGTGGAGTTGTTGGACACAGAAATTTTGTCAGTTAGAAGTGAAATTGAAAACTTTACGGAGTTTGCAGACTTTTTAAAATAAGATTATTAGTGGATACTGAAATTATACATTAGGTCACTTCTTAATGAAATGATTCCACAAGAATAAATTGCAAAGTTTTAAAAACAAGGCTACAATCTTTGATAAACGGGTTTTAGTAATAATGAATATGGTTTAGAAAGCTAATGGATCTGATTAAACTTTATCTAATGGAGATATACATGTATGTCTGATAAAACCCAATAGTTTTATATCAAACCATAACCAGAAATGCCTTACATTCAGTCTTACCATTGACTAGAAATGAACTTATTTGCATTTATTATTTCATAATATCAGGTTGTTCGTAAAATTGTGCGTCTTTCTATTTTTTCAAACGTGGCGGTTGTAATTGCTATAAACATGAGGTGTTTATGCTTCAGAGCACCCGGTCCAATTTGCTAGTTTCAAGTTTTTTTTCGGGGGGGGGGGATTATGATTTGGAAAAGGATTGATATGTTTGTTTTTGATTTTCAATTTTAAATATGAATGTTTCCTAAATACATTTTGCTATTACTTTGAATCATAAAAAATAATTGTTTCATAGACATCTGGTTAAAACTTTCATTAAAAGCATAAATATGCATACATGTGCTAAAAAGGGTTTTTCATTATTTTGGGGTAGGGGAAATAAATCTATTCGTCTCATCTACAAGCTTAGCTATTTCTGACAGTTTTTGGTGTTATTAGAAACTTATATGTGGGGAATAACGCCAATATATAACAGTCGAGATTCAATGCCTAAATAACAAAATTACAAGAGGCGAGGCTCCTTTTTTCTTATAGCAATTTACATATAAATGAATAAAATAAGCAATTTTATCATGACAGTTAGACCTATTTGTCCTTAAGCTAAAGCATTTTACAAATATTTTAAATCCTTGAAGCATGTTTTATCATTGTTGCTGGTACTTTTGCTTGAAATCTTCATTAGTTACACAAATCGGCATATATTGCACAAAATGGATTTTCACATGCTTTTCAATTTTGGGGTAGGGGAAATAAATTTATCCGTTTCATCTATAAACTTCGGTATTTCCAATAGTTTTATATGTTGTCAGATTTAAATATGCCATGGCATTACAGCGACATATAAATCTCGAAATATAATGCCTATATAACAAAATTACAAGAAGTAGAGCACAAGAGATTTCATGAAAACGCGGTTCCCACACTATTGTTTTATGCAAAGTGCAAATTTTCATATTAGATCACCAATCACTCTACATATTATTGTTTTATAAATATGTTGGGAACAGACGAAAGATGTAACAAACAATTATGTTTTGTTTTAGACCCTTATTGGCAAGTATGGGCCAAAATAATGAATTTTTGACATTTTCGTATTTTGGGGGTAGGGGAAGCATATTTATTTGCTACGGTATTAAGGTTTCATTTTCCAAATTTGTGTGACATTTTTATCTACAGGACTACCAAGGCTTTATAAAAATATATAGTTTGTCAGATTTAATGCATTAGCAACAAATTTACAAGATTCGAAAGACGGTAGATATGATAAAAACGCATTTTTCAGCACTGATTTTATTGCTTATTTTAAAATTTTGACACAAAATCGGAAAACTGTCAGGATGTTTTGCATTTTAATCTATCATGTGTCCACAATGAAAGATAGAATGAGCACTTTTGTGTTGTTTTTGTCACAGAATGCTTCAAAATCTGAAATTTTTAGTTTTTCCAAAACTTTAACATTTGCAGAGACTTTTTTTCAAAAACTGTTTCTGATTGAAAAATCGGAAACGGTTTGACGCGTAAGAAATTGGTTTTCAGTAACTAGGGACATTTTCCTAAAAGAATCAACCTTCAAACCTTTTGGCCTCGTTCACCCGGTTTTTAGTCATGATCTCTTGGACTAATATAGAATAGTTCATATAAACTTGGATTAGAGTATTAAGAGTTTAACACTACACGAAAGAATAAGTGCCATTCATTTCAGTCCCTCGTAATCTATATAATGACAGCTTTCTGACAGTTATTTTATATGTCGACCACTAGGTATCCTTATAACTTGGTCACTCGGCCGCCTAATTGAGACTCTTTGTTTGTTACATCAGTGTTTAACTTCAGACATTCTGTATTGTATGTAATTATTTTTGTTTTAAGCTTACAAATTACAATCTGTAACACATTGTTAGTTTCATCTTCCTATAAAATATTTTAAGTACCGAACAATAAATATTAACGACAATCATATACATTGACACAAACGTTTTCACTGATGATATAAGCCAACAACATTGACCTGTCCCCTTAACGTTTCATTTGGAGTATTCAAATGTAAGGAATTCTCAATTAATACATAGACAGGGTATAGACTTACATTTTTACTTATTGTCTTATATCCTCGAGCATTGACTCTACACTGATTGAAATCCGTGTTCCTCAATGATGCAGACAAATCAAACACTTATTTACAAAATAATCGGTTCATGATAAATATTAAAGGTCAAGCGGACAGGTCATTTTAGTTTTCCTATACGCCAGTAAAACAGAAAGTAATCAGTTTTCTTGAAGACAGTTTGCGTGTAGTAATTTATACGTACACAAGGTTCATTTGAATTTTATGTAAATGTTTACCCGCGGTAATGGAATGAAAAACCGCCAAAATGAGTTGTAATTATCAGTTAAGATTTTGTAACACGAAGCTACAGTACAGACTTGTCAAAAGTTTAACACTGAGCTAACCGAAAGGTTCCTGATGCTAAGCTGCAAGGTGGATATATAGATATAGTTAGCGTTTGAAAACCTGCCGAGAGATAGATAACAGCTGCTTAGATATAACTAACTAGGGCGCAAAATAAGCTGTCGATTTGGGACAACTAGTTAGCTTTGTGTTAAACTTTGTACAGGATTGTAATGTTAGTTGAATAACCTCGACAATACAAGACACAGAGAATGGTTAATTGTTGTATACATCATAGATAGGCTCATTTCAGGCCTTTTGAAAGTTTAACACTAAGCTGCCAATTCTTGCGAATTAATAGATCGTAGTCGGTCCACCATCCTCCATATATGGACAGCTTTTTGACAATTACCTCTACGCTCTAGGCAGTTTTCGACCACTTGTTAACCATATTTGGATACTTGGCTGCCGGGGTTCGGCTTCTTTTCGTTAGTTCAGTGTTAAATTTTCGACAGGTCTGTACTGTAGGTATAGGGAAACATAAATGATCTGTCCGCTTGATCTTTTATTGGGAACATTCATGTAGACGATCCACCTAATACATGGGTAGTGTTAGGATACCAAGTTGATACTTACATAATGCATATATCTACACATGTATAGCACCTAACTTTACGTTGATTGTTTCTCTCCTGTCTAAAGAATTTGGCCATTGACTCTATTATACTAATACTGTGAAATTATCAATTTTCGAAATGTCCAAATTCACGTTGTTTTTGTGGATTCCCTGGCCCACTAATTAAGATGTCAACGAAATATTATATGTTACAAACTTGTTACATAAAGAGAAATCAGAAACCACAAATTTACGTCCCTTCAAAATTGTATTCTTCTTAGAGCCACAACAATGGACATCACTAAAATAAAGGATTTTAAATTTAAAGTCGAGAACAATGTTATTTGCCTATACAATGATCTATCGTGGTCCTGCTTACTTTAGCTTAGTTTTGTTTTCACGTGTAATAGTTATTGATATCAAAGATGGCCGTATTAGATATGGATGTGGCATCGGTGTATATTGTGCTTGGTTCAGAGTGTACATATCGTATATCAGTACGTCTGTTTTAAGTTTGAGGTTGCAAGTGTCATGAGAAATGACATTGATTATGTGACCAGTCTTTTGGATAAGACTTTGAAATCCAGTAATCGGTTCGTAGTAAAACTCTATTAATAAAAAACTGTGAACTCGGATTGTACCGGACATTGAAACATGTTTTTGTTGAAGAAAAAAGAAAAAGGAAGTATTTATTAAAGAACACGATTGCCACGAAGTAGACAAAATAAACATCTATGTTCATTATACATAAATGTTCTGGTCAATAATAAATATTTACCTTATAGGTCAAGCACACAGGTCAATGTTGTTTGTCCATAACAAGGTACCTTATAGGTCAAGCACACAAGTCAATGTTGTTTGTCCATAACAAGGTACCTTATAGGTCAAGCACACAAGTCAATGTTGTTTGTCCATAACAAGGTACCTTATAGGTCAAGCACACAAGTCAATGTTGTTTGTCTATAACAAGGTACATTATAGGTCAAGCACACGGGTCAATGTTGTTTGTCTATAACAAGGTACCTTATAGGTCAAGCACACAAGTCAATGTTGTTTGTCCATAACAAGGTACCTTATAGGTCAAGCACACAAGTCAATGTTGTTTGTCTATCACAAGACCAACTCCCTCCTTTAAGGGTCTTTAAGGAATCCTTAAAGATCCTTAAAGATGTCCTTAAAGATCCTTAGAGCCTCCTTAAAGACCCTTTTAAGGACCACCATCTTCTTTAAGGATCTTTAAGGCTTCCTTACAGATCCTTAATGGAACTGAAATTTTAAGGATCTTTAATGCGGCTTAAGGATCTTTAAGGATCACCCTGACATACACATGTATTTAAATGATAGAACGGTGTTTTTTCAACCACCCTGAATTGGCTAAGGATGCACCATATTATTTATTTATTTATTTATTTATTTATTTATTTATTTATTTATTTATTTAAATAAATTTATTTATTTATTTATTTATTTATTTAATTATTTATTTATTTATTTATTTATTTATTTGGTATATATTACACAAAAATAATTGGAGAAAAACGCGATTAAAAATAAATGTCCGGTGATAAAATTTCATGATTGTTTTCAAAGTAATTAATTAATTAATTAATTAATTAATTCATTAATTAATTAATTAATTTTTATTTATAATCTATACTGCTCCGAGTATTATGTCCCAGCTCTAAATTGATTCAATGTACAACTTCTTATTTATTTATTTATTTATTTATTTATTTATTTATTAAACTAAAAAAGTGTAGTTTTGACTATTTATCATTATGGATTTATGCCCATAGGTAATATACAGATCATGCTTCCTAATTGATGATCATCAACATTTTCCCGGTAACACATCAACAACTTACATAACAGAAGCAAATTCAAACTCATTTTAACCAGACGATAGTATATTCTACCTGAAAAATTTACTGTATGTTGTTAATCTCTTTAATTACCTAGATGGATTTGAATTTTAATGGAATCTGATGATTAATTTACATGAGTAGTAATGTTAGGGATACTTTAGATACTTTTTACCCAATTGTTATTTGTGTGTAAATAAATAAATAAATAAACAAATAAATAAATAAATAAATAAATATTTTTAAAAAAGTTAATAAGTATATGAAATATGAGAGAGAGAGAGAGAGGGGGCAGAGCGAAGACTTGTACATCATCGGTTTTTAAACTACCATTATTTGATATTTCTTATTTCATGACCTTGAAATGTACATTCATATAAATAAATAAATAAATAAATAAATAATCAAATAAATAAATAATCAAATAAATAAATAAATAAAACAAATAATCAAATAAATAAATAAATAAATAAATTATCATATAAATTAATAAATAAATAATCAAATGAATATATACATAATCATATAAATAAATAAATAAATAAATAATCAAATAAATAAATAAACAATCATATAAAATAAATAAATAAATAAATAAATAAATAAACCACAATTTCATAGACAAAACTGGTAGATTCATTTGCACTATCTTCTTTATGTAATAATTTCTCGATCGATCCAGTAAAATAACTTGTATTCTCTGATCAAGTTGTTTATGGGGAGAGAGAGAGAGAGAGAGAGAGAGAGAGAGAGAGACTCGGAGCTGAGAGTTGTCTATCGGAACTTTTCCCCACAAGCGAAAACTATAAGCATGATTTTCTAATCATAGAATAGGTCCGCAATCCAAGTTAACGAATTTCGGGCTAATAAAGTTGTGATTTATAATGAAACAATTAAAAGAAAAAAAATTTGTTTATAGCATCGGCATTTATTATTGTTTTTATTTGTTTTCTTGCCGAAAATGGGGTTCTCTGTGTGTTTCCGTTTCATCCACAATCCTGGAACTGACGACCGCCACAACATAACTAGCAAAATCTTGATCTCACTGCCTTGGTTCACATCTTTAGGGAAAATCTAGTGTGAGAAAACTAGCTTGTCGAATATTTGTTCTAATCTCAATGCACTTTGATTTCCTTCACTATCCTTGAACTTAAAGTCTCTACACAAGACTATACAATTTTGTTACAAACTGACAAAATATTAAACTGGGACAGGCCATAATCTCAGAAAATTTGTCAGTTCGCTCAGGTTTTACATTCTTGGCCATTCTAGAATTCTTATTCATTGAATCAAATAATGATATAAGTGAAATAATCTTGACACAGGAATGAAACTCTATACTCTGCTATCCCGTTATCCTGATTATGTTGAGAAAAAAGTAAAAAAGTTTTCTCCAGAAATAAATCAAATGGTGTTGTTCAAACACAAAAAGATATTAGCAGTCTGCAGCTGACGTTGGAATATTGTCATATCTAGGAGAGAAAGAGAGAGAGAGGAGAGAGAATTTGGATTTGCAGTGTCGTGTACTTTTTCCGTTCTGTTTAAAAATAATTCAAAAATGGTAAATCATGCAGTGTCAGATCCAGCGGGATGGAGGCAGGTGGGCGGGGAGGGGGGCACCCCAACATTTGTCCCTGCTTTCCGACTTTTTTCCCTCTTGCTTACCGCAAATTGTCAAGCAAACAGTGGATGGACCAGTTAATTAGTGGTACTGATTAATTAATTCGTGTACAGGTAGGTAATTACAATCAGGTGATGATGTAATGTACCAGTTCGCTGAGGTATGAAAGAATTCAGGTAGTGCTGACCAGTCTTAGGTGATAATGTTATTTACATGATCACTTAGGCATGAAAGAACCCAGTTAGTATTAGTAAATGACGTTAATTAGTAATACTAATTAAGACACTTCTGTCTTGTCAGAAAGCATGAATTTTAAACAGGGTTGTTATAAGTACTTCAAAAATAATTCTTATTCAAGGACAGATTCCATAAAGAGTGATTCCATTAATCATAAATGAATATTGGGACCAAGGGTCAGGGCCCAGAGAGAGAGAGAGAGAGAGAGAGAGAGAGAGAGAGAGAGAGAGAAAGAGCTAATTAGAATGGTACATTTTTAGCACATAAGATTATCTTTTATAGCGCAAGGTTCTATTTTCATATAAAAGTCCCAACTTTTGTACATTTTTTGTACATTTTTATTTTTTATTTTTAATTGGTTTTAATAGATAAATTCCATCTCATTTGACTTTTTATTCTATCCGTCCGTTATTGGCTTTATGGAACAAATCTAAAATGATAAGTGCTATTTTCTGGTGAAAAGGATACTTGTGTGTTGCACTATTATACTGATTATTTAGTGTAATAATGTAATAATTTAATTAATATAATAAAATTAACTTGAATGTTCAGATAGATGTCATATAGATAACTTTAAACAAGTGTGGAAAAAAGGGGAGGAAGGCCCCTGAGACCTTCCACTTCGGTAGCAGCCAGCTCGGTAGAGTGTCGACTGTCCGCTCCAGAAGTGGAAGGTCGCGGGTTTGGTCTCTGGCCGGGTCTGATCTAAAACTTGAAAAAGGGTAGTGACTATTCACTCGGATCCGCTTTTGAGTATGACAATGGTAATATTTTTTTAAACAGTTTTACCAGATTTATAACAGCAGGAAATGTCGCTAGTTCTACTGTTTCAATTTGTAAAGAGTACTATTATTATAATGTTTAACATGTGCACCCCCTTTTCTCTCTCTCTCTCTCTCTCTCTCTCTCTCTCTCTCTCTCTCTCTCTCACCGTGAATTGAATTAATTTCTGAAATTATTTTATTTAACATTCTCACTGTTTCCCTCATAAAACAGTCATTTAAGTTAAATGCGAGATTTTGAAGGATAGATTAAGATTATAACAAATTATCATTAAAACTCGTCTTCCATTTTGTACATATTATTAAATGTCGCTGGTACAATATTATAGTTGTTTATCAAACAAGGAAATAAGTATTGGTATTACAACAAAAATGTAACTAAATTATAAAAGACAATTTTAAATAAAATTTACTTAAAATTATTGTTTTAATTTCAAGAATTATTGAAATATTTTATTAAAAAAGCAGTAGTATGATTAAGATTATACAAATAGGAATGATATCTGATCGATAATTGATCTTTATAAAAGTGATGTTTGCCAGTCAGATAAATAAGTGTATTACAGGTAAAGGTTTGATATGCCCGTCTTCCTTTGATCAGAAATCTTAAGTCAGTTAAATTAACCTAAAAATTATTCCTCTCAAGAATGAAAGAGCAAAATAATAATAATAATAATAATAATAAAATATTTTTAAATGGAGTAAAACATTTTATTTATATATTTTATTATTAAATCTGAAAGATTTAGAGCTAGTCACGTGATCCTTAGGCTACCGGGTACTGATATAGTTTAAAAATATAAAATATATTCATGTCTTCCGTGGCCTAATGGATAAGGATGTAGAGTCAGGAAAGGATGTAATCTGGGGAACTAAGGGTAGTGAGTTCAAGTCCCGCTGCGAGCGAAATTAGATAAGTAAATTTGTAATAAATGATGTTAAATAATGTGTTCTTCTTTATTTGTGATTTCAGGACTACTTGCAAAACAACCAAAATTAGTATAAATTGATAAAGAAAAATGATTAAATAAATAATTTATTTTTTATAAATTTACAAATTTTATAAATAAAAAAAAAAAAAATAATTTTTTTAAATAAAACAATAAAATAAAATAAAAACAGTGTAAGAGTATAATAAGTTATAATAATTATATTTAACATCACATTTATATAAATTTAAAATTTAAAAAAATGTAAAGAAATTTGTTTTCTGTGTTTATTAAACGAATCCTTAAAGATCCTTAAAGCCGCCTTAAAGATCCTTAAAATTTCAGTTCCATTAAGGATCTTTAAGGATGTCCTTAAAGAGACCTTAAAGACACATTTAAGGTCCTTAAAGACCCCTTAAAGATCCTTAAAGCCCCATTTAATGAGTCTTTAAGGGGGCTTTAAGGATCCTTAAAGGTGACTTTTCTTCTTGTGTATAACAAGGTACATTATAGGCCAAGCACACAAGTCAATGTTGTTTGTCCATAACAAGGTACCTTATAGGTCAAGCACACAAGTCAATGTTGTATGTCCATTACAAGGTACCTAATAGGTCAAGCACACGGGTCAATGTTGTTTGTCCATAACAAGGTACCTTTTTAAGTCAAGAACACGGGTCAATGTTGTTTGTCCATAACAAGGTACCTTATAGGTCAAGCACACAGGTCAATGTTGTTTGTCCATAACAAGGTACCTTATAGGTCAAGCACACAGGTCAATGTTTTTTGTCCATAACAAGGTACCTTATAAGTAAAGCACACAAGTCAATGTTGTTTGTCCATAACAAGGTACCTTATAGGTCAAGCACACAAGTCAATGTTGTTTGTCCATAACAAGGTACCTTATAGGTCAAGCACACAGGTCAATGTTGTTTGTCCATAATAAGGTACCTAATAGGTCAAGCACACAAGTCAATGTTGTCAAGCACACAGGTCAATGTTGTTTGTCCATAACAAGGTACCTAATAGGTCAAGCAAATGTCATGTTGTTTGTCCATAACAAGGTACTTATAGTCAAGCACACAGGTCAATTGTTTGTCCATAAACGGTACCTTATAGGTCAAGCACACAGGTCAATGTTGTTTGTCCATAACACAGTACCTAATAGGTCAAGCACACGGGTCAATAGTGTTTGTCCATAACAAGGTACCTATAGGTCAAGCACACAGGTCAATGTTGTTTGTCCATAACAAGGTACCTATAGGTCAAGCACAGGTCAATGTTGTTTGTCCATAACAAGGTACCTTATAGGTCAAGCACACAGGTCAATGTTGTTTGTCCAATAACAAGGTACCTTATAGGTCAAGCACACAGGTCAATGTTGTTTGTCCATAACAAGGTACCTTATAGTCAAGCACAAGTCAATGTTGTTTGTCCATAACAAGGTACCTTATAGGTCAAGCACACAAGTCAATGTTGTTTGTCCATAACAAGTACCTTAGTCAAGCACACAAGTCAATGTTGTTTGTCCATACAAGGTACCTTATAGGTGAACCACACAAGTCAATGTTGTTTGTCCATAACAAGTACCTTATAGGCCAAGCACACAAGTCAATGTTGTTTGTCTATAACAAGGTACCTTATAGGTCAAGCACACAAGTCAATGTTGTTTGTCCATAACAAAGTACCTTATAGGTCAAGCACACAGGTCAATGTTGTTTGTCCATAACAAGGTACCTTATAGGTCAAGCACACGAGTCAGAGTTGTTTGTCCATAACACGGTACCTAATAGGCCAAGCACACGGGTCAATGTTGTTTGTCCATAACAAGGTACGTTATAAGTCAAGCACACAAGTCAATGTTATTTGTCTATAACAAGGTACCTTATAGGCCAAGCACACAGGTCAATGTTGTTTGTCCATAACAAGGTGCCTTATAGGTGAATCACACAAGTCAATGTTGTTTGTCTATAACAAGGTACCTTATAGGTCAAGCACACAAGTCAATGTTGTTTGTCCATAACAATTACCTTATAGGTCAAGCACACAGGTCAATGTTGTTTGTCCATAACAAGGTACCTTATAGGTCAAGCACACAAGTCAATGTTGTTTGTCCATAACAAGGTACCTTATAGGTCAAGCACACGAGTCAATGTTGTTTGTCCATAACAAGGTACCTTATAGGTCAAGCACACAAGTCAATGTTGTTTGTCCATAACAAGGTACCTTATAGGTCAAGCACACAAGTCAATGTTGTTTGTCCATAACAAGGTACCTTATAGGTCAAGCACACAAGTCAATGTTGTTTGTCCATAACAAGGTACCTTATAGGCCAAGCACACAGTCAATGTTGTTTGTCCATAAAAGGTACCTTATAGGTCAAGCACACAATCATGTTGTTTGTCCATAAACAAGGTACCTTATAGGTCAAGCACAAGTCAATGTTGTTTGTCCATAACAAGGTACCTTATAGGTCAAGCACACAAGTCAATGTGGTTTGTCCATAACAAGGTACCTTATAGGTCAAGCACACAGGTCAATGTTGTTGTCCATAAAAGGTACCTTATAGGTCAAGCACACAGGTCAATGTTGTTTGTCCATAACAAAGTACCTTATAGGTCAGGCACACAGGTCAATGTTGTTTGTCCATAAAAGGTACCTTATAGGTCAAACACAGGTCAATGTTGTTTGTCCATAACAAGGTACCTTATAGGTCAGGCACACAGGTCAATGTTGTTTGATCATAAAAGGACCTTATAGGTCAGGCACACAGGTCAATGTTGTTTGTCCATAACAAGGTACCTTATAGGTAAGCACACAGGTCAATGTTGTTTGATCATAAAAGGTACCTTATAGGTCAGCACACAGGTCAATGTTGTTTGTCCATAACAAGGTACTTATAGGTCAGCACACAGGTCAATGTTGTTTGATCATAAAAAGGTACCTTATAGGTCAGGCACACAGGTCAATGTTGTTTGTCCATAACAAGGTACATTATAGGTCAAGCACACAGGTCAATGTTGTTTGTCCATAACAAGGTACCTTATAGGTCAGGCACACAGGTCAATGTTGTTTGCATACAAGGTACCTTATAGGTCAGGCACACAGGTCAATGTTGTTTGTCCATAACAAGGTACCTTATAGGTCAGCACCAGGTCAATGTTGTTTGTCCATAACAAGGTACCTTATAGGTCAGGCACACAGGTCAATGTTGTTTGTCCATAACAAGGTACCTTATAGGTCAGGCACACAGGTCAATGTTGTTTGTCCATAACAAGGTACCTTATAGGTCAGGCACACAGGTCAATGTTGTTTGTCCATAACAAGGTACCTTATAGGTCAGGCACACAGGTCAATGTTGTTTGTCCATAGCAAGGTACTTATAGGTCAGGCACACAGGTCAATGTTGTTTGTCCATAACAAGGTACTTATAGGTCAAGCACACAGGTCAATGTTGTTTGTCCATAACAAGGTACATTATAGGTCAAGCACACAGGTCAATGTTGTTTGTCCATAACAAGGTACTTATAGGTCAAGCACACAGTCAATGTTGTTTGTCCATAACAAGGTACCTTATAGGTCAAGCACACAGGTCAATGTTGTTTGTCCATAACAAGGTACCTTATAGGTCAAGGCACACAGGTCAATGTTGTTTGTCCATAACAAGGTACTTATAGGTCAGGCACACAGGTCAATGTTGTTTGTCCATACAAGGTATTATAGGTCAGGCACACAGGTCAATGTTGTTTGTCCATAAAAGGTACATTATAGGTCAGGCACACAGGTCAATGTTGTTTGTCCATAACAAGGTACCTTATAGGTCAGGCACACAGGTCAATGTTGTTTGTCATAACAAGGTACATTATAGGTCAGGCACACAGGTCAATGTTGTTTGTCCATAACAAGGTACCTTATAGGTCAGGCACACAGGTCAATGTTGTTTGTCCATAACAAGGTACCTTATAGGTCAGGCACACAGGTCAATGTTTGTTTGTCCATAAAAAGGTACCTTATAGGTCAAGCACACAGGTCAATGTTGTTTGTCCATAACAAGGTACCTTATAGGTCAGGCACACAGGTCAATGTTGTTGTCCATAACAAAGGTACCTTATAGGTCAAGCACACAAGTCAATGTGTTTGTCCATAACAAGGTACCTATAGGTCAAGCACACAGGTCAATGTTGTTTGTCCATAACAAGGTACCTTATAGGTCAAGCACACAGGTCAATGTTGTTTGTCATAAAAGGTACCTTATAGGTCAAGCACACAGTCATGTTGTTTGTCCATAACAAAGTACCTTATAGTCAAGCACACAGGTCAATGTTGTTTGTCCATAACAAGGTACCTTATAGGTCAAGCACACAGGTCAATGTTGTTTGTCCATAACAAAGTACCTTATAGGTCAAGCACACAGGTCAATGTTGTTTGTCCATAACAAGGTACCTTATAGGTCAAGCACACAGGTCAATGTTGTTTGTCCATAACAAGGTACCTTATAAGGTCAAGCACACAGGTCAATGTTGTTTGTCCATAACAAGGTACCTTATAGGTCAAGCACACAGGTCAATGTTGTTTGTCCATAACAAGGTACCTTATAGGTCAAGCACACAGGTCAATGTTGTTTGTCCAAACAAGGTTACCTTATAGGTCAAGCACACAGGTCAATGTTGTTTGTCCATAACAAGGTACCTTATAGGTCAAGCACACAAGGTCAATGTTGTTTGTCCATAACAAGGTACCTTATAGGTCAAGCACACAGGTCAATGTTGTTTGTCCATAAAAGGTACCTTATAGGTCAAGCACACAGTCAATGTTGTTTGTCCATAACAAGGTACCTTATAGGTCAAGCACACAGGTCAATGTTGTTTGTCCATAACAAGGTACCTTATAGGTCAGGCACACAGGTCAATGTTGTTTGTCCATAACAAGGTACCTTATAGGTCAAGCACACAAGTCAATGTTGTTTGTCCATAACAAGGTAGTTATAGGTCAAGCACACAAGTCAATGTTGTTTGTCCATAACAAGTACGTTATAGGTCAGCACACAGGACAATGTTGTTTGTCCTAACAAGGTACCTTATAGGTCAGCACACAAGTCAATGTTGTTTGTCCATAACAAGGTACGTTATAGGTCAGCACACAGGTCAATGTTGTTTGTCCATAACAAGGTACCTTATAGGTCAAGCACAAGGTCAATGTTGTTTGTCCATAACAAGGTACCTTATAGGTCAAGCACACAAGGTCAATGTTGTTTGTCCATAACAAGGTACCTTATAGGTCAAGCACACAGGTCAATGTTGTTTGTCCATAACAAGGTACCTTATAGGTCAAGCACACAAGTCAATGTTGTTTGTCCATAACAAGGTACCTTATAGGCCAAGCACACAGGTCAATGTTGTTTGATCATAAAAAGGTACCTTATAGGTCAAGCACACAAGTCAATGTTGTTTGTCCATAACAAGGTACCTTATAGGTCAAGCACACAGGTCAATGTTGTTTGATCATAAAAAGGTACCTTATAGGTCAAGCACACAAGTCAATGTTGTTTGTCCATAACAAAGTACCTTATAGGTCAAGCACACAGGTCAATGTTGTTTGTCCATAACAAGGTACCTTATAGGTCAAGCACACAGGTCAATGTGTTTGTCCATAACAAGGTACCTTATAGGTCAAGCACACAGGTCAATGTTGTTTGTCCATAACAAGGTACCTTATAGGTCAAGCACACAGGTCAATGTTGTTTGTCCATAACAAGGTACCTTATAAGTCAAGCACACAGGTCAATGTTGTTTGTCCATAACAAGGTACCTTATAGGTCAAGCACACAGGTCAATGTTGTTTGTCCATAACAAAGGTACCTTATAGGTCAAGCACACAGGTCAATGTTGTTTGTCCATAACAAGGTACCTTATAAGTCAAGCACACAGGTCAATTGTTGTCCATAACAAGGTACCTTATAGGTCAAGCACACAGGTCATGTTGTTTGTCATAAAAAGGTACCTTAAGGTCAAGCACACAGGTCAATGTTGTTTGTCCATAACAAGGTACCTTATAAGTCAAGCACACAGGTCAATGTTGTTTGTCCATAACAAGGTACCTTATAGGTCAAGCACACAGGTCAATGTTGTTTGATCATAAAAAGGTACCTTAAAGTCAAGCACACAGGTCAATGTTGTTTGTCCATAACAAGGTACCTTAAAGGTCAAGCACACAGGTCAATGTTGTTTGTCCATAACAAGGTACGTTATAAGTCAAGCACATAGGTCAATGTTGTTTGATCATAAAAAGGTACCTTATAGGTCAGGCACACAGGTCAATGTTGTTTGATCATAAAAAGGTACCTTATAGGTCAGGCACACAGGTCAATGTTGTTTGTCATAACAAGGTACTTATAGGTCAAGCACACAGGTCAATGTTGTTTGTCCATAAAAGGTACCTTATAGGTCAAGCACACAGGTCAATGTTGTTTGATCATAAAAGGTACCTTATTAGGTCAGCACACAGGTCAATGTTGTTTGTCCATAACAAGGTACTTATAGGTCAAGCACACAGGTCAATGTTGTTTGATCATAAAAAGGTACCTTATAGGTCAGGCACACAGGTCAATGTTGTTTGTCCATAACAAGGTACTTATAGGTCAAGCACACAGGTCAATGTTGTTTGTCCATAACAAGGTACCTTATAGGTCAGGCACACAGGTCAATGTTGTTTGTCCATAACAAGGTACATTATAGGTCAGGCACACAGGTCAATGTTGTTTGTCCATAACAAGGTACCTTATAGGTCAGGCACACAGGTCAATGTTGTTTGTCCATAACAAAGTACCTTATAGGTCAGGCACACAGGTCAATGTTGTTTGTCCATAACAAGTACCTTATAGGTCAGGCACACAGGTCAATGTTGTTTGTCCATAACAAGGTACCTTATAGGTCAGGCACACAGGTCAATGTTGTTTGTCCATAACAAGGTACCTTATAGGTCAGGCACACAGGTCAATGTTGTTTGTCCATAACAAGGTACCTTATAGGTCAGGCACACAGGTCAATGTTGTTTGTCCATAACAGGTACCTTATAGGTCAGGCACACAGGTCAATGTTGTTTGTCCATAACAAGGTACCTTATAGGTCAGGCACACAGGTCAATGTTGTTTGTCCATAACAAGGTACCTTATAGGTCAGGCACACAGGTCAATGTTGTTTGTCCATAACAAGGTTACCTTTAGGTCAGGCACACAGGTCAATGTTGTTTGTCCATAACAAGGTACCTTATAGGTCAGGCACACAGGTCAATGTTGTTTGTCCATAACAAGGTACCTTATAGGTCAGGCACACAGGTCAATGTTGTTTGTCCATAACAAGGTACCTTATAGGTCAGGCACACAGGTCAATGTTGTTTGTCATAACAAGGTACCTTATAGGTCAGGCACACAGGTCAATGTTGTTTGTCCATAACAAGGTACCTTATAGGTCAGGCCACAGGTCAATGTTGTTTGTCCATAACAAGGTACCTTATAGGTCAGGCACACAGGTCAATGTTGTTTGTCCATAACAAGGTACCTTATAGGTCAGGCACACAGGTCAATGTTGTTTGTCCATAACAAGGTACCTTATAGGTCAGCACACAGGTCAATGTTGTTTGTCCATAACAAGGTACCTATAGGTCAGGCACACAGGTCAATGTTGTTGTCATAACAAGGTACCTTATAGGTCAAGCACACAGGTCAATGTTGTTTGCCATAACAAGGTACCTTATAGGTCAAGCACACAGTCAATGTTGTTTGTCCATAACAAGGTACCTTATAGGTGAAGCACACAGGTCAATGTTGTTTGTCCATAACAAGGTACCTTATAGGTCAAGCACACAGGTCAATGTTGTTGTCCATAACAAGGTACCTTATAGGTCAGGCACACAGGTCAATGTGTTTGTCCATAACAAGGTACCTTATAGGTCAAGCACACAGGTCAATGTTGTTTGTCCATAACAAGGTACCTTATAGGTCAGCACACAGGTCAATGTTGTTTGTCCATAACAAGGTACCTTATAGGTCAGCACACAGGTCATGTTGTTTGTCCATAACAAGGTACCTTATAGGTCAGGCACACAGTCAATGTTGTTTGTCCATAACAAGGTACCTTATAGGTCAAGCACACAGGTCAATGTTGTTTGTCCATAACAGGTACCTTATAGGTCAAGCACACAAGTCAATGTTGTTTGTCCATAACAAGGTACCTTATAGGTGAAGCACACAGGTCAATGTTGTTTGTCCATAACAAGGTACCTTATAGGTCAAGCACACAGGTCAATGTTTGTTGTCCATAACAAGGTACCTTATAGGTCAGGCACACAGGTCAATGTTGTTTGTCCATAACAAGGTACCTTATAGGTGAAGCACACAGGTCAATTTGTTTGTCCATAGCAAGGTACCTTATAGGTCAGGCACACAGGTGAATGTTGTTTGTCCATAACAAGGTACCTTATAGGTCAAGCACACAGGTCAATGTTGTTTGTCCATAACAAGGTACCTATAGGTCAAGCACACAGGTCAATGTTGTTTGTCCATAACAAGGTACCTTATAGGTCAGGCACACAGGTGAATGTTGTTTGTCCATAGCAAGGTACCTTATAGGTCAGGCACACAGGTGAATGTTGTTTGTCCATAACAAGGTACCTATAGGTCAAGCACACAGGTCAAGTTGTTTGTCCATAACAAGGTACCTTATAGGTCAAGCACACAGGTCAATGTTGTTTGTCCATAGCAAGGTACCTTATAGGTCAGGCACACAGGTCAATGTGTTTGTCCATAACAAGGTACTTATAGGTCAGGCACACAGGTCAATGTTGTTTGTCCATAGCAAGGTACCTTATAGGTCAGGCACACAGGTCAATGTTGTTTGTCCATAGCAAGGTACCTTATAGGTCAGGCACACAGGTCAATGTTGTTTGTCCATAACAAGGTACCTTATAGGTCAGGCACACAGGTCAATGTTGTTTGTCCATAGCAAGGTACCTTATAGGTCAGGCACACAGGTCAATGTTGTTTGTCCATAACAAGGTACCTTATAGGTCAGGCACACAGGTCAATGTTGTTTGTCCATAACAAGGTACCTTATAGGTCAAGCACACAGGTCAATGTTGTTTGTCCATAGCAAGGTACCTTATAGGTCAGGCACACAGGTCAATGTTGTTTGTCCATAACAAGGTACCTTATAGGTCAGGCACACAGGTCAATGTTGTTTGTCCATAGCAAGGTACCTTATAGGTCAGGCACACAGGTCAATGTTGTTTGTCCATAACAAGGTACCTTATAGGTCAGGCACACAGGTGAATGTTGTTTGTCCATAACAAGGTACCTTATAGGTCAGGCACACAGGTGAATGTTGTTTGTCCATAACAAGGTACCTTATAGGTCAGGCACACAGGTCAATGTTGTTTGTCCATAACAAAGTACCTTATAGGTCAGGCACACAGGTCAATGTTGTTTGTCCATAAAAAGGTACCATATAGGTCAGGCACACAGGTCAATGTTGTTTGTCCATAACAAGGTACCTTATAGGTCAAGCACACAAGTCAATGTTGTTTGTCCATAACAAGGTACATTATAGGTCAGGCACACAGGTCAATGTTGTTTGTCCATAACAAGGTACATTATAGGTCAAGCACACAGGTCAATGTTGTTTGTCCATAACAAGGTACCTTATAGGTCAGGCACACAGGTCAATGTTGTTTGTCCATAACAAGGTACCTTATAGGTCAAGCACACAGGTCAATGTTGTTTGTCTATAACAAGGTACCTTATAGGTCAGCACACAGGTCAATGTTGTTTGTCCATAGCAAGGTACCTTATAGGTCAGGCACACAGGTCAATGTTGTTTGTCCATAACAAGGTACCTTATAGGTCAAGCACACAGGTCAATGTTGTTTGTCCATAACAAGGTACCTTATAGGTCAGGCACACAGGTGAATGTTGTTTGTCCATAACAAGGTACCTTATAGGTCAGGCACACAGGTCAATGTTGTTTGTCCATAACAAGGTACCTTATAGGTCAAGCACACAGGTCAATGTTGTTTGTCTATAACAAGGTACCTTATAGGTCAAGCACACAGGTCAATGTTGTTTGTCCATAGCAAGGTACCTTATAGGTCAGGCACACAGGTCAATGTTGTTTGTCCATAACAAGGTACCTTATAGGTCAAGCACACAGGTCAATGTTGTTTGTCCATAAAAAGGTACCATATAGGTCAAGCACACGGGTCAATGTTTTTTGTCCATAACAAGGTACCTTATAGGTCAAGCACACAGGTCAATGTTGTTTGTCCATAGCAAGGTACCTTATAGGTCAGGCACACAGGTCAATGTTGTTTGTCCATAACAAGGTACCTTATAGGTCAGGCACACAGGTGAATGTTGTTTGTCCATAGCAAGGTACCTTATAGGTCAAGCACACAGGTCAATGTTGTTTGTCCATGACAAGGTACCTTATAGGTCAGGCACACAGGTGAATGTTGTTTGTCCATAACAAGGTACGTTATAAGTCAAGCACATAGGTCAAACACACAGGACAATGTTGTTTGTCCATAACAAGGTACCTTATAGGCCAAGCACATAGGTCAAACACACAGGACAATGTTGTTTGTCCATAACAAGGTACCTTATAGGCCAAGCACATAGGTCAAACACACAGGACAATTAGCCCAAGAGCTAGTGGGGTTTGAAATATGTGTCAATGGCCAAAAGCTTTGAAGTTGTTTCTGATAGAAAATGTCTGTAGTTTTCGAATTTGGGCGTCTTGTGAATGAACTCGTTTCCGATTTTTTTCAGACGCGAGTTTTTACACTAGAATCGCATTTTTCAGCGGTTTTTCGGTAATTTGATAATTCTGCATTATGGACGCGATATGGCCTTAAAATGTCTTATTACTGATGCGGTATCAAGAATTATGATCATTTTGACATTTAAGTTAAAAACTTCTTGATACATTTCAGATTTTTTTTTAAAATAACTATTTAGGAAAAAAATAGACCAAAAATTTTGCGTTTTTAATATTTTGCCCTCTTTTATGTCTTATAAAAAAATAATAAAAGCATTTAAGTGAAATGTTTTACCATATTGTCACAGCCTAATGTGTGTTTTGCATTCAATAAAAGTAGCTGCATATCATTTGGTAGGAAATTGCGGCACCCACAGTGGAAAAACTTTCCCCTACCCCAAAAAATTGCAAATTTCTCAAAAAATCGATCTTTACTACAAATTTTGCTATTAGTTGCCATACTGATTGTTATACCGTGTAAGCTTTAATACTTGGGTGACAACATTGAAGACCTCTAACTAAAAACTTCTTGTTAAGCATTCAATCTCAATTTTGTGGCCAATTTAAACAACCGAGTTTTGCGTTTTTACTTAATCTTTATTCGTTAAAGTCTTGTAGCGCATTCAAAAAAAGCCTGATTATCAATATACTATTTTATTTAGAATCCCTGATGTGTTGCTTTATTGTGCAAGTATAATGTGTAACAAAATCGTCACATTAACCCATTACCACGATTTATTCTTCCCCTACCCCAATATGCTAACGATATGCGAATTCACGGATATACTGTGTTAGTGCTCTTAGACAGGCTGGTTCAAAATAACTCGTATTCATTCAGAATTATAATTTCTTCATCTCAGTGTCTTCACTATCATACTGTCGGATTCACGTACATCCTCATCTTCTCCCATGTCATCCTCTGTAAAAGTTGTACTGTCCATCTTCAGTCTTATATCTTTCGGAATCTGTTCACCTTCAAACCAGTGAATCGCATACTTGTTATTTCTTTTTTCCATCCATTTTCTTGTGGAGTATTTAATGTAGGACAACTGCAATTGGCATGTTTCCAAAAATATGCAACATATTCTGTTCGGAGGATTTTCTGAACAAGAACACTTTTACAAGGAGGTAGTGAACTCGGATCGGCTCCTTTGAGCTTTTCTAATGGGTCAGTTTGATTGTTGGAGCGTATTTCTCTCTGAAAATGGCAAATCGTGCTCATTACTGTTTTAATGTTTTTTTTGCCATACATTTCACAGACAAAAGATTCCATTACCTTCATATCTCTTTCATTAACTCTTGATTTGTTCCAATATTTGAGAAAACGCTTCTGAAGTTGCACTTTTTTCAACGATATTATAAGGCCTAATTTTACCTTTTCTAAGAATGCTGCAGTATAATCACATCCAGTGAAAGCATGGATAGCTGGAAGAACTTGGCACATTTCGATCCCAATTTCATTGGACAGTTTTGTTAGATCAATAAATCGCCTAGTATTGGTGCCGTCAGTGCCTGAATCCATCCATATGTTTGCATGTATTTGGTGACAATGATACAATAAAATAACCATTACATCCGTGTCATTTGCTCTAACCACTACGGTTAGGAGAATCGGACCTTGAGGCAATGTATTGCACATGTAAGGTGATCCTGGTATCTGCCTCCTCGTGGGTACAGGCAAGATTGGACACTTCACTGCACACTACTGTTGCATCATTTTCGCAATAGAATTGATGGCAGTGGTCCTCTGTTGCATAATATAATGTATGGCCTGCAAGAATGTCAGCATAGTTATCATTCTTCCATCTTGTAGCAAAAACGATAGTAATGACCTCTTGAAATTAGCAGATTTCAAAGCTGAACGGAAATCATGAGGTCGCTTGTGTTTTGGGCCCATTACTACAATATCTGGTCCACTGCTCTCTCCTCGCATATCTCTTTCAATATCTTTGATGGATGGATGGAATATGTGTCACAAACAAAGTGTATTTCTTTTGCCAGTTTACATAATAGCTTGAGAATGGTTTTGGCTACACCTTCAAAAGTATCTGGTAGGTTTGACAGCAACTGTATAAGGAACATGGCATCAACGACATAAGCATCAATTTGATTTGCAGCTGGAGGATCAGAATGAGCCTTGCTCTCTAACATTTTCATAAGTATTGATTTGTCGGTTTTATTCATATTCCCGTCAATTTGTGCAAGAGCTGGCGGCACGGGAGTGAGAGGATATTCAAAACTTTCTGCAAGTTTATATCTGTTGTCGTTGCCAAAAACAAAAGCCTACCAAATAGATCACGTGAACCTGTAGCTGTATGATTTTCTTTGCTTTCACCTCAACCCGAACCTTAAGTGCCAAAGATGCAAAAGTGCGCAATTGTTTCTTGTAAAGGTTTTTCAAATCTAGAGGGATCTGCAAAACACCATTTCTAAAGTCGTGAAAAGATTGCTCGCCATATTTTACCACAACTAAGTATCTCATTTTTCACATCATCTTTGACTCTGTTACCAGTTGATATGCACAGGAGATCCTCATTTCTTATCTCTGTATCAAACGGATTCTTAGTTGCTTTAATACAGTCGATCAAACTAATTACATCTTTATTATCTCTCTGAATTCGCGACGGCTTGAGCTCTTGATTCACCCCCTTTTTCCGGATTCCAGTTTTTGAGAGAAGAGCACCAACGATAGCACTGCGGACACTTCGTGTAATCATCCATCTTCGCCTGGCCGTATATGACTGGCTGAATGCAGAAATGCCAGTTAGACGAGATGCAGCATCAGCATTGATGTCTGCTCAAGTGTCATGTCCACTGGAATTCTGGAAAATGATTTATTCGAGCGTCTTATAGACAAACCACCATTCTCAAGCATTGCTCTTGCTTGTGGATGACTTATATCAATGTTAAGTAAATTTAAGTGATAGCGTGTCATCCATCTTGCATAGTTTGGTCTATTAGCTGCAAAAAATACTGGACACATTTTTCCTAAGCAGTAAGTAAATAAAGGTAGATCGTTAGTTCGACAAGATCTACTGAAAAGTAACAGAAGTTCAACTAATTCAATATACATAAACCAATACTGTGCTGTTGATCCATGGTTTCCAGTTCTTGTGTCATTGGAAAAGGCTTCATACATATCAAAAATAGATTTTAAATTTTCTTGCTCTAGAACGTTTTGCATTTCTTCTGAAGAAGTATTGTAATGAATTGTTCTAAACTGCTCGTAAAAGATTCAGATATCTGACCATGCTCTTCCAGAAAAGACCGAAAATGGAGAATACGGAAAGAAAGAGATAATATAGTATGCATTCTCTGACATCTGTTATAATGCTTCCCTTTTATGAACCCATTTAGAGACCCATTCTGCCAGAACTTTGGTCTCGGTTAGCACATATGGTCCGCCAGAGCCCTCAATTAAGTGACCAAGAGCGCCAAAATATGCCAACATTATATGGAAAGGACCAAAACATATGAAAATATTGTCGTACTTTGGTGATTCTTCCGATTGTATCTGCATCGCTGGTTTAGCTATGGCAAGATCATAGTGGACAATTGCTGTGTTATCAGAACATTCCCGTGCCACAATCTGCGATCGACCGTAATGTTTCCGACACCACATCTAATCGGGTCGGTGGCAAACTTATATTGTCCATATAGCCTATCACTTGCTCTGGTAGATGATCTACTGTGATTAGAGAATTCCATCCTGACACATGGGTATATTAGAAAATAAATGGTGACAAATCACCATGTTAAATCCCTTTTTCTGGTCTCATTTAAATTAGAGGGTCCGAAATTGCTTTTACGGGATATTGAAATTTTGTTATTTTTGGACGCTTTCTGTAAGATTCTAAAATAGGTCCTCAATAATCTAAAGAGCGTTTACGTTTCAATGACTTTGTTTGTGTAGTGGATACTTGTGGAATTCCTAGAGAGTCCCCATTGAATGTTGTTCGTCGGGAGTGTTCTGGTAACATATTCCAACTGTGTCGTGCAAAGTTCCGCTTCCAGACAAAGTCCGGTGTTTTCATCATAATTATCCCAAGCCGTTCCGGTTGACAAGTTTGGAATTTTCAGTAATCCATCAGGAGTTAGCTGATTCCTGTCTGATATTGTCATTGCAAGTTCAGTTTCAAGTGTCTCCGCAACATGGTAACTTATTGAGTGCCCTAAATGATTTAGTACTTCAATAATTTTCCTACTACCAGTCATACTTTTTAAAACCCAGTCCAAGACATAAATGTTTTGATGGCTTTATTTCGCCATGGTTACAGCAAACAAAGCAATCTGCTGCTGAACTGATGCATCTATCATTCTTCAGAAGGTTCTTTTGTTGAAGACCCTGTATATAGAGTTTTAAAAAAACTTAAGTATGTCTGGGGGGTTAGCTTGGCCTTTCTGTATTTCATTTACAGTCAATGGGTTCTGTAATTGGGGACATGTCTTTGACATTTCTAATATTGTATTTCGCAACTGGTATGCAGCTTCAGTGACTTTGGAATTTAATAAAAACGTATTATGGAAACCTATAATCTGATCTGTATCTAGAAAGCTTGGATATAATATTTTGCCTGTCGTTTACCTATTTTACTCATGCAAATATCATCTTTGAAGTGATTTAGAAGTTTTACTTCTAAAGTCTCTGGATGGTATATGAGGAGCAATCAAGACCAATGTCCATCAGCATTGTAGTGTAATATTCATACAAGGAGGCAATTGTTACAGCTTGACCTTGTGCTATAACGTTTTTATTTATGTATTCGGTCAACCATTTAAATGCTTTTTCGTGTCTAGCCTAATGTTGCCATATTCTGTCTTAGCAGACCCGGGTATACACCTCTCAGAAAGATTTAAGTAATGTTTTCGGCAGCTATGGTGATTTAACCTCTTTAGCAACAAAATCTATATCACAAACTCTGGCAATCATATCTGTATCACCCAGAACCATTGCAGCATTTTTTATTTTTTCTCCCGCTTCCAAACTTTCACAATTGCCTAACTGTTCCCTTTTCTTACCCTTCGTCAGGAGGCCACAAAAACAAACATACGGGAAGAAAAATACCGGAGGAGGAAGTTTCGTCCGATAAATGTTCAGTGTGGGATCTTAAAGTGTAAGAAACTCTTTTCTTTCTACAGTGGAAAAAGACTCTAGTTCTTTTTTTGAGACAGCAGTGAAGTTCTTGTAACACATTCTGTGATAACCATTGGTTTTAGGATCAAAGTTTGAGGAAGATCTTGACAAATTTGTTTATATTTGTGGGATTTTGTTTTCGAAGACGATATCAGCAACTTTTGCCACTTTACTCCATGTTGTTTCATCAAAAGGTTAATTTCTATATCTTGGAAACGTTTATCGACATGAAGGCAACAAACAAGATTTGTTTCATCTGTGCTATCGCCCTGTAATATCTGTTTCCCCTTAGATGTATCCAGCCGTGTGCTGGCCATGTTGCAACACTTCTAATGAAATGACAATGAGTTATCACAAACAAATCGCAAAATATTATTACAGTGATTTTAATTCAGTCACGGAATCAATAGAATTAACAAACAGATTACTTATCTGCGTCAAAACTTCATTGATTCTATTGTGAACACGGATTCTTTTTAAAAACAAATATTAAATAAAATCAACTTGTTCACACGAAATATAAACGGTAACAAAACAATAGAAAAAAGGGGTGAATAGTTTTTTCTTACTTATCATAAACAACAACCATATGAAAGTATCTATAATTGCAACCACGTGTGATTTGCAATGACAGAAACGTAACACAAACGCTTTGCGCAGCGCCATCTGCCGAGTCATACAAAAGGGCGTGGCACTATCATGCTTAATAATACAAAAAATCAAAGCATTGAATAAACAAGCTAACAGCGTAATTTACTATATGTTTCAAGTACAAATTTACGTTATAACACTCTACCGTGTTTAAAATCTCACTGCCTGAGAACGCACAAGTGTAAAATCAATATCTCGCGAACTCGCTTATTTATTGCATATGGGTAGGGGGAAGAATAAATTGTGGTGAAAGGGTTGTGTGACGATTGTGTTATACATTATACTTGCACAATAAAGCACAAACATCAGGGATTCTAAATAAAATAGTATATTGATAATCAGGCTTTTTTGAATGCGCTACAAGACTTTAACGAATAAAGATAAGTAAAAACGCAAAACTCGGTGTTTAAAATTGGCCACAAAATTGAGATTGAATGCTTAACAAGAAGTTTTTTAGTTAGAGGTCTTCAATGTTGTCACCCAAGTATTAAAGCTTACACGGATATAACAATCAGTATGGCAACTAATAGCAAAATTTGTAGTAAAGATCGATTTTTTGAGAAATTTGCAATTTTTGGGGTAGGGGAAAGTTTTTCCACTGTGGGTGCCGCAATCCTACCAAATGATATGCAGCTACTTTTATTGAATGCAAAACACATTAGGCTGTGACAATATGGTAAAACATTTCACTTAAATGCTTTATTATTTTTTATAAGACATAAAAGAGGGCAAAATATTAAAAACGCAAAATTTTGGTCTATTTTTTTTCCTAAAATAGTTATTTAAAAAAAAATCTGAAATGTATCAAGAAGTTTTTAACTTAAATGTCAACAATGATCATAATTCTTGATAACCGCATCAGTAATAAGACATTTTAAGGCCATATCGCGTCCATAATGCAGAATTATCAAATTACCGAAAAACCGGCTGAAAAATGCGATTCTAGTGTAAAAACTCGCGTCTGAAAAAAAATCGGAAACGAGTTCATTCACAAGACGCCCAAATTCGAAAACTACAGACATTTTTCTATCAGAAACAACCTTCAAAGCTTTTGGCCATTGACACATATTTCAAAAACCCACTAGCTCTTGGGCTAAATGTTGTTGCATAACAAGGTACCTTATAGGCCAAGCACATAGGTCAAGCACACAGGGACAATGTTGTTTGTCCATAACAAGGTACCTTATAGGTCAAGCGCACAGGTCAATGTTGTTTGTCCATAACAAGGTACCTTATAGGTGAAGCACACAGGTCAATATTGTTTGTCCATAACAAGGTACGTTTATGAAGCACAGGTCAAACACACAGGACAATGTTGTTTGTCCATAACAAGGTACCTTATAGGCCAAGCACATAGGTCAATGTTGTTTGTCCATAACAAGGTACCTTATAGGTCAAGCACACAGGTCAATGTTGTTTGTCCATAACAAGGTACATTATAGGTCAAGCACACAGGTCAATATGGTTGTCCATGACAAGGTACCTATAGGTCAAGCACACAGGTGAATGTTGTTTGTCCATAACAAGGTACCTTATAGGTCAAGCGCACAGGTCAATGTTGTTTGTCCATAACAAGGTACCTTATAGGTCAAGCACACAGGTCAATATTGTTTGTCCATGACAAGGTACCTTATAGGTCAAGCACACAGGAATGTTGTTTGTCCATAACAAGGTACCTTATAGGTCAAGCACACAGGTCAATGTTGTTTGTCATAACAAGGTACCTTATAGGTCAAGCACACAGGTCAATGTTGTTTGTCCATAACAAGGTACCTTATAGGTCAAGCACACAGGTCAATGTTGTTTGTCCATAACAAGGTACATTATAGGTCAAGCACACAGGTCAATGTTGTTTGTCCATAACAAGGTACTTATAGGTCAAGCACACAGGTCAATGTTGTTTGTCCATAACAAGGTACATTATAGGTCAAGCACACAGGTCAATGGTTTGTCCATAACAAGGTACATTATAGGTCAAGCACACAGGTCAATGTGTTTGTCCATACAAGGTACCTTATAGGTCAAGCACACAGGTCAATGTTGTTTGTCCATAACAAGGTACCTTATAGGTCAAGCACACAGGTCAATGTTGTTTGTCCATAACAAGGTACATTAAAGGTCAAGCACACAGGTCAATGTTGTTTGTCCATAACAAGGTACATTATAGGTCAAGCACACAGGTCAATGTTGTTTGTCCATAACAAGGTACATTATAGGTCAAGCACAGGTCAAAAAATGTTGTTGTTTGTCCATAACAAGGTCCATTATAGGTCAAGCA